>CAWUFW010003860.1:0-35000 GCA_963921515.1 Calotriton arnoldi | reverse complement strand
GGTTAGAGTTATATAAATATACAAATAGCAAATTCACTCAGGATTACATTTTAACAGCGAGTAGGCTTAGACAATTATATATTACATATTTACAGAGCAGGAAATTCTTGCCATCGTTCAGCCAGGTGTTCAGCAGCTCCACCGGGAATCGGCCATGTGGTTCGGGTCATAGATCTAGAGAGCTAGTGACAGAGCAGTGTTCAGTAGTTTGGTCCCTTGAGAGTCAGGCTGGGAGTGCCTCTGCTAGTTAACAAAGGAGATTCTGACTCTCCCTCCAGATGCATGGATATTTTTAATGGCTATTTCAGTGCAGCCCCGGCTCGGGCGCCATCTTAGGTCAGGCTCTGCCTCGAGTCCTCAGCCCAGTTTACATCTTCATTACAGCTTTGCTTTTAACCTATCAGTTTGCAGTGTCCCCTACGAGATTAGAGCTACAAGGGTTGTAGTATTGCAAATCACTGTAGCAGCCTCTGGGGGCTTACTGTGGCCTTACTTGTATTTATATTTATCGGAGGGACGGGATGATTTAGGGGGAAATGGGACCTGGTGGGGCGGGTGCCCATCTTTAATTGTCCTAGCCCCCTCCATCCCTTATGCCCTATCACCAGGCAACAGCTGCAGCCAGCAAAAACAGGGACTGACCTCAAAGTCTGGGAAAAGAGATGTTGTTCCTGTCTACAATTCTTGTTTTTATTTACTTTAAAATTCCCTAAGAGTATATGATGTTTTCAGGATGTTGTGTTTCTGTAGCTTTTTTATGCAACTGTTAGACTTGGCATCTTTTGACGTGTTTCCCCTGACTTTTTGCTTTCTGACCTCCTGGTTTTGACTCTGTTTTTGCTGGTGTAATGATTCTGCGCACTTTCCTCACTGCTGTCCAGTGGGAAAGTGCAAGTGCTCCTGTAGAAAATGTGTTATGGATTGGTGTTTCCATGATTGGCCTATTTGATTTATGTGTCAGTCCCTAGTAAAGTGCACTGCGAGTGCCAGGGCCTATAAATCAAATGCTGTTGGTGGGCTGCAGCACTGGATTGTGCCACCCACGCAAACAGCCCGTAAAGTGTAACTCTGGCCTGCCATTGCAGAGCCTGTGCGCATCCTGGGGCTGCCATGTCGACTTGGCAAGTGCACCCACTTGCCAGTCCCTAAACCTTCCCTTTTCTACATGTTAGTCACCCCTAAGGTAGGCCCAAGGTACCCCTGTGGGCAGGGTGCATTGTATGTGAAAGGTAGGACATGCCCTGGTGTGTGTGGCATGTCCTGATAGTGAAATACAGCCTACTTCGTTTTTCATTATTGCAAGGCTACCTGTTCCCCATAGGCCAGAATGGGCAGTTTTGATTATTACATCCTATGATCCTAACTGACCCAGGGAACATGGTAGAAATTCGAGTTTAGTATGCCTGAACTCAGAATGATGAAATGCATCTTGTAGTGAAGTTGGTTTTAACATTCTGTGTTTGAAAATACCACTTTTAGAAAGTAGGTATTTTCTTGTCTAACCATGCAAGCCTGCCTCTGCTAGGTTGTGTATTCCTTGTCTGGAGTGTGAGTGACAGGGGCTGGGGGATTCCAGGAGACAGGGTGAGTCAGCACAGGGCTGAATAGCAAGATCTACATGTAGATGGGTGGGAGGAGTTGCACCTGGGACCTGAATAGGACTGTGCCTTCCCTCCACAATGCTGGCTCCACCTCCTGTGGTGTGTCTGATGTCCCTGGCCTACACTGCAAAAGGAAAGAAGGAGTCTTGTCAACAAAGTGCTCCAGGACTGACCAGAACTGGTTTGGACTAGGCAAAGGCCTCTCTGCCTTCAGAGAACAAAGAGAAATTGAGGATAAAAAGGGAGACCCAAACCCCAGAACTTTAGAACTCTTTTGGATCAAGAAGACTGCCAAGAAGAAGAGCTGGAGAAGCTGTGAGGAGGAACTGCCACTTTGCTGTGTGCTTTGCTGTGTTGGCCTGCAGTGGCTGCTTCTGTCTTGGGCAGTGAAAGGACTGGACTGAACTTTCTGCAATCTACTTTGTGAGTGTCTCCAAGGGTTTGAGGTAGAGCTTGCCCCCTGTTCAAGAGGTCTCAGGAACAGCAAAGACTTCAAGCCCGACGCCGTCTACGACGCCGCTGCCGACTCTGTGTCCCGAAGGCACCGCAGAGAGTACCGCCGCAACGCCGCACCGCGACCCTGGTCTCACCGACGATGCCTGCTGACGCCGCCACCGAGCCGCTGCTCGCACCGCGACCTGTGGGCACCGCACTCCGCACCGCCTCGCTTCACGACGACACCTTGGTATCCCCGATGATGCCACTCCACGCCGAAGTCGACGCTGCTGCTTGCACCATGGTTCGAGGGCACCGCTCGTACAGTTACACGACGCACCGCCCTCATCCCGCACCGCAGCCTTGGCCTACCGACGCCGGTGCCATTGACTCCAGTTCGTCAGCTGACGACAGCGCTTCAGCAACGACGACGCCACTGCTGCCCCGTGACCTGCCAGCACTGTGACGAGCACCGCCTTCAACTCACACCGCGACCCTGGTCTCACCGACAACGCCATCTGATGCCGCCAACGAGCCGCTGCTCGCACCGCACGCCGCACTGCTGCACTTTGCACCGCAGCACCCGACGCCTGCCGACGCCAGCGCTCCTGACTTCAACAGAGAGGAGATCGATCTGCAACACGTGTGACTTCGAGGGCCCCGACGACGCCTGCACAGACCTACGGAACCAACGCCTGCGGCCGCCGTGTTTTCAGAAGCTCACCGCGAGGTCATCGACGCCCTGCATTTCTGAAAGGTACTGTTTGCGGGTCTTCCCGACACCGTAGCTGACCCGCGACGCCGCGGTCAGCCAGAAATGTTTGGGTTTGTTTGTTCACGACGCCGTGATAGCCCCGGACGGAGCTATCAACATCAAGGAACTGTTTTTAAGGACACTGTGATAACTGAAGATTTTTAAAGTACTGTACTGTGGATTTTTATCGTATTGGTCTTGTTTTAAGTATATAAAAATATTGGATATTTTTCTAAACTGGTGTGGTGTCCGTTTGTAGTGCTTACACTGTATTACTGTTGGTTATGTGCAAATGCTTTACACACTGCCTCTAAGATACACCTGACTGCTCGTGCCAAGCTACCAAGGGGGTGAGCAGGGGTTATTTTAGGAGTGTAACTCCCTTATCCTGACTAGGAAGAAGGGTCCCTATTAGGACAAAGGTGCAAGCCCTTGCCAACTAGAGACCCCCATTTCTAACATTGGTTGTCAGCGGTGAGGATAGGACTTGTGTTTGCACTTGACTTACAGTGATTGGTGTGCACTACTACCATATCGCAGACCATTACGTACCACCTACAGGTTCTTTTTCTTTTTGGCCTATTTTTTGATCTTGCCAGTTTGAACTTGCTACTTCAACATGCCTGAATCTATAGTATCATCAATTGCATCAGTAGAAATTGCCTTTGAGGAGGATCGATTGGAAGCCTACAATGTCAAGGAGTTAAAATCGATTTGCAAGAACCTGAAAGTCCAGGTCAGAGGCCTCACCAGGAAGGATGAGCTACAAAAGGCGCTGAGGGCCTGGGTAGCAGCCAGACATGCCAGTGAGCAATCTGGTGATCTCAGTGGAGAGGTGGAGGAGCCTGTTCCTAGGGTGGATGTGCTTTTGGGAGGAGGGAGCCCTCCAGGCCAGGCAGCAGTAGCTTGTCCCCAGAGGAGCTGGAGGACAGGCGGGAAGTAAGGAGGTTTGAATTGGAGAAACTCAGAATAGAAAGTGAGAGGGAAGACAAGAGAATAGCCATGGAGTAAAGGAAGATGATGTTAGATCATGAGAGAATTATCAAGGAGCTGGAGCTAAAGAGTAGAACCGGCTCAGATGGTGGCAGCAACGCTTCAGCACACACAGACAGGATTGTACACATCTCCAAGAATGTAGGTAAAGAGTACAAAAAGGGTGATGACATACAAAGGTGGTTTCAAGGGTACGAGTCGTCTATTCATATGAATGGGGTCCCTGAAAGGAACTGGGGGGCAGGGTTATGGCCTCTCTTTCCAGAAGAAGCTAGGGATACCTTGATAGCTTTGGGTAAGGGGCAGGACCTCACCTATGCTGACATGAAAGACGCTCTCCTCACTAGGTATGGGCTCACTCCTGAGAAGTACAGGGATCAGTTTAGGTCCAGTAAAAGTCTGAGGCCAACACTTGGTTGGAATGTGTGGATATGTTCTGTAGGTCGCTGGATGGTTGGGTGAAGGGCAGTAATGTAACAGATTTTCAGGGGCTCTACAATTTGATTGCATGGGAGCACTTGTCTAGTCTATGTTTTGCAGATCTGCGCCAGCACCTAGTTGATAGTAAGCTAACTGACCCCAGGAAGCTTGCTATGGAGGCGGACCGCTGGGTGAGTACCAGGGTCCACAAGAAAGCGTTTGGGGAGATTCAGCCAAAGGTGGGCAGGGTCCCCAGCAGAAAAGTGGGGGGACAAGGGTAAAGCACAGGAGTTCTCTAAAGGGCCCCAAACTAGTACCCAGGGTAAAGGTTCCCATCCCCAGGTGATAAGAAGAAAGGGGTCTCTACAGGAAAGCCTGTTGAGACCGGCCCCCGCAAGTGTTATGCATGTGACCAGGTAGGTCACTTGAAGGGGGACCCCAAGTGCCCGAAGGGGACACAGCCACCCACCGGTGGACAGTCCAAAGTGTTGGCTAGTGTAGAGCTTGGGTAGGAGGGGTGCCCACAGGAGGGTGGGGATCCTGCAGAAATGACCCTCGTCTCACTAGGGGACAGTGAGATGGTCCCAGGAAACCAGGTGCCCCCTAACACAAAGAAATATAGCACCTGGGTGACCATTAATGGGAGAAGGGTAGAGGATCTCAGAGATACTGGAGCCAGTGTGACCTCAGTCCGGTGTCACCTGGTCTCTGAGAAGCAGGTAGTCCCAGGGGCATTCCACCAAGTAGTTGCTGTAGACAACTCTGAGCGCCAGTGTATGGTGGCGCAGGTTCCCTTTGAATGGGGGGGTCTCAGGTCCCTTGAGGATGGTTGTGAGCCCTACCATGCCTGTAGATTGTCTGCTAGGTAACGACCTGGAGCAGTCCTTATGGAAGGATGTTGAGCTCAGGTCTCACTTGGAGATGCTTGGGTTGCCAGAGTGGGCATGCGTGTCTACTCGGTCAATGGCAGCCAGAAAGGGTGATCAAGAGGACTTGGAGCCTGGAACAATAGCCCAAGTCCCTGCCAAGAGGACGGGCAGGGGGCGCGGGAAACCGGCCCCCGAAGTTCCCACGGACCGGGAGGAGGTGGACCTCGAGGAGGACGCCCGGTGCCTACAGGGAGCAGGTAGCCGAACTGGGAGACATCTCTGAGCTGACCCATTGGCAGCAAGAAGGGGGTCCCACCAGGGAGGAGTTCTGCAGGGAGCAGAACGAGTGCCCTACTCTGGAGGGTCTGCGGCGGCAGGCTGCAGACCAGGCAGCTGGTAATCAGTCCGGGTCACATCTGATCTACTGGGAGAATGGTCTCCTATACAGTGAGCCTAAGGTTGCTGAGCCTGGGTCAGCCCGTGTGCTGGTGGTACCCCAGCGCTTCAGGACCTTCCTACTGGGTCTGGCTCATGACGTGCCTTTGGCAGGACATTTGGGGCAGGACAAGACCTTTGACAGGCTTGTCACCCACTTCTTTGGCCCCAAATGCGAAGGCAGTCAGATGCACACTGTAGGTCTTGCCAAACTTGCCAGGCAAGTGGTAAGAGTGGGAGGAAGGTCAAAGCTCCTCTCCAACCTTTTCCTGTTGTTGTAACACCCTTTGAAAGGGTAGGGATGGATATTGTGGGGCCACTGGATCCCAAGACAGCCATGGGCAACAGGTACATCCTGGTCTTGGTGGACCATGCCACCCGGTACCCGGAGGCAATCCCTCTCAGGACAACGACGGGCGCCAGTGGTGGGCCGGGCGTTAATGGGGATCTTTTCCCGTGTGGGCTTCCCCAGAGAGGTGGTTTCTGACAGGGGGACCAATTTCATATCCAAGTATATGACATCCCTGTGGAAGGAGTGTGGTGTAACCTACAAGTTCACCACTCCTTACCACCCACAAGGAAACGGTCTGGTGGAGATATTCAACCAGACCTTGAAAGGCATGATCAAGGGTCTAACAGTATCCATGAGGCGTAAGTGGGACGTCCTCTTGCCATGCCTACTCTTTGCATACAGGGAGGTGCCTCAGAAGTCTCTTGGGTACAGCCCCTTTGAGCTCCTGTATGGCCACCCTGTCAGAGGACCTCTGAGTTTGGTAAAGGAAGGCTGGGAGGCAGCTCCCAGGAAAACTCCCAGGATGTGTTTAGTTACATGCTGGCCTTTAGAAACCAAACTGCCCGCTTCAGGAAACTCGCTCAGGCGAACCTAGAAGCAAGCCAGGAAGAAATGAAGAGGTGGTATGACCAGAATGCCACTCTGGTCGAATTTCAACCTGGGCAAAAAGTGTGGGTCATGGCCCCAGTGGAACCTTGTGCCTTGCAGGACAAGTGGACTGGGCCATATGAGGTGGTGGAGCGCAAAAGTAACGTCACCTACCTGGTGGATTTGCAGACTCCAAGGAACCCTTTGAGGGTCCTTCACGTGAACCGCCTCAAGCCCCACTTCGAGAGAACCGAAGTGAGTATGCTCTTGGCGACAGATGATGGGGTGGAAGAGGAGAGTGAGCCTCTCCCTGACCTCCTGTCTACCAAGGAGCATGATGGGTCAGTGGAGGGTGTGATCCTCTCCCCTACACTGACTCAAGAGCAGCAGGGGGACTGTCGCCAGTTGTTGGGACAGTTCACCCCACTGTTCTCTCTGACCCCCGGTGTTACTCACTGGTGTACCCATGACATGGACACTGGTGACAGCCCTCCTGTAAAGCACAAAATTTACAGGTTGACTGACCGGGTCAGGGCCAGCATCAAGGAGGAGGTCTCTAAGATGTTGGCGTTAGGGGTGATTGAGCCCTCCAACAGTCCTTGGGCCAGCCCAGTGGTCTTGGTCCCAAAGGTTGCTGCACCCGGTGCCACTCCAGAACTGCGGTTTTGTGTGGACCACCGTGGGCTCAATGCCGTCACCAGGACTGATGCGCACCCCATCCCCAGAGCTGATGAGCTCATTGATCGGTTGGGAGCTGCCCGGTTCCTCAGCACGTTTGATTTAACGTCTGGGTACAGGCAGATTGCCTTAACCGATGGGGCCAAGGAGAGGTCAGCATTCTCAACCCCAGAAGGTCATTACCAATTTCGGGTGATGCCCTTTGGGTTGAAGAATGCCCCTGCCACCTTTCAGAGGTTGGTCAATCAGGTGTTGGCTGGGCTGGAGGATTTCAGTGCCACCTACCTGGATGACATTGCTGTGTTCAGTTCCAGCTGGGAAGAACATTTACAGCGCCTTGAGAAAGTGTTGAGGGCTCTGCAAGGTGCAGTCCTCATGATCAAGGCCAGTAAGTGCCAGATCGGGCAGGGTTCTGTGGTGTACTTGGGACACCAGGTAGGAAGCGGCCAGGTGGCTCCCCTACAACCCAAGATTGACACCATTCTGGCTTGGGAGCCCCCCAAGACCCAGACAGAGGTGAGAGCCTTCTTAGGTCTCACCGGCTACTATAGGAGGTTTGTCAAGGGCTATGGCACCATCGTTGCCCCCTTAACAGAGCTGACTTCAAAGAAGCAGCCCAGGAAGGTGATCTGGACTGAGTCCTGCCAGAAAGCTTTTGATGCCCTGAAGGCAGCCATGTGCACGGCGCCCGTGCTCAAGGCACCTGACTTCTCCAAATAATTTGTTGTTCAGACTGACGCTTCAGAGCATGGTGTGGGAGTGGTGCTCTCACAACTGAACGAAGAGGCCCTGGATCAGCCTGTAGTCTTCCTTAGCAGGAGACTACTCCCCAGGGAACAGAGGTAGAGTGCCATAGAAAGGGAAGCTTTTGCTGTGGTCTGGGCACTGAAGAAGCTGAGACCATACCTGTTTGGGACTCACTTCCAGGTTCAGACGGACCACAAGCCCCTCAGATGGTTGATGCAAATGAGGGGTGAGAATCCAAAACTGCTGAGGTGGTCCATCTCCCTACAGGGAATTGACTTTACAGTGGAACACAGCCCTGGCACAGAACTCGCCAACGCAGATGGTCTGTCCAGGTTCTTCCGCCTTAGTGAAGAGAACTCCCGGGAGGTTGGGTAGTTCTCCCTACTTTCAGCTGGAGGGGACATGTGTTAGACTTGTCATCTTTTGGCGTGTTTCCCCTGACTTTTTGCTTTCTGACCTCCTGGTTTTGACTCTGTTTTTGCTGGTGTAATGATTCTGCGCACTTTCCTCACTGCTGTCCAGTGGGAAAGTGCAAGTGCTCCTGTAGAAAATGTGTTATGGATTGGTGTTTCCATGATTGGCCTATTTGATGTATGTGTCAGTCCCTAGTAAAGTGCACTGTGAGTGCCAGGGCCTATAAATCAAATGCTGTTGGTGGGCTGCAGCACTGGATTGTGCCACCCACGCAAACAGCCCGTAAAGTGTAACTCTGGCCTGCCATTGCAGAGCCTCTGCGCAGCCTGGGGCTGCCATGTCGACTTGGCAAGTGCACCCACTTGCCAGTCCCTAAACCTTCCCTTTTCTACATGTTAGTCACCCCTAAGGTAGGCCCAAGGTACCCCTGTGGGCAGGGTGCATTGTATGTGAAAGGTAGGACATGCCCTGGTGTGTGTGGCATGTCCTGATAGTGAAATATAGCCTACTTCGTTTTTCACTATTGCAAGGCTACCTGTTCCCCATAGGCCAGAATGGGCAGTTTTGATTATTACATCCTATGCTCCTAACTTACCCAGGGAACATGGTAGAAATTCGTGTTTAGTATGCCTGAACTCAGAATGATGAAATGCATCTTGTAGTGAAGTTGGTTTTAACATTCTGTGTTTGAAAATACCACTTTTAGAAAGTAGGTATTTTCTTGTCTAACCATCCAAGCCTGCCTCTGCTAGGTTGTGTATTCCTTGTCTGGAGTGTGAGTGACAGGGGCTGCGGGATTCCAGGAGACAGGGTGAGTCAGCACAGGGCTGAATAGCAAGATCTACATGTAGATGGGTGGGAGGAGTTGCACCTGGGACCTGAATAGGACTGTGCCTTCCCTCCACAATGCTGGCTCCACCTCCTGTGGTGTGTCTGATGTCCCTGGCCTACACTGCAAAAGGAAAGAAGGAGTCTTGTCAACAAAGTGCTCCAGGACTGACCAGAACTGGTTTGGACTAGGCAAAGGCCTCTCTGCCTTCAGAGAACAAAGAGAAATTGAGGATAAAAAGGGGGACCCAAACCCCAGAACTTTAGAACTCTTTTGGATCAAGAAGACTGCCAAGAAGAAGAGCTGGAGAAGCTGTGAGGAGGAACTACCACTTTGCTGTGTGCTTTGCTGTGTTGGCCTGCAGTGGCTGCTTCTGTCTTGGGCAGTGAAAGGACTGGACTGAACTTTCTGCAATCTACTTTGTGAGTGTCTCCAAGGGCTTGAGGTAGAGCTTGCCCCCTGTTCAAGAAGTCTCAGGAACAGCAAAGACTTCAAGCCCGACGCCGTCTACGATGCTGCTGCTGACGCCGTGTCCCGAAGGCACCGCAGAGAGCACCGCCGCAATGCCGCACCGTGACCCTGGTCTCACCGGCGACGCCTGCTGATGCCGCCACCGAGCCGCTGCTCGCACCGCGACCTGTGGGCACCGCACTCCGCACCGCCTCACTTCATGACGACGCCTTGGTATCCCCAACGATGCCGCTCTATGCCGGACTCGACGCCGCTGCTTGCACCGTGGTTCGAGGGCACCGCTCGTACAGTTACATGACGCACCGCCCTCATCCCGCACCGCAGCCTTGGCCTACCCACGCCGGTGCCATCGACTCCAGTTCGTCAGCCGACGACAGCGCTTCAGCAACGACGACGCCGCTGCTGCCCCGTGACCTGCCAGCACCGTGACGAGCACCGCCTTCACCTCACACCGCGACCCTGGTCTCACCGACGACACCATCTGATGCCGCCACCGAGCCGCTGCTCGCACCGCGACCTGAGGGCACCGCACGCCGCACTGCTGCACTTCGCACCGCAGCACCCGACGCCTGCCGACACCAGCGCTCCTGACTTCAACAGAGAGGAGATCGATCTGCAACACGTGTGACTTCGAGGGCCCCGACGACGCCTGCACCGACCTCCGGAACCGACGCCTGCGGACGCCGTGTTTTCGGAAGCTCACCGCAAGGTCATCGACGTCCTGCATTTCTGAAAGGTACTGTTTGCGGGTCTTCCCGACACCGTAGCTGACCCGCGACGCCGCGGTCAGCCAGAACTGTTTGGGTTTGTTTGTTCACGACGCCGTGATAGCCCCGTACGTAGCTATCAACATCAAGGAACTGTTTTTAAGGACACTGTGATAACTGAAGATTTTTAAAGTACTGTACTGTGGATTTTTATCGGATTAGTCTTGTTTTAAGTATATAAAAATATTGGATATTTTTCTAAATGGTGTGGTGTCCGTTTGTAGTGCTTACACTGTATTACTGTTGGTTATGTGCAAATGCTTTACACACTACCTCTAAGATACGCCTTACTGCTCGTGCCAAGCTACCAAGGGGGTGAGCAGGGGTTATTTTAGGAGTGTAACTCCCTTATCCTGACTAGGAAGAAGGGTCCCTACTTGGACAAAGGTGCAAGCCCTTGCCAACTAGAGACCCCCATTTCTAACAGCAACATATTACTCATCTGAGTGCGTATGATGTAGAGAGTTCTCTCTGTGTATCTGTGTGATTTCAGACTGTGGATGGGTGTTCATAACACGGAACAATCAAGAGCTGTGTCGTTCAGGCCGACGGTTATGTGAATTTCTCACAGTGACCGTCAGTGGCTCATAAAGGGGTTCCGAATTCGTGCTTATCTAATCTTTGGCCTCTCTGCAGAGTGCAAAAAGCAATGATTAGGGGTGTCAATTGTAAATGTGATTCTATGTGAAAGTGTGTGAAGGAGGTACACAGCTGTTTAATTATCAACAGGGTGGAAGATAAAGAAATGCCAATTCTTACATGTGGAGGGGTGTGTTGTGTGTGGGAGGGTGAGAGGAAGGAGATGCAGGGAAGCATGTGCAGGAGAGAGTGAAAAGAGGGTGCTGAAGAGGAAAGAGATGAGCTGTGAGATATGCAAATGGAGGGTTTCAGAAAGATATCAAGTGAAAAAGGGCATTAGTGTCTACCTGAGAGACTGCGGTAGAAAGTGGTGTGAAGATAAAAGGAAATGTGGAATGATTAAGACACTCCAAAGACCACTGCACCTTCGACAGAACAGACCTTAGTGATGGTTAATCCACAGTCTGCTTAAAATGTTTAAATTACTTTCTCTGTGTGTGCGTGTTCCGTGTATGCATATAAATATCAGAACCTTGAAGAGAATCTTTTCTCGTACTCCTCCTGAATTGCAATAGTTATCACCTTGACAACATTGAGCTTAGACTATTGCAATGCTTCATATCTGAACATTAGCAAGTCCTCACTTAACAGACTTCAGATCATTCAGAATGTGCCTGCCTGCTTCGTTTTAAATGTGACTAAGCATCTCTTGATGAGGGATGGCATTCACTACCTTCACTGATTGCCAATAAGAAAGTGGGTGTTATATAAAAGCTCTTTGAATGGCCTTCCCGGCTCACCACCATTAAGGGCCTGTGCTTTTCAGAATAGTTTTTAAGTGGTGCACACCTAAAAGACTGCTCAATCAATCAATCAATCACAGAATTTGTAGAGCGCACTACTTACCCGCGAGGGTCTCAAGGCGCTGGGGAGAGAAAAGGGGGGGGGGTGCTGCTACTGGTCGAACAGCCAGGTCTTGAGTAGCCTCCTGAAGGTCAGCAGGTCTTGGGTCTGTCGTAGGCTTAGTGGAAGGGTGTTCCAGGTCTTGGCGGCGAGGTGTGAGAAGGATCTGCCGCCGGTGGTTGTTCTTCGAATGCGAGGGACGGTGGCGTGGGAGAGGTCGGCGGAGCGGAGCTGGCGGTTGGGGACGTAGAAGAGGAGTCGTCTGTTGAGGTAGGCTGGGCCAGTCTTATGGAGTGCCTTGTGTGCGTGGATGAGGAGTTTGAAGGAGATTCTCCTGCTCAGAACATCCTCTTTCAGGAAGGTGATTGTCCCCAGATTCTGCAAATTCAGAATGGGTGGCCTCTCCTTCTCTGTGGCAGTGGCCAAATTGTGGAATACTTTACCTGCAGCCCTGGAGTCTTTCTTCGCAAGCAACTTAAAACCTGGATCTCCTCTTCCTTGAGTGTGGGTACTTTGGTCTCCTTCGGATGTTTCCCAATATGGTTAGCACTTTGATACCTTTGGGCTTAGTGTGCTTTACAAATCTTATTTTATTCATATATAATGATTGCTTAAGGTGGCCCCACCAATTTGATCTGTGGCCCCTTCTGTGCTCCCTAAAAATCAATTCTAGAGATGCCACTGGTGCTTCAACCCCTAAATGGATAATTAGGGCAGTAGTTTAAAGTGAAGGTGGTTGGATCCACTGCATAATAAGAAAGAGCAGAATAACAACTATCTCCTTATTAAATTCTTAAGTCCACATTCAGCCTGAAATAAATTTCTGAGATGCAAAGGACTTGGGCACTCTCAAGGTATTCTTTCTTGGTATATTTTAGTGGAAGCAATATAATGCTCTAAGAACAGGAACAATTGTGACATTGATTCTTTTCCAGGACTTAACAAGCATATTATATTCCAAAATTGGTTTGTGATGGGACTAAGAATGCCTGGAAAATGCACTAAACCTCTCTTAGCCTAGAACCAACTCAATATAATGCAGAGCAGGTAAAACTGCTAAGCAATGACGTTTATTCAGGACAACTCCTGAACTTGCATCTCAATCCGATTCAGAAGGATGGTGGCTTGGGAGAAATTCCTACTGAATATAATATACCTATAGTCAGATTCCCACGTTGTGTTAATTCAAAAATTGCCCACGAGTTACAAAAACTCTAGCAGAAGGGCAGGGGTGGCTGGCACGGCTCGCGGGTGGGGGGGGGGGCCGACGTGGGGGAGGCAACGGGGGCGCAGGCTGCTTTTAATTTTTATTTTTTAAACGTACCTTGCCGCCGGGTCCTGCATCGTCTCTCCTGCTCGCCTGTGTTCGACTCCAGGCCGGAACAGGAAGCAGGCAGCCAGCCTCCCACCCCTAAGCCAATCACAACGCTGCAATGCAGCATTCTGATTGGTCTGAGCGCCGTGACACAACGCTCGGCCAGTGGCTGGAGGGTTGGGCATGTTCTCCATGCAGGCTGTAATGCAGCCTGCATGGAGAACAGGGGAGTGCACATGACTGTTTTGGGCGGCCCGAGAGTGTTCTACCACTCCTCCCCTGCAGCTCCGCCCCACCCCCTCATGCACTGCCGCAGCAGGAGGAAAAAATAAAATGATAATAACATTCCGTTATTATCATTTTATTTTTTCCTTTCTTTGCTGCTCCTGGCAGTGGGGTGACACTCCTCCGCCTTAGCGGAGGAGCCGCCACTGCAGAAGGGGGAATCATTTGTTTGAATAGGCGAATGGGGTCAGGCTCTCCAGCTAACCAAACATTCCCCCAAGGTGATCAGAAAGGCCCCAATGAATACATGTTTATTCAGTAATGGGATTTTGAGCTATCCAAAAACTTTAAGGTGCAAAATTTAGAAGGTAGTGATCATTGACCCCTAACAGTAGGTGTAAATCTGGTACTGAGGGCACGGGAACAAACAATAACATTAAAGACAAATTTTCTAAACCAAAAGTTAACGTGAATTGGTGATGCCCATCTCGCAGCATTGGCCTACCTACAGTTATCTACAGAACTAGACAGGGTTGAGCAAAACCAGCAGGGAGCTGTTAAGTGGTACTCAAGTACAGTTTAAAAAGCAGTCCAATGCCTCACAGTTGCTTTAAAAACAAAGACATCTGTGGAAAGACAAGGAATCTCAAAAAGCCTTAAGTGCACTGTTTAAAGTTTTGAGAACTTTTTCGAAATTAGTACAAAAGGTGTTTCCGGGGAATAAAAAATGCTCCAGTCTCGATGGCACCAGAAAAAGACTGGGTCGATTATCTTGTAAAGAGGTACATGGGTGAAAAAGAGGAGCGTGGTAGGGAAGGTCATTCTACAGATAAGGAAGTCTTCAACAATGGCTCAAAAATACATGGAAATTAGAGGGAGCTTGTTCTGCTGTTTTGTCGATTTTTGGGGAGCCTTCGACTTTGTAGACCGGGCCATTCTTTTGCAAAAAATGCATAGTATGAACATTCCAAGTGGTTTGTTGGGCATTCTGAGAGAGTTGCATCATGGAAACTAGGCCAAGACAGGGCTAGATGAGCAGGGCTCACTTTCTAAGTAAATACCGATTAATTACAGCCTATGACAGGGTTGTGTGTTGGCCCCCACCCTATTTACGTGTTCCTCGCGGATCTTCCGGCAATCCTTCTGGCTACTCACTCTTTCTCCCAAGCATTGGAGGGCAGCATACACCATCTTTACTCTACGCTGGCGATCTTGTCATTTTAGATATAATACAGGTGAGTCTGCAAAGAAAACAAAATGTTTTAAATAAGTATTGTCTGTCAATCAAACTAACCATCAATATGGAAAAAATGAGTACGCTGGTGATAGCGAAAAAATATAAACCATTTAAGTTGGCGACATGTTGGTGAAGGCAGCATCCTCGTATAAATACCTGGTATGACATTTAATAAAAAACTACAATGGAAACTGCACCTTAATATCTTAAAAAGCCGGGCATTGTCAATAGTGGGTTGGCCTAAGAAATTTAAAAGAGACTATGGGGTCCCCTCAACAGAACTTATCCTTTCAGCTTACAAAGCAATGGTTCCTTCTTTGGTGTTATATGGGGTCTATGTGCTAGTCTAGATTCAAGGTTTTATTGGGGAAATCTGTAGGGTAAACGTCTTTAAAAACCTTTGGGACTGCCTGCCAACACTATGCTGCAAGCAATAAGAAGGGAAACTAAACTGAAGTCCTGGAATGCCATTGGCAGAAACAGATAATATCCTACAAAATAGAAGTGTCAAAGCTATGTGCAAAAAAGAAATATGGTACAGCAAAGAGTGTGAGCAGGACGAGGAAGGAATTGCTTGCAAAATCTTGCGCAATATTTTATAATGCAGAATTTTAAATGCAATGCCCTTATATTAATCTCTAAAAGGGAATTAAAAGAAAAATGCGCTTTGGAGTCAAGGAGGAGAGATTTGAATAATAACAGCGCTAAGAACTCCACCCTCCTCTTTAGAGACTCCTGGAAAAGTGCCACCTTATTACCCTACCTGTTTGATTTCCCAGACCCGGAAATGCAGCTGCCAATTCTAAAATTCGCTCAGGACTGAATTTGGCTTTTGCACTGGCAGGGAGAATGTTAAGTATTCGAGATGTAAATGGGAACTGTAACTGTGGTTCAGGTATTCGCTATTCTCGCGTACCTGTATTAATGGCCTGTTTACACTTATTATTATTCAGACGTGGTTTAAAAAAAGGCAATTGTGTCTAGGAATGGATGCGATACGACTTGTATATAGTTGGTTTGCAATTGTTTGATGTAACTTGTGCAGTGGGAAGGATTTTACCGATTTTAAAGTGGAGAGAGGGGTGTCACACGCAGCTCTATTTTTAAAAATGTGTGCACTGTACAGTTTGAAAAACCGTGTGGTTTAAATAAACCTATTATTACTATTAGAACCAACCCAAATTATTGGTGATGGCCACGCTATTCGAGTATTGGGACTTTGGTAAATTCCTTGCTAATCCTGCCCAAACAATCCACACATTAATCACTGAAGCATGTGTGATACGTGATACGTAGATGGCACCCAGGAGCACCTTGTGCGATTGAGAGCCCATGTGTTCCTTTATTTGATTGCCACCTTCCTTGTGACCTGTCATTCTTATTTGGCCTGTATACGCAAAGAGCCTTAGGCTATACATTTGTTTATAAAATCCAAAGTGGGGACCTTCGAAGAGAATATCAATGCTGGTGGATGTACCTTTCCTGACGTTTTTGTTTAATGCAGTTTTAAAATACTGCTAGGCTATTTTCTGCTCTTTTGGGGTCATTGTGATTACCCGTGTTGTTAGGTATGCCAAGGAAGGATAAATCCTGTGAAGGTTTATGGCTGATTACTCAAAAGGAATTGTACTAGGTTCTTAGGATTCTTTGAAATCTCAGTGTCAGTCGATTATACTCATTCCCATCTTGTGTTTGACGTTAAAGGATAGTCTCATTCAGACCCTTCCTACGCTTGTGTATCCATGAGATGAATTTGCTGCCCTATTATGGCTGTAGTATAAGCCACACAGTTTACATGGCATCATAGTATTTGTTCGCAGCTGCTTATCCTTTGGCTTTGTTGAAACCTATTTCAATGTTTATCCTCTAATCAAACTCAATCTCGCTCCGTTATCAAACAAGCCTGGACACTAACCCAGATGGAATTGTCCCATCCACTGCAAGCTCTGACAGTGGTCAAGTTAGAACTACAACTTTGCATGCAAGGTTTGTAGTTTGAGATAGCTACAGTGCTTCTCCCTTTTTGCACCCTGTGTGTGTGCAGCTTACCATAAGAAACATGTGTCACAGCTTCCCAATTGTACTTCCCAGGCTAGTCAACACCCAGTCTTAGCTACAGCTGATCATGGAGGTTGTTAGGGTATATTTAAAAGTCCAATTAACTTTTAAGTAATTTATTGATTTCTATATGAAAGGTTTGTGGTGGTTATGCAAAACAAAATGGCTTTAATCTATCAGCCCACTGCCACCCCTAACACAGCTTTTGGTTCCCGCTACTGAGCTGTAATGGACTTCAATACTTTTGTCTGCAGAAAAGATGCCCTTACCTCTTTCAGCAGCTTGTCTGAGCACAGCTTTCATGATCTACTCTGGTCCCAGCACTACCCTAAGTGTCTGCACTGGTCTCAGTTCTTTCGCAAGCATTCCTGTATAACTATATCCTAGTCAGCAGTGTCCATCACCCCAAGCTGATGGTGGAAGAAAGTTACAGAAATTGAATGGCTCAACACCCTCCAACTAAACTACCCAGACCCCACCATCGACCTCATCAACAACACAGACAATCTCAACAGCTGGATCATCACCTGCACTAATACCCTGGCACCCCTGAAAAACACCAAGCCCAAAAGATCCAATAAACAAGCTATCTGGTACAGCGCTGACCTCAGAGAGTCCATAAGAGTTTGCAATCAACTCAAAAGGAAATGGAGAACAACCTGAGGAACCACTGCAAGAAACACTTACAAGGCTACACTTAAACACTATCACCAGCGAAAGAGACCAACTAAAAGGACCTGACCCTGATTATTAAATCTAGCTCCAACAACTGCAAAGAGCTTTTCACCATCATCAAGGAATTCACCAACCTAACAGCCACAACCAACACCATCACCCATACACAAGAACTCTGCAACAACCTCTCAGACTTCTTCCACAAAAAAATCAACAAGATCTACAACAATTTCTAACCCCAGCTACCCACCCATCGACTTTCCCAGCCTGCTAACCTCATCAACCAAAGACTATCAACCGACAGCATGGAACCCTCTATCCATCAAGGGCACTGCAGCAATAATGAAAACAGCCCACTCAGTATCAACTACAGCCCCCTGCCCTCACCATATCTACTACCTGGGCAGAGCAATGATTAGCACTGCATTCACTTCTATCATCAATACCAACCTCAAGACAGACACCTTCCCAGATAACTGGAAGCATGCCGAAATCACCACCCTCCTCAAAAAATACTGAGCCAATCACAAAGTACTCAGCAACTACCGACCTATCTCTCTCTTCTCTTCCATGTCAAAGTCATTGAGAAGACCATCAACAGACAACTCTCTGAACACCTAGAATGCCAATGTCGACAAGGCAGCTTAAAACTGCACACACAGGCTCTGCAATGGCAAACCTGAGACATGTTTAAGGGCTACGGAAGTGGATGAAACAATCAGTGCTGCAGGCCCACTAGTAGCATTTAATTTACAGGCCCTGGGCACATGTAGTGCACTTTACTAGGGACTTATAAGTAAATTAAACATGACAATTGTGGATGGGCCAGAGTTAATGCACTTTAGTACTGGTTAGCAGTGGTAAAGTGCTCAGAGTACTACAGCCAGCAAAAACGAAGTCAGCAAAAAGAGGAGGTCTGAAGACAAAAAGTCAGGGGAAACCATGCCTAGGATGCCAGGTCTAACAACAGACTTCAAACCATCCAAAATTCTGCCGCAAGATGCATCGTTGACCTCCTGTGCTGATCCCACACCACACCTCTCCTCAGAGAGCTCTACTGGCTCCCCATCCAAAAGCGCTGCCAGTTTAAACTTCTCACACATTCAAGTAATATAACACAATATGGGACCTGCGTACCTCAATCACCGGCTTCACTTCCACCAACCCACCAGCAAACTTCGCTCAGCATCATGCTCACTCGTAAACACACCCCACATCCACAGAAGTTAAATGGGAGGCAATCATTCTCCTACCAAGCTGCCATATCCTGGACGACCTGCATGAACAATTAACTTTCCCAATGAGTGTTTTTCATTATAGCAGAAAAGTTACACAATGCTTACTTTTGTGTACCTCATTTTATAATCGACCTAGTTTCATGACTATTTTACCCCAGCATGGCAGCAGTGTGCATCTGTGAGTTTGTGAGTGACTGGCTTACACTAATGTGTTATAAAGGTGAGAGACTGACAAAAAACAGAAGCAAGTACATTTTGCATGTTTCATCATAAAACACTCCTATGCCATCATAAAAAGCCCCTATGTCTATAAATTTCCACTGATGTATGATCAGGCAGTGTGAAATCACTTTGGCAACTGAAGCCCAGAAAAAGTAAGTTCTGACAGGCAGAGCAAGGAGGTTATAGAATCTCACATATTTCAATGTGTTTAAGGCATACCTTGCAGGTGTGGTGGTTACTTTTAAATGTGGAGTGAGACATTTTCCCTTAAATCTAATCCTGTGCCCTTCCTACAACCCCACACCCAGTTTGGAACTTTTACAAATCTAATTGCATGTTTTGCTTCCCACTTTTTTGTCTCACTTGAAAGAGGAAAGCAAGGGGAACAGTGTCCCGCTGAGGATTTGTGGGACCCGGAGAAGACATAAACTGGAGGTTCCTATAAGGAACACATTTTGAATGTTATTATCCATTTCCTGCTAACTCAAGCCCGCATGATGTCAGACAATGGTAAGTTATGTGATAAACTTTGACAGGGTGACACCATAAAAGTTGAAATATGTCTTACCCAGGACCCAAAAATCCTTATAATGAGAAACAGAGTCAGATGTAGAGATAGGCAGAGAGGGAAGGTTTAGATAAATAAATAGAATAGACAGAGATCGACGAGAAAAAGTTCACTTTTCCAGGGGGCCCATTGGAAAATGGGAGCCCTGGGCAATTGCCTACTTTGCACATGTCTTAAAACATCTTTGAGAGGGAATCCAGCTAACTAGTGACTTTCCTTGTTTTGTCATAAAAGCAATTGAGTCTCAGAATTGTATTCATAAAAGTATTTAGAAATTCATAAGCATTTAATGAACTGCCTATTGTATGACTTCCACTCACAGCAAGACAGGCAGCTCCTTTCCACCCTTCAAGCTCTCATCACTCTGAAAAAAAGTCATTAGGGGGCATATTTATGAGAGGCTTGCACCGGCAATGCGTCATTATTTTTGACGCACGAGCAGCGGAAGCGGCACTCAATATTTATTTGTCCAAATGAATTCCATTATTTGCCAAATGACTTGGTTTTTAGACTCCATCATCGGAAAAAGCTGCGTCTAAACCAGCTGCACCAAGCACAAGTTAAAATATGCACGTAGGTGTTCCGACGCAAATACTAACGTAAATCCAATGCAGTTAAACTTATGGGAATGGCAATGTTTGACGCATCATTGGGAAGCGGTGCACAAAGGCTGTAATAAGTCAAAATTCCTGTGTGTCAGCAACACAGGCATAGGTAATGACGTAGTGTCTGTGGTATAGCAAGACATACTACACAACGCAATTTGGCAAGCTCAACTACGCCATGGAGGTGGTCATTGTGCAGCTGGGAGTCCCATGAGACCACCACCACCACAACATAGGCATTGAAGAAGGGAGCGTGTGTTTCTCCGGTGCATATCCCTCATTGACCTCAGGGAGGATTACATCGTCAAATTTTACAGATTCAGGAGGGAGTCTATCATACAATTGCTCCACCATATGGGCCAAGTCTCCAACCACCAACTGCTAGGCCCAACAACATCCCTTCACAGGTCAAACTGTTGGCAGTGCTCCACATACTGGCATCTAGTTCCTTCCAGATCACAACAGTCAGAGTGGCAGGAATATCACAGCCATCATTTTCTGACAACCTAACCTCAGTCCTGGATGCCATCATCAGGCTCACACACCAGTACCTCCTCTTTCCCAAGACCCAACAACATCAGATAGATGCCAATCAAGGCTTGTATGCCATTGCGGGATTTCCTCACATCTTAGTTGTCATTGATTACACACATATGCAATTGGTTCCCCCTGGTGAAACATCTCATCGGTACGGGAACTGGAAGCACGCATACTACATCAATGTCCAGGCCATTGTGGGCCATAAGGGGATGTTCACCAATGTTCTGGCCAAGTGCCCAGGAAGTGCGCATGATGCCTACATCTTCCGGCACAGTATCATCAATGAGCGTCTCTAGAATGGGTGATATGGGAATGGCCTACTTGTTGGTAAGGAAATTTTAAGGATACAACATACCAAATTTAATTTTTCCATTCATGACATAATAACCATCTATGTGCCTGTCGATGGAGCTAGGGCCATATTAGGAGATGTGTGCCTCATACTTGCATTATGCATCCAGGTACATGTGTAATGCAAACCCCTAAGTCAGATAATTGAAAACACTCAAAGCTACTTGGCCTGGCTATGAATGAGCTAAAAAATCTGGAGTAATGCAATACAGGACAAAATGCCATGTTGCATTACCATGTGCAAAGGAGATGTTCCATGGGCGTTGCGTGTGTGTATCCATGCATGGTTAATGACACATGTCATGTATACCAAACAGGGTAAAGCTGGGGCAAACTAATGCACTGCGGGGTTTGTGTCGCTTCCAGTGTGACTGGCAAAAAGGCCTGGGGCCTGGGTTCTCTTGCCTACGACAGTAATGTCCACGTGGCAGATGGGAACCCAGTAAATTTGCCCTGTTCTCCTGTGGCCTGGAGTCCCTGTCACCCAAAGAAGTTTGTGGGGGCCACGCCTGCCAGGATCTTCCCATCTCAACATAGCAGAGGGGGCAGCCACACTGAGCATTGCGTCCACTGGGAGCCACATCGTAACATGGGGCCCCTTAGAGACATCCACCTCATGACCGAATTGGGGGCTGCCTCACTGTCAGACCTCCTGGTGCCTACAGTGCAGGTGGGGCCCTCAACAGATATGGAGCTGCCAGCACAGATGGCACTGGTTCCTCTCGTTTGTCAGTCTGCCTCATTCAGCTGCACTCCACCTGACTGTGGGAGCGTTGTTCTATTGCTGAGGTCGGACTGCTCATGCCCCATCTTTTGGCCAGCTCTGTGCGAGAGCGAGGGATGAGACAGGTTTAGGTGAGACTGGGGCCTGTTGACACCATGCAGTGAAGTCTTAGACCCTCTCCTGGCCATGGTGACACACCCCAAATGCACCAAGCAGAGCCTTATTATTGTGATTGGAGGTGTGTGAATCACGTGACTGCCACAGATTGCTCACACTCAGTGGCAAGGTCAATGAGACTGTGCATGCAGCCCCAGTGTCTGACCCTTGCAAGGGCACCTGGGGATCCGGTGGGTCTCATGGAGTGGTGAAGGTTGCTGTGTGGGGTCTCATCAGTTTGAGCCTCTTACCCCTTGGGGTGGAATCTGCCTCTCTGCTCTTGCTAGGAGTGAGAAACCAGCTGACTTTTGGGTTGATGCATTGGTATGGGTCCCCAGGCTGCAGAGCACCAAGGTGCGACAAGCCTGAACCTCTTGGATGCGGCATCCATCCAGGAGTCCATTCCGCAGACCTCCACAGAAGCAAAGTTGGACAAGGTCCTTAAAGCAATTGCAGATTCAAGACAGGAGCTTCGGGGCAGGATCGATACAGTTGTACTTGAGGTGGGGCTGCTCAGAGAGGACCAACAGAAACTCAGGACCCGGGTGGATGATGCTGAGAATGCCATAGCAGACTTGCACTCCAGCCTGAAAAAACCTAGAAAGTAAAGTCTGATCTCTCACTACTAAAGTCCAGGAACTTGAAGGCAGGGCAGAAAACTCCGAAGTACGGTCCTGCCACAATACCCTCCGCATTGCGATTTTCCAAAGGGAGCATAGGGGTCTGACCCCATTCAATCCTTCAAAGACTGGCTGTCGAAAACAATAACACCCGAAAAATTGTCTCCACATCTCCTGATCAAGTGAGGCCACTGTGTCTCGGCCCGCAGGCCACCCATGGGCGCTCTGCCTCACCTGATAGTAGTACGAGTGATGAATTATTGAGACAAGGAAGCCATCCTCCAGGCGAACCAATCCACTGGTCCAATTCTATATGAGAAAGTCTGAATATACTTCTTCCCTGACAACACAGTGGCAGTACAGCGGCACAGGGTGTTTTTCCTAAGCGTAGAGTAGAAGCTCCGACAGGTTGGCCTTCGATACTCTCTATTATTCCCCGCCAAGCTAAAAGTTATAGCGAATAACACCAATTAGTTTATCACCAAGCCTACGTATGCTTGGGACTGGGTGGAACAATGCTGATACAACTCAAACCCTTCAGCCTCACCATCAGAGAAGACGCGGGAGGACAAACCCAGAAGGGGAAGCCAGCACCAGAATAGAGGGCTTGGGACTATACAACTGTGTGGAACTCCCTCACCAGCACAGGCAAATGAAGAACAGTCCTTGGCCCTGACTATAGCAACAACCTGGTGGACCGTGAGGCCATCCCCGACTCCTGGGTTGGCAGAGAACAACATCTCAGAGACATACTCCCTAGACTCAGTGGACAGCACTAACTCTGTGGTTCTCCCTGATGTTACGCCACAGACGACTGGCATTCTGATTTAAACATGCAGTCACTTTCTGGTGAGTAACTCCTACGTTGGCAGAATGTTCTACTTACCCAGAAGCTGGGGCTGGCAGAGCTGTGGACCCTTTCTTCAGGACTACCATTTATCTAGCGGCTGCACCTGTATCACCACTACAAACAGTCCGAGCCATGGCTAGGGAGGGTAACTGTGCCTCGCCTGCCACACACTGGGGACTATGAGCATGACTTAATCATCTGTCTCTTAACTTTTACAATGTATAAATGGGTCTAGTAAGCTTCCCTCACATTTTCTCTCTTTCTTTCTTTCTTTCTTTTGGTTTGCTCCAATTGCTCTCAGTGAGAGATTTGACTGCACGCAGCCTCCCTGCTCGGCCTCCCCTTGCACGTCGGTAATTACATTGATGTATAAAGGAGAATGTTAGATTTCCCTAGTCATGGGTCTTTTGGTTAGCTGTTTGGGCGATCTCATGGTTGGAGACTGGGTTGGAGGTTACAGGGTTTATATTTGGTATATACCACACAGATCACACAGTGGAGACAGACCTCCTACACTTAGGCGCCTTCACCCACAAAATGCAACATGCTGATGAGGCACGCACAAGACCCCACTCACCCTTCTCCCTTACTGGCCTGCCTACCCTTTTCTGGTTCCCTCTCCCCCACAGTTGGCTATGGCTAAAGTTGGAATAGTGACGTGGAATGCGCAGGGGATGGGGACAAAACAGAAGTGACGGAAGTGACATGCAGTGCAGCAATACATACAACAGAGGGGTGTGCAGATAGCTGGCAGGGACAATGCTTCAGCACTACCTACTCAGGCTTTGAGAGTGGAGCCCTCATTTGGGTCTGTCCGAGGGTTCCATTCTGTTCCATTGCTGTGAAAACAGACCCTGAGGGGCACTATGTTCTAGTAGAGGGCCAACTAGATTGTATATTGCCACTATTGCTGAGAAGTATTTATGCGCCAAATTCAACTCAAACGACTTTCTTAGCATGTCTACCTGTAATCTTTACCCAATGGTCCCATGTCCACTGGATTCTGAGGGGTGATTTCAATTGTGTCCTTGATCTGCAGTTGAACCGCATGCATCCTCTGCTGTCCACTTCCCCTATAGTGTCGGCAGCCACTTGCCTTTACGCAATGGCTAACACATTAGTCCTTACTAGATAGTTGGTGTGCCCTACACCCGGGGGTTTGGAAATATTCTCATTACTCAGTTCCGCATGAACTACATGTGTGATGATTAGACCATATTTTCTGCCACTCCACTCTCCACGCACAGGGTAGAGGTGCTGAGTATCTCAGAAAACATTCTCTGACCATAACCAACTACAGACACATGTCGAATGGGGAACACCAAGACCTCCTATTTTCACTTGGTGACTCCAGCTGGCTGTGCTGGAGGACCAGGCCTTCTGGGAGGAGATGAGAGAGATCATAACACATTACTTCAAGGAGAATTGGGGTTCAGCCACCTTCTGACAAATCGGCTGGGAGGTGCTCAAAGTGGTGGTTAGGGGCCAATGCATTAGCTTGGGGGCCTGCTGCGGACCAAAGAGTCGATGGGGCCACTTGAAACAGCAGCTCGCCTGAGCCCCACAGAGTAGTGCACCTTGACTGAGGCATTGGAGTACCAGGCTCGCCTGATCGAGCAACTGCGTTTGCTGGACTTCCAGGCCTATCAGGCTAAGAGGCACGCCGAGGGAGACAAATCAGACCAATTGCTGGCATGGATCCTGTGTGGCGTGACACCCATGGTCCCCATCACTATGATCAGGGAATCCCTGACTCGCACACTTACCCCCCAAGCTGACATACACTCGGCTTTTATAACGCACTACGGAGTGTTGTACAACCTCACAGCAGGAAGGCAGGAACAACAAAAAACCCAACCCAAAAAACAACCAGAGGGTGCCCAACAGATGCAGGATGTATCTCAGGCCATTGCAGTTCCATTGTCTGCACATCAGGTGCCTGCCACACAGGTCCTACAACAATCCCCTGTCATAGGCTCCTTATTTGAGGCCCAGGCCCTAAAAGACCTCCAGAAACTGAAACTGCGTATGTCAGCCATTGAGGGAGAGCCGTCTAGCCTGCGTGCCATAATGTTGACATTACAGGAGGCAATGGAGTGCATTAGTGTGCAAATATGAGTCTTCTTGGACATTTCCCTTTCCCCCTTTATTTTAATGTTGTTTATTAGTAATAGTAATGTGGGTATAGTCTAGTTTAGGATTTAGGGGGCCCATTACGATACCCGGCGTAATTAAATCCGCCAGGCATGGAAGCAGCAAAAATCCGCCCGCACACACCGCCTGAACACCGACCACGCCATTACGATTACACAAACCGAAAACCGCCATCGGCGGAAAAAGCACACAAAATACCGCCCGCCAACGTCCGAGTCGGAGTCAAACCGCCCGCCACGGACGGAAACACTCACGACAACACAAAACCGCCCGCCCTCACGGCCGACACACCGCACGTGACATTACGATCGCACCGACATGAGCGCGGAAAACCCACAAATATACCGCCCGCCAGCGCAAACAACGCCGATGAGAATCGACACGGCAGAAGCCATGGCGCCAACGTACCTGCACAGAAACCATCCGCACACAAAACCAATAGCACACAACATGGCCAACAAGTCCACACAGCAAGGCACGCACAAATACACAAGCACAGTACACATCCCGAAAACACCCCCGGACAAACAAAAAATACAAAGGCCAGAACCCCAGACACAACACACCTGAAAACAACAGACCATGAGGACACACCCACTTAGGTGAGTACAAAAGCAGCACTCCCACAGACCACAACCCCTTGCTACATTGCAAACCAGAGAGGAGAGGAGAGGACACAGTGACACAGCAAGGACAGCAGCACACCACAGAAACGCACACATCACTACCACCACCACCACCACCACCACCAAACACCACCACCACCACCACCACCACCAAACACCGGCACCACAAACCCCCTGCACATTACACAACACACACCGCACCAGCACCACAAACATCATGGCACCACAAAGAATGCCCAAGTTCACGCCCATGGAGCTGACGGTCATGGTCGACGAGATCATCAAGGTGTACCCACAAATCTATGGGAACATGGTCCAGCACACACCACTAGCCACCAGAAACAGAATGTGGAACCGGATCGTAGACCAGGTCAATGCAGTCGGGACCCTGCCCAGGAACAGAGTCGAGATTAACAAACGTTGGAATGACGTAAAGAGCCTGGTCAAGAAGAAGGAGGGCAAAACAGAGAGCTGGCTGCCGTCACTGGCGGAGGGAATCCCGCGCTCTTTAAGACCTTCAAAGCGTGGGAGGAGAAGGTGCGAGTCGTAATCCATCCGGAGATCCTCGCCGGATTAGCAGGGGGAGTGGAGGCTGGTAAGTACAAACTAATGTATACCAGCACACCGCTATGTACTCACATGCACTACCACCATGCCACAGCTCCCAGGGACAAACACCCCCATGTCCAGCACACAATACACAACACATCACACACACATGCAACAGACACTACCACACACAGCCCAAACCGAACAACTGTAAGATGCGTGGGGACATGTGTACACTAAGCCAGCCACGTAACCACCAACAGGTCCCCAAATATGCCAGAAGCGCCACAACGAGCACCCACCACACCCATGTGTCCGCCACAGCTGCACTAACCGACAAGTAACAGGTAAGTGGCAGGAACACAAAGTGCAGTGGGTGGGACGGTGGACAGCCCAAGTACAACACACACCAGGCCCCAGTCCCACAGCACAGCAAGGAGGAGCATCCCCCACACCCCACAGCCACGTGTCAGCCACCGCAGTGCACAACGACAGCCGAAAGGCAGACATCACGGTCCACAGCAATCGGTGTCAGTGGGTGTCCAGCCACCCCCACGACCCACAACACCCCCCACCCCCACAGACCTGCAACATGGAGCACCCCCGCTTAGAGCCATGTGGCATCCAGTACAGTGCACGCACGAACAACTTGCAGGTGGGAAACTGGACAGGGCTGGATTACTGGAGGCATGAGGACCATAACACGACGAACACATGGGACATGTCACGTAGCAGACGAACACGCAGCACCGCCCACCGTCACGAACAAGTGAACAATGTGCACACGGACATGAACAACAGACTCACACCCCACATGACCCATCACAGACATAGCAACACCCAAGGAGCCACGTCTACATGCACAAGCCACACTGAATATAGTACCACACGGCAGCCACTGTGCAACTCATCACACACAACCGAAACACCATTGAAGTCCTGTCCATGTAGCCCCTACTGCCTGTCAACAACACACCCCACAACTACGCCTATGTAAGACAAACAACACTAGACGCAACAGAGCGGAACAACATAAATGCACACGAACACCACTGAACCCATCAAACTCACAGACACACCATGCACATACAACATACCATCCATCCCATCCGTCAGCCCCAGTCTCATGAAAGGCATGTCATCCGCACAGCTGCCACACATACAGCAGTCACGCTAAGACACATGCCCATGACCAACCATGTGCCAGAAGTCAATTAAGCGCACGACACACTGTGAGCAACAACACACAACATGGGCCACACCCCCCGAGCACTGCAGTGATGCACATGGCACAGGGCAGCACGCACACCAAGGAGATGGGACAACTGCAATATGTTGGCTGGCACACAACTATCACTCACTCATAACGATGCGTCCAATGCCATGTCCAGTAATCACAACAGACAGCAAATATGCAGGCCATGTCAAGCATGCACACACCTCAAACCATGCACTGTCATGCTGCCACAACACATGTCACGTTCGGCACCCATGGCTCACAGCATGTACCCCAAAAGCATATCCCCTCCCAAATGCGAATCTGGGGCATGGCCCCCATGTTGCCATATGCGTTCCTAAGCGTTCCATTTGAACCCCAAAAGCATATCCCCTCCCAAATGCGAATCTGGGGCATAGCCCCCATGTTGCCATATGCGTTCCTAAGCGTTCCATTTGAACCCCAAAAGCATATCCCCTCCCAAATGCGAATCTGGGGCATAGCCCCCATGTTGCCATATGCGTTCCTAAGCGTTCCATATGAACCCCAAAAGCATATCCCCTCCCAAATGCGAATCTGGGGCATGGCCCCCATGTTGCCATATGCGTTCCTAAGCGTTCCATTTGAACCCCAAAAGCATATCCCCTCTCAAATGCGAATCTGGGGCATAGCCCCCATGTTGCCATATGCGTTCCTAAGCGTTCCATTTGAACCCCAAAAGCAAAGTACAAACCAGACCCAGGATGGGCCAGGAGCCCGCATACACCAGAGTCACAATAAGTAGGGGCACAGCAACACACCCATCGGCATGGCCAATCCGTCCCATGCCACATGTGCACAGCACACAGTCCCATTGCCAAGCACACACAACTACAGATGCTACAGCCACACACACGCCTCCGGGAAACCCATGTATGAGATTGCACGAACTGTCAATGTCAGACGACAAATACATACTTCGCCAGGTGCAACACAATAACAAATCTCATTCTCTCCACAGGTGACGAACTGCTGGATGCTGGGGATGGAGCCAGCAGCCAGCACAGCCAGCCTACAAGCCCCCAACGAGGACACACGGATCTGGAGGATCTGTCCTCCTCTTCGGACACGGACAACCAAGCAGGCCCATCTGGTGTGGCAGGGCCCAGCCGCTCCCCAGGACCCCTCCTACCCACCAACCCATCATCCAGGGCTGCTGAACATTCCCAGCCCCCTGCTGCCACTGTCGTTGCGGCCACACCCACGGTCATTGTGGCCACTACCACTGCCGCAACCGCCACCATCGCCGCACCGACCACCACCGCCGCCACCACCGCCACGTCTTCGCTGGCACCAGCCCCAGCGCAGGTGGTGGCCCGGACGACTGGATCCACCCTGGGAGCCACAGCGAGGACCGTGGTGAGCAATGTGGCTAGTGGGCAGGCCGGTGGCAGCAGGACTGGTAGGAGGAGCAGGGTCAGGGAAACGCCAGCCTCCCCTGGGAGCCATGCCCTGCCTCACATGGCCAGAGTCCTTGGGGCCTATGAAGAGGCCCAAGGACAATGGGTCCGGTCTGCTTCAGACACGCGTGAGGTGCTGGGGGTGCTGAGGTCCATGGACGCCCGTATGGGCCAAATCGTGGACCTCATGGGACAGCTGGTGGTGGCGGTGAGGTCACAGCCAGGGACAGCAGCTCCCCCTCCGCCACCACCTGCCGGGGCGCAGGGTGGAGCAGCAGTGTCCAGTTCCCCTGCGTCCACAGCCAGTGATCACACCTCAACCACCAGCATGTCGCAAGCAGGCACCCCCTCGCAAACGTGGAAGGGGCCGTCCGAAGAGGAAACAGATCTCCCGGGAGGACTTCGCACGCTCCAAACGCAAGTGAGGCAGCCAGCCAGCCTTCCGCCAGCCTTCCTTGACCAGCCACTGCATTGACTTGGACTACGATCCCACTCCACACAGCCATCTGGATGGCATGTGTGTGTTGGACTATGGACATAGAACCAGTGGGTACACCCTGATCATCACGCAGCCATGACCGACAGCTCATTGTCACTGCACGCACCACTTTTGTCATCACCTTACACACAATCACATGTCACAGTTTGTAATAAATGCACCTTTTTCACTAACTGCTGTTTGTGCCCTGTGTCTTATTTGTACGGAATACAACGGCCACCTTGGGCGGAAAGGCACCTGACGCGTGGCATGGCATTTGAATCCGGAGGGCCTGTAGGGACCTAGGGGTGGGAGACAGAACAGGAGCACATTCAATGAGTGTGTCACACACCCATCACACAGTACATGTCAACAACTACAAGCAATGTACACACATCGCACAGAGCAATAGGGCACAATGCCACAGCCACCAACAGTGGCATACTACCCTGGCCATGGAGCGTTGACACACAGCACGCAGTGAACAAACGGCCACCCTGACACAGCACACACACACCTGCACAGATACAGCCACATCAGCCGTCGTACATGGACACTCACCGTCAAGTGAAGTAGCGGGCGATGAGCTGCTGCCGCACATTACCAGCTTCCTCCTCTCCGCTGTCCTCCTCACTCGAGCTGTCCTGGTCTGCGGGCTGGGGCCCTGGTTGATCTCCGTCATCCACGATGAGGGGGATCTGCATCCGAATGGCCAGATTGTGCAGCATGCAGCACGCCACCACTATCTGGCACACCTTCTGTGGGGAGTACGCCAGCGCACCCCCGGTGCGGTCCAGGCACCTGAACCTGGACTTGAGGAGGCCAAAGGTACGCTCGACCACACGTCTGGTCCTCCCATGTGCCTCATTGTAGCGATCGTCTGCTGGGGTGCGAGGATTCCTCAATGGACTGAGCAGCCATGCCTCATTCGGATACGCAGAGTCACCTGGGTGTGAGGGACACAGAGAACCGTTGCTAATCCAACTGGACAGGGGACAGCATCGCACAGCCAGCACGCTACACCACTCCACATACTCACCGACAATACAGGCACGATCCTGTTGCATATTGGACATCAGTCGTGGCAAGATGCTGTTGCGCATTATGTGTGCGTCATGGGCCGAGCCTGGGAACTTTGCACACACGTGGGTGATCACCATGTCCGCAAGGCACACCACTTGCACATTCAGGGAGTGCGTGTGCTTCCTGTTGCGGTACAGGTGCTCAGTGGCCTGTGGTGGAACAAGGCCGACATGTGTGCAGTCAATGGCTCCAACGACGTGTGGGATTCTGCCAAGGGCATAGAATGCACCCTTCACTGCCGCCAATTCACGAGCCCTGGGGAAGCGGATGTACCTGTTCCGGTACAGCATCATGGCTGCCAGTACATCCCTCAGCACCTTGCTGAACATGGGCTGGGACATCCCTCCTCCACTGCCCACTGTGTGCTGGAATGACCCAGTGGCGAAGAAATGCATGGCGGCCATCACCTTAGCCGTGGGGGTGACAGCAGTCGGATACACCCTGCGGGGACGGAGATGGGGTTCTAACATGGCACACAGTCGATGCAGGGTTGGCCTGTCCAGCCGAAACTTCCTAATAACCTCTGTATCGTCCATGTCCGCCAGCAATTGGTATGGGCGGTCAATGTTCGGTCTCCGCCTAGGGACAATGGCAGAGGACACATGTCAAAGCAACACGACACATAGCAATTTCGCATACACATCACTGACATGACTGAGCAAGCACATGAGCCACAGCCCAGCTGTCAAGCTGGGACGGCACGGCCACAATACACTTACACAGGTCTCCCAACAATGGCAATGGCTAGTGATACAAACCACTGCCATGTGCATGCACATGGGGATCTAGGCCCCAATGACTTGCGGGGCGTGCTGATGGGGACTGACTGCATATCCGTCAAGCGGCAACGCCACGGCAACATGAATGTCTGCTGAGCATGGAACTGCTTCCGCGGCTGGATGAGTATGGCACACGACGACGACGATGTGGGCACAGGCTGAGCGGCCAAAACAAGTGGGACCTGTGGCATGAGGGGATATGAGACAGTAGTAGGTGTCAGCACTGCACCCTATGTACAGCACTGTACGGATCACACCTCCCGAAACATTGACAGGTGTCCACATTGACAGCCCCATGCCAAGACGGCTGTGTGCTTGCAGTCACACGTCACAGGTGAGAGGTTATATTGCACGTGCCAGGTGGCAGTCGTACATAGTGGGAGCTGGCATGTGTGTGCATGTGTCTCCTGTTCAGGATCCACCAGATGGGCGCTGACTCTGTACTGACCATTGGACACAGCATGTTCCGTGGAAGGCTTGTGTGTGTGGGATGGTGGCACTGGATGTGCCCCCGTTGGGTGGGGGCCCTGCACAGGGCGGGTACGTCGATGATTGCGCATTGTTGGTCACGGTGGGTGCACCCACTAAGATGTGTTGCCCTGTGTTCAAATCCTATGTCCGCATGATGATGGACTGTAGATGTGGGCAGACTACACATTGGTCGATGTGCTGTCTATATGCATGTGCCTTCACACCAGGCACAGCTGCCCCTGCACATGTGACCCCTGCTGGACTCGCTGCTGGGTCTGTGGAGCTGATGCACCTTCTGCGCGTGGGGCGGGCAGCTCCCCTCACTTCCCTCATTGCGCATGGCATGACTTTGCCGCAGGTGACATGGATCATGGAGGGCCCACATGTACGCGTGGGTAGGCTACACATGATTGTACACTGGTCGCCACCCCCAGTCAGTGTTTCGAATGGGAAGGTTGTCGTGCTGGTGGCATGTTCGATGTGGCGGATGGGCGGGCCTAGGTGCGGGCTTACATTCCGGACATGGGGGGGTAGTTGTATTGGCGACTAGTTGCAGTACACACGGGACACGTCTCTTCCTTTCCACATCTGGGTCATCCCTTGTACTAACTGACAGTGATACAGTCATCTTCGCCCCAGCCCTCATGTCCTCCCCTCGCTCCCCCAATATGCATGCTCACCTGCGAGGCTAGCGCTTGCACAGGCAGCCCCAAGCTCGCACCAGAGAGGGCAAGGAGTGTATGTGTGGGTCCAGTTGCACGAGTGGGCTGTCTCAGGGTATGATGTGTTGCGGGACGCCGTCCACCTGCGTGGTGCCCCAAATGGAGACCCGGCCTGCATGGACTATGCATCACAGTCTTCGCCTTCCGGATCCGCCACCTGCGACACCCAGTGGCTGTGGCTGCCCTTGCGGCCAGGCCGCGTCCGTCTGTGGCTGATGGCCCACACATTCACTCTTTGGCCTCTCTGGGGAGGGCTCGGGGGTGGTGGCGCACGCGCTTGCACTTAGTCGCAATGGCATGTGGCGTGGTTGGTATGATGGGCAATGGATGGGATGGTGCGAGCCACCTCCCGTGGCGTCAGTGCTGCTCGTGCTGTGGTGCGTCCCCCTACACTTCCATGTGACTTGTGCCATGCTAGACGTTGAGGTTCTATTGCCTGCGTGATATGACCAGGAGGAGCGCGAGGAGACCTCTCACACACCATGCTCCACTGCCATCCCGTGCCCTGTATCGCCTGTGCGGATTGACTATGTTGGGGTTACACCTGGTCGACTGGGGCTGTGTGTGCCTTGTCAAGGGGCATGGCGGGTGCACAACAGGATCCAGCTTGTCCACAGAGGGTGGGCTGAGGTGCGCCTGGTACCGCTTTGTACGTGTGCCCGGCTGCTGTGCACACACGTGTTCACTCCCCCGACAGGTGTCCTCTCACAATGCCCAGGGAAGCGGTGGTGTACTGTTCATGACCCCTCCCAACACGGCGTGCTCCAACTTGGCATGTGCGCATCTACCCGTCGCACCCACCCACCTGAGCACTGCGTCCATACGACTTCACACGACACATGTGTGTCTTCCACAGTAGTGCTACTCATTTGCTTTGACATCCAATACCAGTGGACTACATGGTCATGTCACGACTGCCGTGTACTTCACATACTCTCATCCTCTCTCATTCGTACTTGTGAAATGAGTCAGCGGAGACAGTTTTGGTTTCAAACATTATATTGAGTCTTCTGTCCTCTGTGATGCAGTATAGTGGACACTACTGGCAGCGGAATACATGTTGAGGATATACTGAGCATGATTGCAAATGGGATAGGGTGTGGGGTTACATGTGATTGGCTGTTGCATGTGGGATGTGGGCTTCAGAGTGACATCTGCTTGGCCAAGGCTGTGCTAATGTACATTTACGTATAGCTGCGGAGCTGCGGACTTTGACACAGACGGTATACATGTAGCCTACCAGACCGCTTGGCATCATGGGCACAGTCCATCTCAGTTCCATGTGACAGGTTTGCTGCGGTTGTTCCTCATGCACGCGTGCATGTGAGTTGACATCAGGGCATGTGCTTGCGTGCATGCAGCGGCGTGCCACTTGTTGTTGCACTGTGGTGGTTACTGGACATGTCACAGTCACTGGGGTCGTGTTGTTGTTGTATGCACTTGTCGTCCATGCAAGGTCCTGGTATCGGATTCCCGGGGCGGGGGTGGGAGGGGTGCAGCACCCACAGACTCCAGGCGACCTATTCATGTCCACTGAGCGGTGTGTGTGTCCATGTGCGCTGGATCCATGTCGTGTCCTGGTTGTTCGTGCAGTTCCGTCCATGTGGGTGCGATACACAGAGCCCATGCCACTGCCTCCCACGATGCATGCGGTGTTCCTGGATGTGATGGGGAACAGTGTGCATGTCCCGGTCATATCCGATGTCATGGCGATGTCGTTGATGGTGTGGTTACAGTTGCCGGTCGTTTGGTATGGCTGTTGTGGTGGTGACTGGCCAGTCCGTGCGGAAGCTAAGCATGGGTGCGGGGTTGGACATCATAGGTCACTCGGGGAACCTGCGTTGTGGTCCGACGTATTTACAGGTTGTCAGGTATGCGATGCCGTCCAGCAGGGCTTCCATGTCATTGGTGGTGTACATGTTTGCCAGCCAATGTAGCGGATGGTGGCTGTCAAGGTGTTGTTCGTAAGTTGTCCCTTGGAGGACCATGATGGGGCATGCTGGGTGACATTCGATGTAGCTGTTCTCGATGATCCGTCGTGTGGAGGCACAGTGGTCCCATTTCAGTGCGGGTGCGATGTTGGCCACATACGCCATGCCCCCATAGGCAGAGCAGGCCCTGTCGTGTGCGTCCAGAGGGAGGAGTAGTGGTAGCAGGTCCGCCTTCAGACATGCCGGGTTGGAGAGGCATATCTCGACGGGATGCTGGTAGGGACACCTCCGACAGTAGAAGACGGGCATGACGCAGCTGAACAATGTGATGCGGTAAGTCAGTCGGTAACTTACGTTCAGCAGGGACAGGAGATCGCTTCCCAATGTATGGCA
>CAWUFW010003859.1:1200000-1699560 GCA_963921515.1 Calotriton arnoldi | reverse complement strand
GTTTTGCCCACGCTTGAAGACACACTCAATGACAGGAGAATCCCGCAGTTTAGTTTCTAGCGAAATCCTTTAATTAGGTCAAACCAGCATTCATTTCCAAATAATTTGCGGCAGCCATAAATCACCTCCGCTGACACGGCCTCTGAGGAGATGCAAACAGCGGCATCGAAACGCGTCAGGCCATGGACTTCAAAGGGATGTTAAGCTGCCTGCTTGGTTCAAATGGAGTTTGTAACTCACCTGTAGCTGTGTGCGGCCTCAAGCTTCTGGGCGTTTTTGGTTACATATATATATATATATATATATATATTCACTGAAAAAACCATAGGTTTTAGGGACAGTTATAGTTAGTTGGACATTGCACTCGTACAAAACCCGTGAAATTCCCCCGTTATAGTTAGTCCAGCTAACTATAACTCGCGCCCCGCAATGCACTGCTGATGACGTCACATATTACATCACTCATGACATGGTCAGTGACATCACTGATGACATCACTGATGACATCTCAAATGACATCACTGATGACATCACTGATGACATCACTGATGACATCACTGATGACATCATCCAGTGACTGTGTGTTTCTGTAAAGTTTAAATATTTTTAATATATATAGGAAAAGACGTATTGAAGAATGAGTGGGTGTGTAAGTGTCTGTATGGATGATTTAGTAGGTGCGTGACTGACTCTATAAGTGAGTGATTTAACGTATCTTACTGAATGCATGGGTTAGTGACTAAACTGGGTGTATGTCTGTATCCGTCTGTCTGTTGCTGTGTAAGTGGCTGCATGTGTTTGTGAATAGCTACATGAGTGTCTATATGAGTTATTGAATGCTTGTCTGAGTATCTGTATGGGTGCCTGAGTGTTTGTGTGGGAGGGGTGTGTGCAACTCTGTGCATAGATGTGTGAGTGGGTGATTCACTGGGTGGATGGTTTCAAGAGTGCAACTGTGATAGACTGTATGGGTGGGTAAGTGTGTGTAAGAGTGTGTTAGTGAGTGAATGTATGTCCCAGTGGTACATGTGTGAGTAACTACATATGTGAAAGGCAGTATATATGTGTGTTGGAGTATATAAATAGCTATAAGCGAGAGTGAGTGATTGTGATAGTGGCTGTATGGATGAGTGTGTGCTTGTATCAGTGATTGTATAAGAGCGTAAGAATGTGCTACTATTTGTATGAGTAAGTGAGCTGGTGTGTGTATAACTGTATAGGTGAGTAAATGGTAGTGTGTTTAATTATTTGCATGACTGACTAGGTGTGTGAGTACCTCTATGGATGAGTGGCGGTGTTTGAGTGTCTATATAGGAGTATGAGTGCATATGATAGTCCTGTACTGAGTGACCGTAAGTATGAGTGACTGTACGGGTGAGTGAGTGGATGTGTGCGTAGACCTAAGAATCAGTGAGTGGGTATGTAGTTATTGGTGTTGGAGTGTCTATGGTTTTGCGAATGGCAGTCTGTAATTTAGAGTGGGTGTATCAAAGGTTATATTAGGGTGTGAGGAGGTGCATCAGATTATCACGTGGATGATGTCATCAGTGATGTCATTTGAGATGTCATCAGTGATGTCATCAGTGATGTCACTGACCATGTCATGAGTGATGTAATATGTGACGTCATCAGCAGTGCATTGCGGGCGCGAGTTATAGTTAGCTGGACTAACTATAACGGAGGAATTTCACGGGTTTTGTACGAGTGCAATGTCCAACTAACTATAACTGTCCCTAAAACCTATGGTTTTTTCAGTGAATTTCAAAGGTTTTTTAAATGCTAATTTGTAACTATAACGTCCCTGAAACCTATGGTTTTTTCAGTGAATTTCAAAGGTTTTTTAAATGCTAATTTGTAACTATAACATGTCTGAAACCTACAGTTTTTTCAGTGAATTTCAAAGGTTTTGTAAATGACAATTTTTAAATGTATTAATTGTTATATAAATTTTTTTCATACTGATTTCCAAATTTTTTAGAAACAATTTTTTTTTACATATTTTATTTTTTAAATTACATTGTAATTACATTATACATTACATTACAAAAAATACTTTCTCAGAATGAATTACTTTAGTTTAATTACTTTGCACATAGGCAATAGACTTTTAAGTACAGTAGTTACAGTTGTTGCAATGGGCAACACATTTTCAAACACAATGCAACATTCAGCTCAATGTGAATTTCTAGTTAAATGCAATTAGTTACTTTATGGATTACTTTTCTAACCACATTACTGGATCCTAGATTCAGTCCTGGGACATCTCCTGTAAACAGTTGAGTAAAAGCGTTTTGGTTACAGTCGTGATTTTTAAGGAATATTATTGTACTTTAAAAGTTCACACTTAGAAACTTTTTCTCATAGAATCACCAATGTTATCCTATGGAAGGAAATTCACTTAGAAGTTAAAAACTGTTATCGTTACTTTTTCTTACTCAGTGTTGGATCCTGGATCCAGCACTGGTGCATCTCCTGTAAACAGTTGAAAGAATGCGTTTAAGTCATACAGGCGATTTTTTAGGAATATTTGTAGTTTGTGAAAATCGACACTTTGAAACTTTTCTGCTGAAAACCAGACAATGATATCCTATGGAAGGAAATTCAAGTTACTGGTAAGTACGGTTAAAATTACTTTTCAGGATCCGTACTGGGCTGAAAGATGCAGCACTGAGGTCTCTCCTGATAACAGGTGAGTAAATCGGAATTCGTATTTTGGCTGATTTTAGAGGAATATTTTAAAGTTCCAAAACTCCACACTTAGAAGAATTTCCAAGTGAAACCAGTCAATGTTAGCCTATGAAGGAAATTCAAGTTACCGGTAAGTACGGTTAAAATTACTTTTCAGGACCAGTACTGGGCTGAAAGATGCAGCACTGAGGTCTCTCCTGATAACAGGTGAGTAAATCAGAATTCGGATTTCGGCTGATTTTAGAGGAATATTTGTATGTTTCAAAAATCAACACTTAGAAACTTTTTCAGCAAAAAGCAGGCAATGATATCCTATGGAAGGAAATTCAAGTTACTGGTAAGTACGGTTAAAATTACTTTTGAGGATCAGTACTGGGCTGAAAGATGCAGCACTGAGGTCTCTCCTGATAACAGGTGAGTAAATCGGAATTCGTATTTCGGCTGATTTTAGAGGAATATTTTAAAGTTCCAAAACTCCACACTTAGAAGAATTTCCAAGTGAAACCAGTCAATGTTAGCCTATGGAAGGAAATTCAAGTTACTGGTAAGTACGGTTAAAATTACTTTTCAGGACCAGTACTGGGCTGAAAGATGCAGCACTGAGGTCTCTCCTGATAACAGGTGAGTAAATCGGAATTTGTATTTCGGCTGATTTTAGAGGAATATTTTAAAGTTCCAAAACTCCACACTTAGAAGAATTTCCAAATGAAACCAGTCAATGTTAGCCTATGAAGGAAATTCAAGTTACCGGTAAGTACGGTTAAAATTACTTTTGAGGATCAGTACTGGGCTGAAAGATGCAGCACTGAGGTCTCTCCTGATAACAGGTGAGTAAATCGGAATTCGTATTTCGGCTGATTTTAGAGGAATATTTTAAAGTTCCAAAACTCCACACTTAGAAGAATTTCCAAGTGAAACCAGTCAATGTTAGCCTATGAAGGAAATTCAAGTTACCGGTAAGTACGGTTAAAATTACTTTTCAGGACCAGTACTGGGCTGAAAGATGCAGCACTGAGGTCTCTCCTGATAACAGGTGAGTAAATCAGAATTCGGATTTCGGCTGATTTTAGAGGAATATTTGTATGTTTCAAAAATCAACACTTAGAAACTTTTTCAGCAAAAAGCAGGCAATGATATCCTATGGAAGGAAATTCAAGTTACTGGTAAGTACGGTTAAAATTACTTTTGAGGATCAGTACTGGGCTGAAAGATGCAGCACTGAGGTCTCTCCTGATAACAGGTGAGTAAATCGGAATTCGTATTTCGGCTGATTTTAGAGGAATATTTTAAAGTTCCAAAACTCCACACTTAGAAGAATTTCCAAGTGAAACCAGTCAATGTTAGCCTATGGAAGGAAATTCAAGTTACTGGTAAGTACGGTTAAAATTACTTTTCAGGACCAGTACTGGGCTGAAAGATGCAGCACTGAGGTCTCTCCTGATAACAGGTGAGTAAATCGGAATTTGTATTTCGGCTGATTTTAGAGGAATATTTTAAAGTTCCAAAACTCCACACTTAGAAGAATTTCCAAATGAAACCAGTCAATGTTAGCCTATGAAGGAAATTCAAGTTACCGGTAAGTACGGTTAAAATTACTTTTGAGGATCAGTACTGGGCTGAAAGATGCAGCACTGAGGTCTCTCCTGATAACAGGTGAGTAAATCGGAATTCGTATTTCGGCTGATTTTAGAGGAATATTTTAAAGTTCCAAAACTCCACACTTAGAAGAATTTCCAAGTGAAACCAGTCAATGTTAGCCTATGAAGGAAATTCAAGTTACCGGTAAGTACGGTTAAAATTACTTTTCAGGACCAGTACTGGGCTGAAAGATGCAGCACTGAGGTCTCTCCTGATAACAGGTGAGTAAATCAGAATTCGGATTTCGGCTGATTTTAGAGGAATATTTGTATGTTTCAAAAATCAACACTTAGAAACTTTTTCAGCAAAAAGCAGGCAATGATATCCTATGGAAGGAAATTCAAGTTACTGGTAAGTACGGTTAAAATTACTTTTGAGGATCAGTACTGGGCTGAAAGATGCAGCACTGAGGTCTCTCCTGATAACAGGTGAGTAAATCAGAATTCGGATTTCGGCTGATTTTAGAGGAATATTTGTATGTTTCAAAAATCAACACTTAGAAACTTTTTCAGCAAAAAGCAGGCAATGATATCCTATGGAAGGAAATTTTAGTCACTGGTAAGTACGGTTAAAATTACTTTTGAGGATCAGTACTGGGCTGAAAGATGCAGCACTGAGGTCTCTCCGGATAACAGGTGAGTAAATCGGAATTCGTATTTCGGCTGATTTTAGAGGAATATTTTAAAGTTCCAAAACTCCACACTTAGAAGAATTTCCAAGTGAAACCAGTCAATGTTAGCCTATGGAAGGAAATTCAAGTTACTGGTAAGTACGGTTAAAATTACTTTTCAGGACCAGTACTGGGCTGAAAGATGCAGCACTGAGGTCTCTCCTGATAACAGGTGAGTAAATCGGAATTCGTATTTCGGCTGATTTTAGAGGAATATTTTAAAGTTCCAAAACTCCACACTTAGAAGAATTTCCAAGTGAAACCAGTCAATGTTAGCCTATGAAGGAAATTCAAGTTACCGGTAAGTACGGTTAAAATTACTTTTGAGGATCAGTACTGGGCTGAAAGATGCAGCACTGAGGTCTCTCCTGATAACAGGTGAGTAAATCGGAATTCGTATTTCGGCTGATTTTAGAGGAATATTTTAAAGTTCCAAAACTCCACACTTAGAAGAATTTCCAAGTGAAACCAGTCAATGTTAGCCTATGAAGGAAATTCAAGTTACCGGTAAGTACGGTTAAAATTACTTTTCAGGACCAGTACTGGGCTGAAAGATGCAGCACTGAGGTCTCTCCTGATAACAGGTGAGTAAATCAGAATTCGGATTTCGGCTGATTTTAGAGGAATATTTGTATGTTTCAAAAATCAACACTTAGAAACTTTTTCAGCAAAAAGCAGGCAATGATATCCTATGGAAGGAAATTCAAGTTACTGGTAAGTACGGTTAAAATTACTTTTGAGGATCAGTACTGGGCTGAAAGATGCAGCACTGAGGTCTCTCCTGATAACAGGTGAGTAAATCAGAATTCGGATTTCGGCTGATTTTAGAGGAATATTTGTATGTTTCAAAAATCAACACTTAGAAACTTTTTCAGCAAAAAGCAGGCAATGATATCCTATGGAAGGAAATTCAAGTTACCGGTAAGTACGGTTAAAATTACTCTTCAGGACCAGTACTGGGCTGAAAGATGCAGCACTGAGGTCTCTCCTGATAACAGGTGAGTAAATCAGAATTCGGATTTCGGCTGATTTTAGAGGAATATTTGTATGTTTCAAAAATCAACACTTAGAAACTTTTTCAGCAAAAAGCAGGCAATGATATCCTAAGGAAGGAAATTTTAGTCACTGGTAAGTACGGTTAAAATTACTTTTGAGGATCAGTACTGGGCTGAAAGATGCAGCACTGAGGTCTCTCCGGATAACAGGTGAGTAAATCGGAATTCGTATTTCGGCTGATTTTAGAGGAATATTTTAAAGTTCCAAAACTCCACACTTAGAAGAATTTCCAAGTGAAACCAGTCAATGTTAGCCTATGAAGGAAATTCAAGTTACCGGTAAGTACGGTTAAAATTACTTTTGAGGATCAGTACTGGGCTGAAAGATGCAGCACTGAGGTCTCTCCTGATAACAGGTGAGTATATCGGAATTCGTATTTCGGCTGATTTTAGAGGAATATTTTAAAGTTCCAAAACTCCACACACAGAAGAATTTCCAAGTGAAACCAGTCAATGTTAGCCTATGAAGGAAATTCAAGTTACTGGTAAGTACGGTTAAAATTACTTTTCAGGACCAGTACTGGGCTGAAAGATGCAGCACCGAGGTCTCTCCTGATAACAGGTGAGTAAATCAGAATTCGGATTTCGGCTGATTTTAGAGGAATTTGTATGTTTCAAAAATCAACACAGAAGAATTTCCAAGTGAAACCAGTCAATGTTAGCCTATGGAAGGAAATTCAAGTTACTGGTAAGTATGGTTAAAATTACTTTTGAGGATCAGTACTGGGCTGAAAGATGCAGCACTGAGGTCTCTCCTGATAACAGGTGAGTAAATCGGAATTCGTATTTCGGCTGATTTTAGAGGAATATTTTAAAGTTCCAAAACTCCACACTTAGAAGAATTTCCAAGTGAAACCAGTCAATGTTAGCCTATGGAAGGAATTCAAGTTACTGGTAAGTATGGTTAGAATTACTTTTCAGGATCAGTACTGGGCTCAAAGATGCAGCACTGAGGTCTCTCCTGATAACAGGTGAGTAAATCAGAATTCGGATTTCGGCTGATTTTAGAGGAATATTTGTATGTTTCAAAAATCAACACTTAGAAACTTTTTCAGCAAAAAGCAGGCAATGATATCCTATGGAAGGAAATTTTAGTCACTGGTAAGTACGGTTAAAATTACTTTTGAGGATCAGTACTGGGCTGAAAGATGCAGCACTGAGGTCTATCCGGATAACAGGTGAGTAAATCGGAATTCGTATTTCGGCTGATTTTAGAGGAATATTTTAAAGTTCCAAAACTCCACACTTAGAAGAATTTCCAAGTGAAACCAGTCAATGTTAGCCTATGAAGGAAATTCAAGTTACCGGTAAGTACGGTTAAAATTACTTTTGAGGATCAGTACTGGGCTGAAAGATGCAGCACTGAGGTCTCTCCTGATAACAGGTGAGTAAATCGGAATTCGTATTTCGGCTGATTTTAGAGGAATATTTTAAAGTTCCTAAACTCCACACACAGAAGAATTTCCAAGTGAAACCAGTCAATGTTAGCCTATGAAGGAAATTCAAGTTACTGGTAAGTACGGTTAAAATTACTTTTCAGGACCAGTACTGGGCTGAAAGATGCAGCACCGAGGTCTCTCCTGATAACAGGTGAGTAAATCAGAATTCGGATTTCGGCTGATTTTAGAGGAATTTGTATGTTTCAAAAATCAACACAGAAGAATTTCCAAGTGAAACCAGTCAATGTTAGCCTATGGAAGGAAATTCAAGTTACTGGTAAGTATGGTTAAAATTACTTTTGAGGATCAGTACTGGGCTGAAAGATGCAGCACTGAGGTCTCTCCTGATAACAGGTGAGTAAATCGGAATTCGTATTTCGGCTGATTTTAGAGGAATATTTTAAAGTTCCAAAACTCCACACTTAGAAGAATTTCCAAGTGAAACCAGTCAATGTTAGCCTATGAAGGAAATTCAAGTTACCGGTAAGTACGGTTAAAATTACTTTTCAGGACCAGTACTGGGCTGAAAGATGCAGCACTGAGGTCTCTCCTGATAACAGGTGAGTAAATCAGAATTCGGATTTCGGCTGATTTTAGAGGAATATTTGTATGTTTCAAAAATCAACACTTAGAAACTTTTTCAGCAAAAAGCAGGCAATGATATCCTATGGAAGGAAATTCAAGTTACTGGTAGGTACGGTTAAAATTACTTTTGAGGATCAGTACTGGGCTGAAAGATGCAGCACTGAGGTCTCTCCTGATAACAGGTGAGTAAATCACAATTCGGATTTCGGCTGATTTTAGAGGAATATTTGTATGTTTCAAAAATCAACACTTAGAAACGTTTTCAGCAAAAAGCAGGCAATGATATCCTATGGAAGGAAATTCAAGTTACTGGTAAGTACGGTTAAAATTACTCTTCAGGACCAGTACTGGGCTGAAAGATGCAGCACTGAGGTCTCTCCTGATAACAGGTGAGTAAATCAGAATTCGGATTTCGGCTGATTTTAGAGGAATATTTTAAAGTTCCAAAACTCCACACTTAGAAGAATTTCCAAGTGAAACCAGTCAATGTTAGCCTATGAAGGAAATTCAAGTTACCGGTAAGTACGGTTAAAATTACTTTTGAGGATCAGTACTGGGCTGAAAGATGCAGCACTGAGGTCTCTCCTGATAACAGGTGAGTAAATCGGAATTCGTATTTCGGCTGATTTTAGAGGAATATTTTAAAGTTCCAAAACTCCACACACAGAAGAATTTCCAAGTGAAACCAGTCAATGTTAGCCTATGAAGGAAATTCAAGTTACTGGTAAGTACGGTTAAAATTACTTTTCAGGACCAGTACTGGGCTGAAAGATGCAGCACCGAGGTCTCTCCTGATAACAGGTGAGTAAATCAGAATTCGGATTTCGGCTGATTTTAGAGGAATTTGTATGTTTCAAAAATCAACACAGAAGAATTTCCAAGTGAAACCAGTCAATGTTAGCCTATGGAAGGAAATTCAAGTTACTGGTAAGTATGGTTAAAATTACTTTTGAGGATCAGTACTGGGCTGAAAGATGCAGCACTGAGGTCTCTCCTGATAACAGGTGAGTAAATCGGAATTCGTATTTCGGCTGATTTTAGAGGAATATTTTAAAGTTCCAAAACTCCACACTTAGAAGAATTTCCAAGTGAAACCAGTCAATGTTAGCGTATGAAGGAAATTCAAGTTACCGGTAAGTACGGTTAAAATTACTTTTCAGGACCAGTACTGGGCTGAAAGATGCAGCACTGAGGTCTCTCCTGATAACAGGTGAGTAAATCGGAATTCGTATTTCGGCTGATTTTAGAGGAATATTTTAAAGTTCCAAAACTCCACACTTAGAAGAATTTCCAAGTGAAACCAGTCAATGTTAGCCTATGAAGGAAATTCAAGTTACCGGTAAGTACGGTTAAAATTACTTTTGAGGATCAGTACTGGGCTGAAAGATGCAGCACTGAGGTCTCTCCTGATAACAGGTGAGTAAATCAGAATTCGTATTTCGGCTGATTTTAGAGGAATATTTGCACAATGGTGAAGGGAGGGGCGGGGCCTGAGGTGACATCTGTGCAAACGCGCCCCGTGGCGCGTTTTAAGTTGGGGGATTAAGTCCCCTTGAATCATGAGGGTCCCTACGGGCCAACTAGCCCACCAGGAACCTCCAGTATGCGCCAGGGGCTGCGTTGCAGAGACATGTACAGAGGCCACACCCCTTTTACACCTCTCTGCAACGCAGCTCTGTGGCGCTTTCTGGACGTACCTGTTGGGCTAGTTGGCCCCCAGGGACCCACAGGATTGAAGAGGATTTAATTCCCCATCTTAAAACGCGCCACGGGGCCTGTTTGCACACATGTCACCTGAAGCCCCGCCCTCCCTTCACCACTGTGCAAACGCGCCCGTGGCGCGTTTTAAGTCGGGGATTAACTCCCTTGAATCCTGAGGGTCCCTGGGGTGCAACTAGCCCACCATATACCTCCAAAAGCGCCAAAGAGCTGCGTTGCAGAGAGGTGTAAAAGGGGCGTGGCCTCTGTACACCTCTCTGCAAGGCAGCCCCTGGCGCATACTGGAGGTTCCTGGTGGGCTAGTTGGCCCCAGGGACCCCCAGTATTCAAGGGGATTGTTCCTCTCTGCAAACGCGCCAGGGGCGCGTTTGCAGAGTGGTGAAGGAAGGGGCGGGGCCTACGGGCCCGATCGTTTTTTTTTTTTTCTTTTTTCCCCTGAAGGGGGCTGTGTGGCCCCCTTCCTTTTTCCTATTATTAGGCCCTGGGGACCCCATCCCCCAGGGCCTTACCCCTTTTATTTTATTAAAGAAAAAAAAAACGGGAAGGGGGCCGCGTGGCCCCCTTCCCTGGGCCTGTATTGGCCCCGGGGACCCCATCCCCTGGGGCATGGCCTCTTTTATTTTATTTGGAGGGGGCTGCGTGGCCCCCCTCCTCAGGCCATTTAAGGCCCCGGGGACCCCATCCCCGGGGCCGGCCTTGCACTTTTTTTAAATTTTTTTTAAATTTTTTTACTTTGGGGAGCGGGGCTCTGTGGCCCCCCTCCCGGGCCACTTATGGCCCCGGGGACCCCATCCCCCGGGGCCTGGCCTCTCGTTGGGGACTGTGGGGGGGTTCCCAAACCCCCCACAGTCCCGCCGGCTCCCCGTGTCCTACGGGAGCCGGCATTGCTGTTCCACATGGGGAGCAGCTAACATGCAGCTCCCCATGTGGAAAAGCAATCGGCTTTGGATATTGGAAGAGAGAGCAGGTTTCCTGCCTCTCTTCCAATATCCAAAGCAAGATTGCAATGACAGGACGGGAGCCGCGAGGCTCCCGTCCTGTCATTGCAAACAGCAGTGTCCCGGGGTAGGCACCCCGGGACACTGCAGGAGCCGGCCCTGGGGGTGGCGGTCCCCAGGGCCACCACAGGCTCCAGGAGGGGGCCGCGTGGCCCCCTCCCTACATTTTGAAAGCCCCGGGAGGTGGTGGTCCCCGGGGCTTGGGGGTCCAAAACGGACCCCCATTTTAATTTTTCTTAGTGCCCCGGGAGGTGGTGGTCCCGAGGCGTGTGGGGGCTGGAGCCCCCCACACAGGTTTTTAATTTTAAAAAAGAAGCCCCGGGGAGGTGGTGGTCCCCGGGCTGCGGGAGGGCTCAGAGCCCTCCTGCACCATTATACATAAAGCCCCGGGGGTGGTGGTCCCCAGGGCTTGGGGGCCCTTAGAGGCCCCCACACATAAAATTAACCCCCCCAGCATGCCCCCGGGCTTCGATTTTTTTTTTTTCGGCAGGGTTCGCGCTCCCTGAGCGCATCCTGCCGATTTAAAAAAAAAAAAAATTTTTTTGCCCAGGGGGTCCTTGTGGGACCCCTGAGCAGACCTAGGGGTCAGGGTGTTTCTACCCTGCCCCTTTGTGCGCTTTGCGCACTTGTTTCTGTCCCTCGGTTCTACCGAGGGACAAAATGGCTGCCAACACTTCCTGGTTTGGAGTGTTGACAGCCAATTAACATAAAGCTCGTGCTCGGGAGGATCCGCGGCCCTAGATATATCTATCTTTTTACTTTTGATTTTCTCAGCAACTACTGAACGGATTTACACCAAAAGGGTTCTTTCTGAACCAAGAACTACCTCTTTGCCAAATTTGGTGTAATTCCGTTCAGCAGTTCGGGCTGTAGCCGTGTCTAAAGTTTCCTATGGAAAATTGCATGGGGAAAACGCGTTTTGGGACCCCCTTTTTCTCGGCCCCCGCTTGACGAATCCCCCGAGACTTTCAGGGTAGGAGCGGACCGGAGCGCCCCACAAAGTTTGAAAATTTTGCGAAGATACGTCAACCGGCAAGAGAGTTATTTCAAATAGAATGTCGCGGATTTCCTATGGATAATAGGTTGTAACTATAACTATCTACTGGCGACCGCCAGTAGATAATATGCCAAGGTGTATTGAAGAATGAGTGTGTGTATAAGTGTCTGAATAGAAGATTTAGTAGGTGAGTGACTGACTGTATAAGTGAGTGATTAAACGTGTCTTACTGAATGCATGCGTTAGTGACTAATCTGTGTGAATGTCTGTATCAGTCTGTCAGTTGGTATGTAAACAGCTGCCTGGGTTGGTGAGTAGCTACATGAGTGTCTATATGGGTTATTGATTGGTTGTCTGAGTATCTGTATGGGTGGGTGGGGGGTGTGTGACTGTGCATAGATGTGTGAGTTGGTGATCCATTGGGTGTATGGGTTCAAGAGTGCATCTGTGATGGACTGTATGGGTGGGTGAGTGTGTGTATGGGTGTGTTGGTGAGTGAATGGATGTCTCAGTGGTACATGTGTGAGTAGCTACATATGTGAAAGGCAGTATATGTGAGTGTTGGAGTATATAAATGACTATATGTGAGAGTGAGTTATTGTGAGAGTGGCTGTATGGATGTGTGTGTGCTTGTATCAGTGATTGTATAAGAGAGTAAGTATGTGTTAGTACCTGTATGAATAAGTGAGGTGGTGTGTGCATAACTGTATAGGTGAGTAAATGGGAGTGTGATTGATTCTTTGCATGACTGACTAGATGTGTGAGTAACTCTATGGATGAGTGGCGGTGTGTGAGTGTCAGTATAAGTGTAAGAGTGCAAATGATAGTGCTGTATTGTTGAGTGACTGCATGTATGAGTGACTGTATGGGTGAATGAGTGGATGTGTGTGTAGACCTAGGAATCAGTGAGTGGGTATGTAGTAACTGGTATTGGTGTCTCTATTGTTTCGAAAATGGTAGTCTGTATTTTGGAGTGGGTGTATCAAAGGTTATATTAGGGTGTGAGGAGATGCATCAGATTATCACGTGGATGATGTCATTAGTGATGTCATCAGTGATGTCATTTGAGATGTCATCAGTGATGTCACTGACCATGTCATGAGTGATGTATTGTGTGACATCATCAGCAGTGCATTGCGGGGGCGCGAGTTATAGTTAGCTCAACTAACTATAACAGCCGAATTTCTCTGGTTTTGTACGAGTGAAATGTCCAACTAACTATAACGTCCATGAAACCTATGGTTTTTTCAGTGAATTTCAAAGGTTTTTTAAATGCTAATTTCTAACTATAACGACCCTGAAACCTATGGCTTTGTCAGTGAATTTCAAAGGTTTTTTAAATGCAAATTTCAAACTATGCCTACATAGGTAGGACATATGCAGAAAGAGGAAGAAAGGCGCAGAAAGAAGCAAGAGAAATGCAGAAAGAGGCAACAGAAGTCCAGAAAGACAAAGAAAGGTGCAGAAAGAAGCAAGAGATATGCAGAAAGAACCAACAGAGGGGCAGAAAGAGGCTTTGTTGCAAAGTCATCCTGTGCCCCCAACTTTTTGCTGACGGGTACTGGTGGTAACTGAGTGTGACTAACCAGACCTATAGCCAGTGCTATGCTAAAAGACACTTAGAATACAGTGAAAACATCTACATACACTAGGGTACACTATGGGTTGGGGTACCCCTGTGATTGGCATTACCTCCCCTGTAAGGCCCTAGTACATAATAGGGCAGGGGGATTAAAACTACCTCTAAGTCAGAGGTGCAGAAAGATGCTTCTTTAACTAGTAGTCACATCCTTGGGGGCCAACTACCCCTCCTATTACTTCCAGTACGTACCACACAGCAGGATTGCTATGTTCGCATACCAGGCCATGCCCTTTTTGCCCACCATTCTGCAAACGTGCTCCCTGGCTCGCTCTTGGATGGGGATTGAAGTCCCCTTCGCTGCTGGGGGTCCTTAGGGGTTAACTAGCCCACCAGGTACCTCCAGTAAGCCCCACACAGCTGGATTGCAGAGAGTTATCTGAGGCCACGCCCCCTTTTTACACCACTCTGGAAACACGCCTCCTGGTGCATTGCTGCTCGGGGGATGAAGTTCACTTGTGTCCTGAGGTCCTCAGGACACAAGAGGTCCTCATCGCCCCACCAGCAGTGTGCCAAGAGGCGCGTTTGCAGAGTTGTGTAAAAAGGGGCGTGGCCTCGGACCACCTCTCTGCAATCCAGCTGTGTGGCTCTTACTGGAGGTACCTGGTGGGCTAGTTGGCCCCCAGGGACCCTCAGTATTCAAGGGGACTTAATTCCCCAACTTAGAACATGCCAGGGGGCGCATTTGCAGAGTCGTGCAGGGAGGGGGAGGGGCCTCTGGCGAGATGCGGCTTTTTGAAAAAAAATTTTTTTAGAAGGGGGGCTGTGTGGCCCCCCTTCTTTCAATGTTTTTGGGGCCCTGGGGACCCCATCCCCCAGGGCCTGCCACATTAAGAAAAAAATAGGGAAGGGGGCCATGCAGCCCCCCTCCTGAGGCCAATTTCGGCCCCAGGGACCTCATCCCCCGGGGCATGGCCAGCCTTCTTGGGAGGGGGGCCGCGTGACCCCCCTCCTCAGGCCAATTATGGCCCCGGGACCCCATCCCCTGGGGCCGTCCTTCCGTTTTTTTGTAATTATTTTTTAAAATTGAAGTGGAGGGGGGCCGAGTGGCTAACATGCAGCTCCCCTTGCCCAAAAGCAATTCTGCTTTGCTTTGTTGAAGCGAGAGCAGGTTTCCTGCTCTCACTTTAACGAAGCAAAGCAGTGTTTGCTATGACAGGGCGGGAGCCGTGCTCCCACCCTGCCATAGCAAACTGCAATGCCCTGGGGGTGGGCACCCCGGGACATTGCTGGAGCCGGCCCTGGGGGGTGGCGGTCCCCAGGGCCAAGGATGGCTCCAGGAGGGGTGCTGCGGGGCCCCCCTCCCAACGTGAAGATAGCCCCAGGGAGATGGTGGCCCCCAGGGCCCGGGGGTCCGCAACGGACCCCCGTATTTAAATATACAGTGCCCCGGGGAGGTGGTGGTCCCCGGGACAGTGTGGCGGGGCTCGAGCCCCCCACACTAATTATTTGAGAAAGCCCCGGGGTGGTGGCGGTCCCCGGGGCTTGGGGGGGATTGTGAGGCCCCCCTACCCTATTAGAATAAAGCCCCGGGGAGTTATGTTATGTTATGTTAGAGAGTATTTGTAAAGCACACGGCTACTCCAGAGAGTGTCCTGGCGCTGACTTAACCCCATAGACAGAACAGTGTACACATCTGCGGGTGCTTCATCTAATGTTGAAAAAGCGAAGTTTTTAGCTTTCTCCTAAAGCTAAGGAGATCTTGCACCTGTCTCAGGGAGGGCGGCAGGCTATTCCATAGCTTTGAGGCCGCAACCTGGAAAGAGCATCCGCCCATACGCGCACGAGCGAATTTAGGCACGATCGACAACCTCTGAGTCGAGGACCGCAAGGTTCTGGATGGTGCATAGGGCTGAATTCTGTTCCTGATATAAGGGGCCCCTATGTTGTGAAAGGCCTTAAAGGCCAGCACCAGGGCCTTAAAATTAACGCTCTTTCGCACCGGAAGCCAGTGCAGGGACATCAAATGAGGCGTCATGTGTGTCCTCGGGTGAACCATAAGAACGGCCCTTGCTGCCGCGTTTTGTACCATCTGCAGGCGGCCGAGAAGGTAATCAGGGAGGCCTAGGTACAGAACGTTAAAATAGTCCAACCTTGACGTTATCAGGGCTTGGACTATGGTTTTTCTATGCGAGACTGGAAGTTGGTGGTCCCCGGGGCTTGGGGGGGCCGCGAGGGTCCCCGCCTTATTAGAATCGAGCCCCGGGGAGGTGGCGGTTCCCGGGGCTGGGGGGGCCCGCAAGCCTCCTGCTTTTAATTTCCAATGCCCCGGGGAGGTGGAAGTCCCTGGGGCAGCGTGGGGGGGAGGCCCCCCACGCATTTTAATAAAAAAGCCCCGGGGAGGTGGCGGTCCCCGGGGCTGCGGGGGTTGCGTGCCCCCGCATAATAAAGTAAGCCCCGGGGAGGTGGCAGTCCCGCGGGCCCCCGCTAATTATTTGCGCATTGCCCTGGGACCTGGCCCACCCGGGGGGCTTATAGATAACAAAGCGCGGAGCCCGCGCTTTGTTTTTTTTTGTTTTTTCAGCTGGATTCGCACACCCAGCGCGAATTCAGCTGATTTTGTTTTTCAAAAAATGCTTTTTTTTGGCCCTGGGGGTCCTTGTGGGACCCCCTGAGCAGGCCTAGGGGGTCAGGGTGTTTCTACCCTGCCCCCTTTTCTTGTTTTTCATCTTTTTTTTACTCTTTTCTTGTGACTCGGTTACAAGATGGCTGCCAACACTTCCTGGTTTGGAGTATTGGTAGCCAATCAGAATGAAGCTCGTGCTCGGGAGGGTTCGCGAACCCTCCTCGGTGCTCAGATATTGATATTTTTATTTTTTGAATTTCTCAGGAACTGCTGAACGGATTTCCACCATGTAAAACAAGGTTGCTTTCTGAACCAATAGCTACCTTTTAGCCAAATTTGGTATAATTCCGTTCAGCAGTTCGGGCTGTAGCCTGTTCCAAATCTTTTTATTGAAATTAACATGGGGAAAACGCTTTTTGGGACCCCCCTTTTTTCTCGGCCCCCGCTTGATGAATCACTCCCAAACTTTCAGGACAGGAGATGACCTGAGTGAACCATTAGTTTTGAAAATTTCCCGAAGATTCCTCAAACGGCGCCAAAGATATTGGCAAAAGAAAAAACATTTTTTGAATAGAAACGAGGTCCTAACTATAACTACCTATTGGCGACCGCCAGTAGGTAATATATATATATATGTATATATATATATATTCACTGAAAAAACCATAGGTTTCAGGTACGTTATAGTTAGAAGTTTCTATGGTTTTTTAAATGCTAATTTCTAACTATAACGTCCCTGAAACCTATGGTTTTTTCAGTGAATTTCAAAGGTTTTTTAAATGCTAATTTCTAACTATAACATAGCAGTCTCGTTTTCAGAGTGGTGGAGAAAGGTGAGCATGGCCTCCAAACACCTTTTAGCAATCCCACTGTGTGGGATTTACTGAAGGTAACAGGAGGGGTAGTTAGCCCCCAACGTCAACCTTGGGGGCCAACTAACCCTTTTGTTACCTCCAGTAAGTCCCACACAGCAAGATTGCTAACTTGTTATATCAGGCCCAGCCCCCTCCCTGCATCACTGTGCAAACGCGCCCCCTGGCGCGTTGTAAGTTAAGGGATTAAGTCCCCTTGAATCCTGAGGGTCCCTGGGCGCCAACTAGCCCACCAGGTACCTCCAGTAAGCACCACAGAGCTGCGTTGCAGAGAGGTGTTCCCAAACAACAGCAGTGTCCTGGGGGTGGGCACCCCGGGACACTGCAGGAGCTGGCCCTGGGGGGTGGCGGTCCCCAGGGCCATCAAGGGCCCCAGGGCCCAATGTTTAAAGCCCCGAGGACGTGGTGGTCCCCGGGGCCCAGGGGTCTGTAACGGATCCCTGCATTTAAATAAAGATTGCCCTGGGGAGGTGGTGGTCCCAGGGGCGTGTGGGGGGCTCTTGCCCCCCAACACTTCTTTTAAAAATAAATAAATAAACACAGCCCCGGGGAGGTGGCGGATCCAGGGGCTGCGGGAGAGCCACGTGCCCCTGCATACAATTCAAAAGGCCCCGGGGAGGTGGCGGTCCCTGGGGCAGCATGGGGGGGTAGGACCCCCCACGCATTCTTTTATAAAAAAGCCCCAGGTAGGTGGCGGTCCCTGGGGCTGCAGGGGGACAGCGTGCCCCCCGCACATCATCAGCATAGCCCCGGGGAGGTGGTGGTCCCCGGGGCTGCGGGGGCCCCCGCGGGCCCCCTCTATTACTTTTTATCAATGCCCCCAGGACTTGGCCCACCCGGGGGACTCATTAAAATGAAGCGCCGGAGCCCGCGCTTCATTTAAAAAAAAAAAATCGGCAGGATTCGCAACCCTAACGCAAATTCTGCAGTTTTTTTTTAAACAAAATGCTTTTTTTGGCCCTGGGGGTCCTTGTGGGATCCCCTGAGCAGGCCTAGGGGGTCAGGCGGTTTCTACCCTGCCCCCTTTTCTTCAATGTTTCACTTTGTTTCACTGTTTTCTTGTGACTCTGTTCTACTGAGTCACAAGATGACTGCCAACACTTCTTGGTTTGGAGTGTTGGCAGCCAATCAGAGTGAAGCTCGTGCCCGGGAGGGTTCGCGAACCCTCCGCTCCCACAGATATCGATATTTTTTCTTTTTCTAATTTCTCAGGAACTACTGAACGGATTTACACCATTTAAAAAAAGGGCTCTTTCTGAACCAAGACCTACCTTTCTGCCAAATTTGGAGTAATTCCGTTCAGCAGTTCGGGCTGTAGCTTTGTCTAAAGTTTCCTATGGAAATTAACATGGGGAAAACGCGTTTTGGGACCCCCCTTTTTTCTCGGCCCCTGCTTGTCAAATCACCCCGAAACTTTCAAGACAGGAGCTGAACGGAGCGGGCCACTTGTTCTGAAACTTTTGCGAAGATTCGTCAGCCGGCGCCAAAGTTATTGGGAAAAGTAAAAACGCTTTTTGAATAGAAACGAGGTCCTAACTATAACTACCTACTGGCGACCGCCAGTAGGTAATATATATATATATATATATATATATATATATATATATATATATATACATGATTGCTCCAAGTTACCCACAGGTTCGGGACACGCTCGAGCCACAGTGTACATCCGCATACCAACAATCACGTCTCGGGCGGCTGACGCGTTTCGAAATAAATTCCTTCTTCAAAGGCTTGATTCCACTCTTTACACAGCGTTTGATTTGACCACTCCTTTATTCAATCAATCGCCTTCTGATAGGCTGCTCAGATGAGCCCTCCCCTTTAGGTATTCTGGGATATGTAGTCCCCCATGTAAAAAAGCGTTCGTGGAATCATATTTTAAGACCCTCCAATGGGCCCCGAGGCGTGCATGGTCAATTGTAGGTGCTGTGGCTCCATTAAGAACTGGACATGATTCCCAGCCCTCAGGCCCGCTGCCATCCATGCGGTAGTGCAGTCCCCTTACGGCTGGGTCGCCGCGTATAAATGATTGCTCCAAGTTACCCACAGGTTCGGGACGCACTCGAGCCACAGTGTACATCCGCATACCAACAATCACGTCTCGGGCAGCCGACGCGTTTCGAAATAAATTCCTTCTTCAAAGGCTTGATTACACTCTTTACACATCGTTTGATTTGACCACTCCTTTATTCAATCAATCGCCTTCTGATAGGCTGCTCAGATGAGCCCTCCCCTTTAGGTATTCTGGGATATGTAGTCCCCCATGTAAAAAAGCGTTTGTGGAATCATATTTTAAGACCCTCCAATGGGCCCCGAGGCGTGCATGGTCAATTGTAGGTGCTGTGGCTCCATTAAGAACTGGACATGATTCCCAGCCCCCAGGCCCGCTGCCATCCATGCGGTGGTGCAGTCCCCTTACGGCTGGGTCGCCGCGTATAAATGATTGCTCCAAGTTACCCACAGGTTCGGGACGCACTCGAGCCACAGTGTACATCCGCATACCAACAATCACGTCTCGGGCAGCCGACGCGTTTCGAAATAAATTCCTTCTTCAAAGGCTTGATTCCACTCTTTACACAGCGTTTGATTTGACCACTCCTTTATTCAATCAATCGCCTTCTGATAGGCTGCTCAGATGAGCCCTCCCCTTTAGGTATTCTGGGATATGTAGTCCCCCATGTAAAAAAGCGTTTGTGGAATCATATTTTAAGACCCTCCAATGGGCCCCGAGGCGTGCATGGTCAATTGTAGGTGCTGTTGCTCCATTAAGAACTGGACATGATTCCCAGCCCCCAGGCCCGCTGCCATCCATGCGGTGGTGCAGTCCCCTTACGGCTGGGTCGCCGCATATAAATGATTGCTCCAAGTTACCCACAGGTTCGGGACGCACTCGAGCCACAGTGTACATCCGCATACCAACAATCACGTCTCGGGCAGCCGACGCGTTTCGAAATAAATTCCTTCTTCAAACCTGTGGGTAACTTGGAGCAATCATATATATATATATATATATATATATATATATATATATATATATATTTTTTTTCTTTTTTTTATCCAAAGCCCAAAAGCATTCCTGGATGCACTTAAAATACTCCCGCAAATGAACTACAGACCCCAGCATGCACCTACATGAGGACTAACAAGTGTGTACTTGGCAACGCCCACTATGGGTGGGAAAACAATGGCATGCAGAAAATGGTTCTTCAAGTGGGAGGTCTCTGTCAGACATTCATTAGCCTGCCCAGGAAGAAGAGGTTGTTACCTCGAAACGCGTTGGCATAAGGGGCACAAGAAATAATGACCGGATTGAACTGGTTTGTTTGCCTGGATTAAATAAACCATAAGGTTTCAACAGCAGTCGAGTGGGTCCAGGAATGCTTTTGGGCTTTGGATAAAAAAATAATTTACGCTGCGCCCTTGCCATGCTGGATTGCACCATCCCGTAAAGAAAGGAGAGGCTGCGAGGTGGGAATGATTCCACACCCGATATGTAGCACTGCTGTTGTGGCTTAAAAGAATGAACACTCGATCTGGACTCCTCCTAAGGATTTTTTAATTTGCTTTACAGAATGCCTGCAGAATTCACTGTGGAATTAAAATACTCCCGCAAATGAACTACAGACCCCAGCATGCACCTACATGAGGACTAACAAGTGTGTACTTGGCAACGCCCACTATGGGTGGGGAAAACAATGGCATGCAGAAAATGGTTCTTCAAGTGGGAGGTCTCTGTCGGACATTCATTAGCCTGCCCAGGAAGAAGAGGTTGTTACCTCGAAATGCGTCGGCATAAGGGGCACAAGAAATAATGACCAGGTTGAATTGGTTTGTTTGCCTGGATTAAATAAACCGTAAGGTTTCAACAGCCGCCGAGTGCATCCAGGAATGCTTTTGAGCTTTGGATAAAAAATGTTAAAAAAAAAAATATATATATATATATATATTAATTACCTACTGGCGACTAGTTAGGACCTGGCTTCCATAGGAAAAGCCTTTTTGAATTGCCAACATCTTTGGCGCCGTTTGACGAATCTTCGCGAAATTTTCAAAACTAATGGGGCGCTCCGGTCAGCTCCTGTCTTAAAAGTTTTAGGGTGATTCGTCAAGCGGGGGCTGAGAAAAAAGGTGGGTCCCAAAACACGTTTTCTCCATGTTAACTTCCATAGGAAATTTTGGAACAGGCTACAGTCCGAACTGCTGAACGGAATTACACCAAATTTGGCAAAAAGGTAGCTCTTGGTTCAAAAAGCGTTCTTTTTTTTAAATGGTGTAAATCCGTTCAGTAGTTCCTGAAATATTAATATTTAAAAAAATTATATATCTGGTGACCACGGTGGATCCGCGTACCCTCCTGAGCACGAGCTTGACTCTGATTGGCTGCCAACACTTCAAACCAGAAAGTGTTGGCAGCCATCTTGTGACTCGGTTAAACCGAGGCACAAGAAAAAAGGTCAAAAAACAAGATAAGGGGACAGGGTAGAAACACCATGACCCCATAGGCCTGCTCAGGGGGGTCCCACAGGGACCCCCAGGGCCAACAAAATGCATTTTTTTAAAAAAGATTCGGCGGGATTCGCGAATCCCGCTGAACTTTTTTTTTAAAAACGAAGCGCGGACTCCCGTGCTTCATTTTAATAAGCCCCCAGGTGGGCCAGGGGGCCATGTGCAAATTATATTCGGGGGCACCGCCACCTCCCTGGGGCTTTAATATTTATGGGCGGGGGCCTCGCAGGCCCCCCGAGCCCCACAGACCGCCACCTCCCCGGGCTTTGTTCAATTAAGGGCGGGGGCCTCGCGGACCCCCTCAAGCCCCGGGGACTGCCACCCTCCTGGGGCTATTACTAATAATACGTACACTGCCCCGGGGACCACCACCTCCCCGGGGCACTAATTATTGAAATACGGGGCTCCCGCCCTGCCATTGCAAACTTCTGCTTTGCTTCATGAAAGCGAGAGCAGGAGACCTGCTCTCTCTTCCATGAAGTGAAGCAGTATTGCTTTTGGACAAGGGAAGCTGCATGTCAGCATCTCCCTGTGTCCAAAAACCATGCCGGCTGGGACCACGGGGGCATTGGGGCTCCCCCGCGGTCCCCAACGTTGAGGCCAGGCCCTGGGGATGGGGTCCCCGGGGCCAATAGTGGCCCAGGGAAGGGGGACCACGCGGCCCCCCTCCCTTTTGATATTAAAAAAAAATAGTAAATAAGGCCGGGCCTCGGGGGATGGGGTCATTGGGGCCAAAAGTGGCCAAGGGAAGGGGGCCATGCAGCCCCCTCCCGTATGAATAATGTAAAAAAAAAACAAGGCCAGGCCCCGGGGGATTGGGTCCTCGGGGCCAAAAGTGGCCCAGGGAAGTGGGGCCACGCCGCCCCCCTACCGTATAAATATTATTTAAAAAAAAGAAAAAACGAGGCAATGCCCCAGGGAATGGGGTCCTCGGGGCCGAAATCGGCCGGCCCCCTTCCCATTTTAAATGTATTATTATTATTTTTTTAAATGGGTCAGGCCCTGGGGATGAGGTCCCCGGGGCCCACAAAATATTAAGAGAAGGGGGTCCACACAGCACCCCTTCTAACAATAATAAAAAAAAAACAGAAGCCGGCATCTCGCCGGAGGCCCCGCCCCCTCCCTGCACCACTGTGCAAACACGCCTCCTGGCACGTTCTGGATTTGGGGATTAAGTCCCCTTGAATCCTAAGGGTCCTTAGGAGCCAACTAGCCATCCAGCTACCTCCAGTAAGCCCCACACAGTGGGATTGCTGAGAGGTGGTCTGAGGCCACACCCCTTTTTACACTACTCTGCAAATGCGCCTCTTGGCGCACTGCTGGTGAGGCGATGAGGTCCTCTTGTGTCCTGAGAACCTCGGGACTAAAGTGGACTTCATCTACTGAGCAGCAGTGCACCAGGAGGCGTGTTTGCAGAGTGGTGTAAAAAGGGGGCATGGCCTCGGAACACTCTCAGCAATCCAGCTGTGTGGGGCTTACTAGAGATAACAGGAGGGCTAGTTGGCCGCCTGGGACCCTCAGGAGGCAAGGGGACTTCATCCCCCAACCAAGAGCGCGGCAGGAGACGCGTTTGCAGAGTGGTGGAAAAAGGGGGCGTGGCCTGTGTCCACCTCTCAGCAATCCCACTATCTGGGGCTTACTGGAGGTATCAGGTAGTCTAGTTGGCCCCAAAGGACCCCCAGCAGCGAAGGGGACTTTAATCCCCATCCAAGAGTGCGCCAGGGAGTGCGTTTGCAGACTGGTGGGCAAAGGGGATGTGGCCTGCTATGAGAACTTACCAATGCTGCTGTGTGGGACTTACTAGAGGTAATATGAGGGGTAGTTGCCCCCAATCTTGTCCTTGGGGGCCAACTACCCCTCCTATTACCTCCAGTAAGTCCCACACATTGGGATTGCTAAGAGGTCTTCGGAGGCCACGCCCCCTTTCTCCACCACTCTGCAAACGTGCCTCCTGGTACACTACCGGTTGGGGGATGAAGTCCACTTTACTCCTGAGTGACTTTGGGGGCCAAGAAGCCCTCCTGGAACCTTCTGTAAGTCCTACGCAGCGGAATTCCTGAGCACTGGTCGGAGGCCCAGACCCCTTTCTGCACCACTCTGCAAACGTGACTGTTACCTTATAGTTAGAAATTAGCATTTAAAAAACCTTTGAAATTAATTAAAAAACCCATAGGTTTCAGGGACGTTATAGTTCGTAATTAGCATTTAAAAAACCTTTGAAATTCACTGAAAAAAAACCATAGGTTTCAGGGACGTTATAGTTAGAAATTAGCATTTAAAAAACCATAGAAATTCACTGAAAAAACCACAGGTTTCAGGGACGTTATAGTTAGTTGGACATTTCACTTGTACAAAACCAGAGAAATTCGGCCATTATAGTTAGTTGAGCTAACTACAACTCGTGCCCCCCAATGCACTGCTGATGACGTCACATATTACATCACTCATGACATGGTCAGTGACATCACTGATGACATCTCAAATGACATCACTGATGACATTACTTCTGGGGCCGCTAACACAGGCACCTTTTGAGTAGTGGATGGTGGTGGTAGACTCAGTGAGAGTCTTGGTGGGGCAGTCACTGTATGCCATGGTGTCTCTATCTCTCTCTGAATCGTGCGCCATTGTGAAGTCACAGAGGTGGGTGAATCTGTTGGTGCACTGCTGGGGACAAGGGGCTGCTTTCTGTGAAGATGTCACCATCTTCTTCCTCATCATCACCTTCCACCGTGATTGGACTTGTACTTGCAGCTGATGTTCCCTGGCTCTCCTCACCACCACAACCACATTAAGCAATTTCTTTAAGGTCCTCCTCCCAGTTGATTGTGTGGTGTTTTTTCATATGGGTTGTTTGGCCTCCAGTACCAAAATGTGTACCAGGCTTACCTCGACGAACATTCGTGTGCCCAATGGTGAATACTGCAATGCGTCTCCCTCTTTGCTAACCATAAAAAAGTCACAAACTAGAGAAGAGTACTTTTTACTGTGCTACTGCCAATGCCTAAAGAAGAACTGAAGGGAGGTGGGCATGTCATAGATTGTCTCTCTGTTTCTCCTGAGTCAGGGGTTGGTGCAGGTATCAGCTGGGTCTTTGCAAATATGAGGGCGGTGCTACCTGTGCCACATCCCTCAGAGCAGGTTGAATGGCAATGTCAGACTCCTCTGTGTCACCTTCCACCATGACTGCCTCATCATAGTCATCACCCTCATCATCCCCTTCCATAAGTCTATGTCTTTCAGGAACTTTTCTTTTCTCTTACTTCTCCTGTTTTCCCCTGTACTCTGCCGGGGTCCACTCCATGTCCCTATCATCATAATCAGAAGTGGTGCTTGGAGAAAGTGGGGTAGTAGTACCCTTCATTTTCCCTGCTGAAGAACTGGGAGGCAATGATTCTAAAAGAGGAGTTTCAACATCTTGCTCAGAAGGAAGCTCAACCTCCTGTTCTGCTCCAACATCAGGCAAATGTATTATTGCTGGCTGCTTCTGCTATCCACTTTGCTCTGTTTCCTGAAACGTTTGAGTACTACTTTGTGAAAGGGTCAAATCCTATTCAACGTCACAACTCGTCGGCATTGACATGATTGCAGTGGCTGCCTCACTGACAGAAATGGTGTGGGCCTAGGTTGGGGAGTTGGTGCTGTTGATGCAGGAGTGCTGCTCTCAGTTTTCTTGCCACAGGCCAGTGCGGCAGGGACAAGTTTGCTGAAAAAGGTTCTGGTCGGCACGACAGTGGTGGAAATCTGCTTCTTCTCCTCCCCACTGGCCATTTTCTTGGCAGCACCTTTCTTTGGGGCCATCTTGAAGCTGTTAGTTGGCAGTGGCACGTAACTTCACAAGGTGAAAAAGAGTTGCCTGTGTTGTGTAGTCCATCATGCGTCCTGTTGTGCACAGGCCTCGTGTCTGGCAGTACTGTGGGTGATGTCTCTTCTCTTGTGCACCTAAAAGCAAACAAGCAAGAAGAACATCAGTGAAACATGGCATTGTTGCAGTTCAGTTAGTAGTACAAACAAACAATATCATTTAAAGTGGTTACTTAAGTTATTATAAATAATTATCAATACAGTGCAACTATCCATTCATTTCATCGTGTACACTCAGGAAGGATACAGATGTAACTGTTTGCTTTATGTGCATCACGTGGGATTTGACACTCAGGAAGGTATAGGTGACAATGGAATAATCCTTAGACAGTGAAAGCTGTTGTGCACTACAGCAGATATGGGGTTGATGACAGATGGTAGGAAAATGAAAAAAAAAGAATTAATTAAAAACATTAAAATAAAAAAACATAAAATATAAAAAATTAACATAAAAAATTAAAATTAAAAAAATTAAAATTAAAACAGGGAACCCAAAAACTTTTTTTTAAACCTAAAATTAAAAAAATTAAAATGAAAATAATTATAAATATGTGGAATTATCCTCAAGCATATAATTTATTAAACTGCTATCTCAACCATCCATGCAAGCCTATCGCAAAGGGCCACACTGGCAGGATTCACAAAATGGCAGCAAGCAAGTGCCACATGGTCAACCACAACAGTGAGCAAGAAGGCATTGGAGAACAAAGAGAAGACATGCAGGCCCATCCCAAAATCATACAGGCTGCAGTGCCTACAGAAATGGCTGCCAGCCACATGGTCACAACAACAAGCAAGAAGACATGGGGAACAAAGAAGACATGCAGGCCTATGGCAAAATTACACTGGCTGCCTACACAAAATGGCCACCAACCACATGGTCAAACAGCAAGCAGGGAGGGAGGCATGGCAGGCATTGGCTACAAACAAAGAACATATGCATGCCTATGGCAAAAGCACACTGGCTACCTACACAAAACAGACGCCAGCCACATGGTCACAACAACAAGCAAGAAGGCATGGGGAACAAAGAAGACATGCATGCCTATGGCAAAAGCACACTGGCTGCCTATACAAAATGGCCACTAACCACATGGTCAAACACAAAGCAAGTAGGCATGATCAGCATTGGCCACAAAGAACACATGTAGGGCTATGTCAAAAGCACACTGGTTGCCTTCACAAAATAGCCACCAGCCAATTGGTCACAACAAGCAAGAAGGCATGGAGAAGAAAGAAAACATGCAGGCCTATGGCAAAAGCACACTGACTGCCTACACAAAATGGCCACCAGACACATGGTCACAATAACAAGCAAGAAGGCATGGGGAACATAGAATACATTCAGGCCTGGCAAAAGCACACTGGCTGCCTACACAAAATGACCACTGACCACATGGTAAAATAGCAAGCAAGGAGGCATGGCCAGCATTGGCCACAAGGAACACATGCAGGCCTATGGGAAAAGCACACTGGCTGCCTACAAAAAATGGCCACCAACCACATGGTTACAACAACAAGCAAGAAGGCATGGGGAACAAGGAACACATGCAGGCCTGTGGGCACTGACTATACAAAATTGCCCCTGGCCACATGGCTTGGGGAACAAAGACAAATGGTGGCCTATGGCAAACACACTCATACACTGGCCAGACAAAGGAGGCATAGATTGGTAACACAGAAAAAAGAACATTAATTCAGCAATGCCAAAAAGAAAATTAACTGTGCTAAGAAATTTTACAACACACATCCTCCAAAGGCATCAAATATCATTACCCCACATATACTCTGTTTGCAGAAAAAAATGTGAAATACCCCAAAAAACAAATTTTGCAATTTAATCCAATGCCATCCATGGCCTAAACGATGTTTCAATTTAACAGACACCACAGAAACAGTTGTTTCATGCACCCATGACTAGTACTGGGCCTACTGGCTGGAAGGCCCATAGGCAGACTAGGCCACATAGTCAATTAAATCAATATTGCAAACTTACTAAAAACATGGAGAAGAAAATGGACTGAACTGTGCAACATTTTTCCTTTACAAAAGAAGATAAATTTCATGTAAACAAAACAATAACTAGGCCCCTACTAAAACTGCAGGCCACACCACCAAAATACATTTTAAAAATCAAATAAAGTACCAATAAATCCAGGAGCATGCCCCCAGTCAAACAAACAACACCCTTATACACTAGTTTTTCAACTTACTTGTGAAATCTTAAATAGAAAGTCCTTAAATCCAATGGTATATATGCAAAAGACAAGGAGAGTGATCCTTCCAGCTCCAAATCCCAATGAAAAGTGACCAGGAGAGGGACAAAGCACTGGGAGGAGCCTGCTGGACAGGAATAGGAAGTTGGAGTCTCTTGGGCACTTCCTTCCTGTTTGGAAAAAAAAAGTAAAAACAAAAAAACAACTCCTGCAGTCAGTTTGAGAAGAAAATCCACTCCAAAAGCCTCTCAGCTTCATCTTTAGCACAAAAGCTGCTTGAGTGTTCTGTTTGCGATCGGCACTAGATTGGCACGTTGCAGCCGGAAGCCGTGCGAGTGAATGTGAAGTCTCACAGGAGCCCACTTGCGGTGCAAGAAGTCTCACGCACACTTACAAGTGGCCCTAGATTATCTTGGCGCTCACAGTCGAGTGCCAAAACAGAATTTGAGGGCATGAACGGAAAAAAACTTTGCTTCGTGCCCATAAGGCGGAATTCAGAAACTCTGCGTTCCTGCGCAAAGTGCCTGAATTCCGCAAACTTGACGAGCAAAGCAGAGTTTTATGCCTGTACCTAAAAACAACAAAAGCAGCAGGGACACTTAATTTACAGACCCTGGGTACCATATACTACGGACCTATTAGTACCTTAACTTATGCATATTGTGGGTGTGGCAATTAGGCATACACCTTTCTAGGGGCAAGAGCACTGGCTCTGAGGCCTGGTTGACAGATTTGAAAAACCAACAGCATAATCTCCAACAACTTGGAAATAATCATGCAAAAAGAGGCATTTCCTTACAGAAGGCATCGTTTGAAGTTAATTAAGATCCTGGACACATACCAGAGGGTTATCTTGTCAGAGAAACAAAACACCTCCCCAATTGCAAGGCCTTTGTCTCAGATCTTGCAGCCAGTTCACACCTCGTCAAGGAGCTATTCAGCTCCTGGGTGACAGTTGAAAGATCAGGCAAATAGGCTTCTAGAGAATTTAGACAGGTTAAAGGTGACTTTTTAAAAGTACCTTTCATAAAATGTGTTACAGATCCAACTTTACCAATTATTTGAATTTGTAATAAAAAATTTAAAAAGACCAACCGTTAATATTTGATCTGGTTCCTAGGTGGAGATAACATTATTAACTTTAATAATGTATCTCAATGAATTAATATAGAACAGCTTACTCTGCCAGAGTCAAAATAGCTTTTAAGACATTGTCACTGTAAGGATATGTTTGACATATTTTATAATCGATCAACAAGTAATACGGTGTGCACAGTCCACAAGCCATATATTAATTAATTCACCATACCTTGAAATTGGACCGTTGCACCCAGAGATAAAAAATGTCTTTCGAATCTATAGCTACTATCACGGACAACAGAGCAACGACTAGAGCCTATACTTCAGAGCAAGCTACTGAAATCTATGGACTCATACAAGAAGTTAGCTCTATGAATGCACACAGCGGATCTATCAGTCACCAATTAAAACAACTTGAATTTATTACCAGACGAGAACTCAATCAAAGGCTCCATGCCTCAACCTTAATGCAATATCATAAGGTTAAAAGGATTCCACGAGGTTTACAATTGGCAATCAAGCCCATGTTATATCGTTTACAACACAATCCTCAGTTTATGGAAAAGTGGTACCAAATCCTAAACAAGTGTTCGTTGGACTTAATATTCCTTATAGTGGAAGAACTGGCTAAGACCATAGAAGAATTGAATGAGGAAATAGTCAGCATTCGAACAGACCTTTCAACTGGAATGCCAGATGATGAGTGGAAACAGTTTTTAGATGACTTGAACAACAAAATGGACGAATATGGGAAAGATCTCCAAGAAACAAAGTTACGCAAATTTAAACGTGACACTATAGATTATAAGTTAAATGAGACATACTTCTGGGCAGAGGTATACGCACAGCGACGATTCACACGGAGGCCCAATACATCCTCAGAAGAAAGCATCGCCACTGATAGAGACATAGATACGGCAAGAATCCCAGTGAAACGCACACAATTATTTACAAATGAAGGTACAATGGAAAAATCAGGAGCATCAGGACAACAGGTCTCTTTTTTGTCCCAGGCACCGGATTTGGGCCAACCGCCAGATGTGAGCACAGCAAAAGAAGGCAGAAAACAAGGCGAGGAAAAAGAAAGGGACAAGGACAAAGAAAAAGACAAGGGGAAGAAGGGTCTGAGGAGTCAAACCAAACCCTCTTAATCAATATATCGTCCCAAGTATTGTCAACAAAAGAAATCGCTGTTCTGAACAAAGGGATTTCATTCGTTCCTACCTATTCGGGCTCCTCTTTTGAAAATGAAATTGCAATGTATAAATTCATGAGGATACTTAGACTTAGAAACTTTTTGACAACATCATTCCTCCACAAGATCATATCGAAGAACATCAGAGTGAGTTTAAACCAAAAAGTACATTCGAAGCCCCAGTATCCCATAAAACTTTAGATCTGTTTGAATCACTAGTGAAAAAGGACCTTAATAAATTGAAGTTTGGGAGAAAGAACACCTCATCCAAGAATTTTAGTCGAGCAGAGAAAACTATTCTGGCACAAATGGCAAAAAGGGGAGAAATTACTTTCCAAAAGGCAGACAAGGGAGGGGCTCTTGTTATGATGGATTCGGATTTCTATGAAAGGAAAGTAGGTGAACATGATAAAGACACCAACACATACATGTTGTTGGACTAAGATCCAACTTTGGAGATCTCCAAACTGTTAAAAGAAATCATTGATAAAGCCTTAGACATAGAGTGGATCAATGAGAATACGGCTCGATATCTGATTACACAGTTCCCATGCAGACCCAAATTATATATGCTACCAAAAGTCCACAAAAATGTATTTGATCCACCATTCCGACCTATTGTGTCGGGATGTGGGTCATTATTTGAACCAGCTGGCAGATTGATTGACTTCTACCTTCAACCTTTAGTATAATCTTGGCATACTTACATACAGGACACCTCTGACTTCATCAAGAAATTGGAAAATTTAACTTTGATGTCCTTGGATGAATGCATACTTTGTACGTTTGACGTGGTTGCCTTATATACCTCGATAGCGCATTCAGAAGGATTGGAGGCCATGGAATGGTCTCTACTTCGCCATGACTCAATTGGAATGAGTAAAATATTTTTGCTTGAACTGACACAATTCTGTCTACAACATAGCTATTTCGAATGGGCAGAGAATTTTTATGTACAACTGAATGGAACTTCAATGGGGTTTGCGGGAGCCCCATCGTATGCCAACACGTTTATGGCTAAATTCGAAGATGAGCATATTTTTCAACGACTGAATTGGACGGAACACCAGCGTTTATTTTGCAGATATATAGATGACATGTTTTTAATTTTGACTGGCACAGAAGAAAAGCTCAAAGAAAACATTATTCAACTGAATTCAAGGAACCCTAGGATTCAATTCACATACACTTCGAGCAAAACGAAGGTTTCATTCTTAGACGTCTGGATTGGTATTAATGAACAAGGCATTTACACCATCTTGTACCAAAAACCCACAGATAGGAATAGCACGCTGCTTTTTCAAAGTTTTCATCCACCAACATTGCTTAATAATCTTCCGTATTCGTAGTTCTTGAGAATCAAGCGTTTAGTTTCAGAAGACACGCAATGTTCTACCACCATCATGGATTTCAAAAAGAAATATGAAAATCGTGGTTACCCTAGAGAATTACTGGAGGGTTTAGCAACGAAAGCTTCAGCACAAGACAGGAGAGATCTTCTCACAAAAAAACAAAAAACCGTAACAGATAGAGTTGTTTTCGTATCAAAATTTTCAACTAATTCACAGAAAATACGCAACATCATGCAGTGATTAACTCCAGGTAGCCGTGATGAGTTTCAAGAGGATTTATTCAAGAAGGTTGCAGGATACAAAGATGAGTAATACAAGCCCCACCAGGAGCAGCCAGCATGCTGCTCAGCCCACTCAACTGTGACTTCTCTGACAGATTCCCAACATTCTGAACAGCATCATCACAGCAACATTCTACTGGTGGTAAAATAGCATTGCATTTACAAGCGCAGGATATAACATATCCCCCTTTCTTATACGGAAAAACAAAATAGATAGAAACTAAAGAGGAGAACCTGAAATAAAGAAGGCAAAGTAATTATACAATAGTAACGAGAAGAATGAAGCGAAGAGACAACAAGAGAGACTAAGAAAACTTCAAAGAAAAACAAGAGAGATGGAGAAACAGATATGAGAATGACCCATCCTCCCTTCTACAAATAAAAAGGAAGAACACGAAGACACCAATGACAAACTCCCAAACACACCAGCTGGCCAGGCAAGCACGCAAGGAGGCAAGAAATATCACAGAAATAACACTGGGGTGAACCCAGACACGAACAAGATCAGGTAAACAAAAGAGAAACGAGCACGTAGGACAATAAAAAAAAAAACTGGAGATTGGAAAATTGAGAAAAAGTAAAAAGTCCAGAAACTGAAAAAAAAGACAGATGAGAGAAACAAAGAGAAATAATCAGAACATAAAATTACGTTGCAAAATTTAACAAAACAATGAGAAAACATGACGTCGGGAAAAGTATGGATATAGGAGTGAGACTACGATAACACACCCATTGAAAAGTAAAGAAATGCCCAACGCATGTGAACATGGGACGAAAAATATGCAACAATAAACCATGTTCAGGCAACGTAATCTGGAGTTGACACTGAGAGCAAAGACGTAAAGGGACTCGGACCCTTACAACACACATGTAAAGGAACATGTGACTAAAACCCAGAGCAGGTTATACAATGTCAACAACAGTATATGGGTCAGAACCCATGATCTCTCCGAATACGAGAGATTACTTAAAGTTAACCAGTGTATATAGGTATGAACCCATGACTCAATCCTAGGAAAAAACGATGGTTAACAAATAACATGTAAACTGAAATGATGGACTCTTACCGGTGCGTACCTAGGGTCCATGAACGTACAATGTAGATCAAACTAAACTCATTGTACAATCCTAAGAAGGATAAAATAAAACAGTACTGTGAGCAAGTAAGCTCGCACAATGTAGATCTAACTGAACTCATTGTACAATCCTAAAAAGGATAAACATTGAATTTTTAAAAAAAACATAGCCGGTGAGCGACTTCTCACCCGAGTAGTACATAACTAGAACATACCTTGCGCAAGGTAAATCATGCTTACTAAATAAATGGGTAGCTAAACCCATGACACAATCCCACGTGTAAGGGATATAACAATAAATGTAGAGGTATAACCACAAAAGTACTGTAAATAGTAAGCATAAGACATAAATGTAAAAGAGTAAACATTTGCAGCAAACAGACAAGAAAATAGAATGCACTTAATAACCGCTCCAGACACTGTAGATACAGACACAGTGCAATAGAAATGGAGCTACAAAATTAAGACCAACTAACTCCATATGCACATATGGGACAAATTGGCATGGATCTTTGAAAGAATTCCAAGAAAACAGCAGACAGTTAAGTTGCACTGTGTCACCAAACGGGAACTAAATAAAAACAAATCAAATTCCTATTCACTACCAAGAGAGCGTTGTGTGGGAACTGTGCATTGATAAACATCCTCAAAATAATATGATGACTCTCTTGTGAAGCAGAGATATACGTGGAAACAAACGAAGAATCAGGACGCAGTAAACCTCTTCACGCCGCACTTGCTGCTTGACAGAAACTTCATGGCATAAGGTGACAGAAAACAACAAAATAAAGAGTACCTTGTAGCCGCAAGAAAACAAATAGAGCGAGACCTCTGCATCCAATTATTCTGTGACTTGTAAGATCCCACGACGAGACGAGCAGTATGTAACCTCCCAAAGCTTCTGCTGGTTCAAGATGATGTATGCGAAGAGTGAAAGCTGAGAAGGAGTGTGCCTCTTTTTCCACTAGGACACGAGGTACAGCAAGGATGCGGCACTTAAAGGCACAAAGAAGACGCCACACTTGCTCTGAAAACGTGGTTGGCAGAACCAGACAGGAACCACCAGAGAACAGCAGAAGCAAACGCCAACCACAATATGGCGGCACGCTTCTGACGCAAAGCCGGGTGGCTCTGGGCACATTAATGCAGGACCAAACGCAGCTGGACACGCCGCGAGACAAAGGCATGGCTCGCGCTGGCACGAGGAAAAAAGGTTGAAAGAAGGTAAGAGAACGGATTCCAACCGTTTTGTTTATTTTAATTATATTTCTTTTTAAACATCCACAGCGGCAAAATCCTTAAATATGCACAGAAGTTACCAAATACCAACCGGCCAAAAGAAAACATGTTAGCATGAGAAATGGCTCTTCCCGTCATGGTGCTTGCTATAATTAAAGTACATTTTGACACGCAGATGATGTTGTACACAACACAACACGGGCAGCTCTTTAATGTTGCATTTCCCCAGAATCTTTAAACATGTAGGAAAAGGTGAAAGGCTGGGAAACGGTCCTTGACCAAACAGCCTCCCCTACAGATCGATTTTTTTTCCAAAGCAGACACCAAACCTTTTAAGACTGAAGAGGCAGGCAGCAAACGAAACATCTTGTAAAGCTCTCATGTGCGTAGCGTTCAAATATTCAGAGTTGACATATACAGTGACAAAAACTGAAGTGGCTAATTTTCCTTGACTGCGCCATTTTTGTAGATTTGTGCCATGTGAGCAAGACACTTTGGTTGGAGCACACATCCAGATAACAGTGACACCTCAGCTGGCGCACACAGTTGAAAGGCTGTTGTTCCTTACTTTCCTTAAATACACAGTTCCAGTAGATGTGGCTACATGGGAACAGGACAGTCACAGCACACGCACAGTTTTTAGTAGAATTGTGCCTGGTGAGAAATATACAGCACACTTTGTTTGGCGCACACATCCAAAGTAAAGCGGTGCACTACCAAAGAGTTTTCTTCAATAAATCCAAATGTTCATTTTGTATAGTGGTTTATCAATCCTTTATTTTCAATATCAAAATGTGCAAATTCCAGCCAACGCGTTTCGTTCATACATAAAATGAACTTCTTCAGGGCAAATGGTGATGTGAAGAAGACGCAGGAACACAGAGGCAATGAAGAGCCCTTGATCTGAGATATTTCAAATTCCTGCTGTCGACGCACAAGTATTTAAATTTTAAAGGCTACCATGATAAGTGCCTGATGGTTGTATCTCTGGGGACACAGTCCTGTTATTATCGTCCGGTCGGCAGTCGACACTGACTGCCGACCGGACGATAATAACAGGACTGTGTCCCCAGAGATACAACCATCAGGCACTGTCATGGTAGCCTTTAAAATTTAAATACTTGTGCGTCGACAGCAGGAATTTGAAATATCTCAGATCAAGGGCTCTTCATTGCCTCTGTGTTCCTGCGTCTTCTTCACATCACCATTTGCCCTGAAGAAGTTAATTTTATGTATGAGCAAACGCATTGGCTGGAATTTGCACATTTTGATATTGAAAATAAAGGATTGATAAACCACTATACAAAATGAACATTTGGATTTATTGAAGAAAACTCTTTGGTAGTGCACCGCTCCACTATTTTCACAGTTTTCTCTCTGCTTGGCAGCTGGCATCCAACAACGGCAGGTGCAGGAGCTGTATGTGCACACCCAATCATACTATCCATTACAATTTCTTAAACAAGAAAAGGAATAAAGCAGGGAGGTGCGGTTACTCAGATCCGCCGTTGCTCATTCATTCTCTACATCCAAAGTAAAGTACATGTCAAATTGTTGAACCTCTCCCATCGTGGAACACACCTCTTAATTTTCAGGGATAGGAGATCATGTACTGCTGAAGCAGTAACAACTGGAACTGGCACGCTTGAGTTGTGGGCGACCGTTGGACAGGTCACTGGTGGGGCTTGAGGTGCCAGTTAGTTACACAGAAATTCTCTCACCTTGACAGAGGCTTGCCAGGTTCATCAGCTCCTTCAAGATCAGAGGTACTTCATGTTTGAAAATGAAGGCCTAGACAGGTAACACATGGAGGTTCTTTGTGTCAACTCGTCGCCATAAATTTGTAGTGATTAACTCCAGGTAGCCGTGATGAGTTTCAAGAGGATTTATTCAAGAAGGTTGCAGGATACAAAGATGAGTAATACAAGCCCCACCAGGAGCAGCCAGCATGCTGCTCAGCCCACTCAACTGTGACTTCTCTGACAGATTCCCAACATTCTGAACAGCATCATCACAGCAACATTCTACTGGTGGTAAAATAGCATTGCATTTACAAGCGCAGGATATAACACATCATTAATAAAAGATGGGAGATTTTACAACATGAACCAGAACTCAGGGGCATTTTTGCATCAAGACCACTCTTTGCTTACACCAGAACTAAGAATATTAAGGAGCTTCTTGCAGCGCAAACAATTACACACAGAAAAGATCTGGAAGGAATGCGGAAATGCCTTAATTGCATACATTGCAATAACGTAATGATAGGCAACACGATCTCACATCCCCATACAGGTGAATGTGTGAAGCTCCACTATAAAGGAAATTGTAACACAGATAATGTAATATACGCAATCAAGTGCCCGTGCGGCTTGTTGTATATAGGTAAAACCGAAAGAAGACTCAAAGTCCGCATCTCTGAACACAAGAGCAGAATACGTAACAAAAGTACAACCTCATGTTTAGCGACACATTGGATTGAAAACCACCACACGATAGCTCAAATTAAATTCCAAATTATAGAAAGAGCACTGGTTAATCCAGGTCTGGACATGAATAAACGCCTACTACAAAGAGAGATCTTTTGGATGAAACGTCTAGGTACACTTAAACCAGGGGGGCTCAATGACAGATTAGAAATGAGCTGTTTTCTATGATAGAATGAGTTACATTGCAGTTCAGAGTCTATTTATCATCAAACCATTTAACTATGTATGCAATACATCAAAAACCATGATGACAACATTTTTATCAGTTAAATTGCAGTTCAGAGTCTATTTATCATCAAACCATTTAACTATGTATGCAATACATCAAAAACCATGATGACAATATTTTTATCACTAATTTCTTTCTCTTTTCTTTTTCCATTCCTTTTCCTTATTTTTTCTGTTCTGCTTATTTTATATCTTTTTCAATGCATAGTGCTTTGAAGTAAGCCTCACTCAATTTTCACAATATGGCATAATGGCGATTACCTTCATTTGTTACTAAAAAATAGCAGATTCAGGAGTTTCCCTTTAGGGTTGGATGGCCTTGCAGTTGTTTATGCCATGGGAGATTTAGTAGTTTGATTAAAATATGTTATAATAGATTGAGCAATTGGTTGCTTGGTAGCTAGCACCTTCATAAAGTTTAGTTGTTTTAAAAAAAAAGGGGGTGAAGTCATTTGCCCTTGTCACGTGGCTGGGTCCGTTCAGTTAAAAAGTAAATCAGCAGAGATTGACGTATACACGTCTCCTGTCATGTGATCGGGTTACATTACGAAGAGCGGCCAGAGTTTGTAAGCAAACGCGGTGAATTTGATACAACGTGATATGGAGGCATAGATCGGTAAGTTTTGGTCGGGTGCGCATTAGGATTTGTTAGCGATTTGGGTTTTGTTGAATGTGAGGCATTGATGATTGCTTCTTCTGTGTTTTAGGGATACCATGTTGTGAAAAGGCAGATATTGGTGGGTAAGAGACCTTTAAGAATTTTTCTTTGTTTTAATGCTTTATTCACATAGGCTTGTTGATTCACAGCCTTATTTCGATTATTTGCAGACCGTTATTTCAAAAGAAATCGTTGAGAATTACTAATTTAGTATTGGAAAGAGTGGTCCCGACGGTGCTTTTCATCATTGTTGTATCTTTTGAGACGAGGCATATTGAGTGAGTACAACTGTTTTGAGTAGTTAGATACTTTCCTTTTAACTGGTCACTGTTCTTTCCTTTTTTCTCTCTCCGTCTATTTTATTTTCACTTTTGGTCACCCTCTCTATTCAGTATTCACATAGATGGTACCTTTTGGTTCACAATACGTCATTTGGTTTGAAGTATTTTAAAGATCCATTTTTTCCACACGGAGAATGGTGCTGGAAGACCCGCAATTATGTGCATATAGTGATTCAAGTGTTTTTTTTTTTTGCTTACAGTGATGCCCCTGAAGAAGGGACACTCTAGTCCCGAAATGCATTGGGCTTAGATCATCTATGTTAGAATGTTCAAAGATTCTTCAAGAATGTATTCTTTCATGTTATTCTTTTCATGTTTTGTAAAAGCAGTAGACATTCATTGTTAGTATTGATATTCGTTGTTCTATAAAGAGAACATAGAAAAACTCGAGTTCTTTGTATGAATATTATTTAAATGTTTTTGTAAAACATTGTGTGAACTATTGTGTATCACATATAGTTGTGCGTGCCTGAGTCTAGCAAGCAGGTTGGCAGGCTAGCCCCCCCTTTTACTGTAATTACACGGTGTGAACAGGTACACACCTTCAGGCATAGCACACTGATCAATCTCTTATTTTATAATCGATCAACAAGTAATACGGTGTGCACAGTCCACAATCCATATACTGACAATAAACATTTACATGTCCTACTTTTAAATATCATGTGCCCTGTATTAATCGTGTTTAAGGCTACTTAGCGGTGATTCATTACTATTTAAAAGGAGAGTTTAAACCTCTCAGAAGGGGTTGTTTTGACAGGTAGAATATGCAGTTTTACCGTGCACAACCAGGATACTGGCGGCAGGCCTGCAGTCATGTTTTGCATTGCCACTTTAGTGGTAGCACAAAATATCCTGCAGTCCACTAGTGACATTTAACTTAGAAGCCTGGGTACATTTTGTACCATATACTAGGGACTTATAATTAAGTTAAATATGTCAGTGGGGAGTGTAGCCAATTATGACATGTTTTAGGGGTCAGAGCACATGCACAGAGTGCTAGTTAGTAGAGTCCATTTGTGCAGAGTAAAAAACACAGCAGCATCAGTTAAAAAAAATGGGTGAGTGATTATGCCAAAAATGCACTATCACCAGTAAATCAGCAATGTCCGTTAATAAAATACATTTTAAAAATACCCCACTTGCAAACAGCCCAAGACAAAATCCACTACCCCTCCACAATACTTAAAAGTTGCAGAACAAAACAATATTCAGCCATCTCACACATACACAAATTCACAAAAAATGGCGGGAAAGCACACAGGGAAGAAAGTAGTTGAGAACAAAGGGAAATAAATGGATAAATGGGTGGGGACTCCAGAAGCCATCCTGCCTCCCCGGTCACTACAGGCATATTCATACATAAAATAACCTACATTTTGCATGAGTACAAGGCCAGCCACAAGCCCCTAATTGATTTTAAAAAATATAGCACAGCAGCGAGGCCTACTCTTTATCAGAGAATGTTAAAAAACATTAAAAATACACCTAAGGCCTAGTGCAGAGCAGATCAGGCTCCAAACAATGAAACAACAACACAGTAAAAAGATTAACAAATTTGTTAAAGATTCACAAAAGAGATTTAGAAAATGTATATTATAACCCCAGGCCTCCACCATACAATGTGCAAACATTATTCCTTAAAAAAAGTAATCCCACAAGAAGCCCATCTCCAAACTCCATACCATCCAACAGCAAACAAAAAGAACAGATGGCAAAAAAGTAACACAAATCGTGATGCCTGCCCTCCCTCAAACAATAAACTTTTTGCAAAGTATTGCATGGAGCCTTCTTGATTTTTCCTAAAAAGTGAAGATACCTAGGGTTTTAATGCAGCAGAGAAGGCAGACAAAATAGAATTATGCTTTTCCCCCAAACTCCAAATCCAAAGTGACCAGGTGCTGAACAAAGCAGAGGGAAAAGTCAAGACAGGAAGAGGAAGTTTCTTCTGTATGTACAGTAGCCTCACAGTGTCTATAAAACTTTGATCCTTCTAAAAAAAAGTATTGTTTCCGCTAAAAAATATTACACCAACTGTCTGCTTAGGAAAACTTCAACTCGCAAATGAATGTTTCAGTTGATTTTTACGTGTCTGTGTTAAAACTGCAGTTTACTTTCGTGCAACAAAAAGTGTCCAAACGGCCCTTTCCGATAAAAAATCAATCTGAAATGCATGTTGGCAATCCACGTGCTCCTCACGTCTGTGCCGATTGCATTGTTTCTGTGTTTCTTTATTAAGATTTTTCCCAAAATAACTTCTTGTTAAACTTCATTGCGTCATGGCGTAATCTCTGTAATTTAAAACTTTTTTGTTGAACTTTTTTCTGCAATCATACAGAAGTTATGATGCCACAATACAGAGTTGTTACAAATGCTGGTTATGATGCAGCTTGTACAAAAGGTGTAATGTAAAATGACTGCAGGTGAAATGGACAAGCAATTCTTTGTAACACCATGTATTTTAAACTATTATTGAAAATCCAACCATAGTTTGTGAGCAGTTCCATTGTATAATCTGGCTGTAGAGCAAAGTGATATGGAACAGAGCCAGGTGCGGAGAAACAAGGGAACTAAACGCATGAAAGAAGAAAGATAAAAAACTTGGGGAGCTCAGCATTGGAGTAGATGTAGATACAACCAGCAATAGGCGTACTGCTTGATTTCACTTAGTGCAATTTGGAACAGATGGTCATATTTAGTGAGGCTGCATTGAGGGGTGTTACTAGGGTCTTGTTGGGCATGGATTGGCGCACTGTGAAGCCGAAAACAAGCAAGGCACTTTTTTAGGTGGAGCCTGAGCCAGCGGGCAGCGGGCTGCGGGACTTGTTGTGAAGGAGTAGCGAATAGAAGCCCCGCCCACTCTTCGCCCATATTTGCTATTGGCTTGTGTCATTGTCTGTCCTAAATGCTGGCTTCTGATTCGAAAATAGGCTTGTTAGTCCCTCCTTAGTACCGCCTCCTCTTCATTTGTCACCTCCCATGGCGACTGGCCCCTTTACTTCGGTTGTTACACGGTAGGTGTTATTTAGACTGTGAGCACTATTTTCTTTATTCAGCTTCTCTTACTGCAGGCACAACGTGGTTTGGTGCCTTCTTTACCTCCCCCACCCTTCCGTTGTACTGCCTTGTTTACCCCTGCCCTCCTCCCCGTTGTCCGTGCCTTCTATCTCCCCCCGTCCCCCGCCCGCTGTCTGTGCCTTCTCTTTCCCCGTCCCGCCCTCCCATTGTCCTGCATTTGCAATGTAATAGGTCTTGCATTTACGCGAGTTTGAGCTATTGGCATCTTAAATGACAATGCCTTTTATTTATGTTTTGGTTTTTAAAACATAAATAAAACGCATTGTCATTTACAATACCAATAGCTTAAACTCGCGTAAATGCGAGACCTATTGCATTGCAAATGCTGTGTTTCTCAGCTGTATGGTCAAATGCCTTTCTCCTCACACCCAAGGTGATTTTAATACGAATTCCAAGGGGCATGCCAAGAGGATAAAATTGCCCCTATTCCTTCTGCAGCTCGTAATTTGATCCGCGAGTCCACTGAGATTTATTACTGTGTGTCTGCAGCAGAACAGATGGGGCTGGGGCAGTAGAAAGGGGATTCTTTCTTCGGCATTCTTCTGAGAGCATTTCTTCATTTCGGACAATATTCGCTCAGCCCTCTTTTGTAAATAACGTTTAAAATAAATATGTTGTGGTGGGAACTTGCAGGAGTTTTTAATCACCAGCATTTTTGATGTACCTTTAGGTTACTTTCCTGCTATATGACTACACAAGTAACACTGAGGGGCCGATTCCGATCCGGGTCGGAGGCGCACCTAATACCATTCGGCCAGGAAAAAAGCCAGGCGAATGCCTGTTTCCCGACCGATTCGCACATACGTCCGAACGAGCAAGTACGATGTGCACAACTGCCCAAATCCCGACCCAGTCGTACTCACCCAATACAGGTCCTGTTCTCCGACCGAGGCGGATCCGGAAACGCAGAATCGAGTCGCACGGAAGCCAAAATGCAGCCCCGTCCGGCCGGACAAGTACGATGCGCCCTCCGTACGCGCCGAACTCGTCGCTACGCACGGCACGTCAAAGCATCCGGGAGAGGCGCACATAAGCTCTGATTCGCGCCACAAGACGATCCACGGCTACGAGACGAACACGCCAGCGACGAGGACGAGGCGAAGCAAGAGAAAGACGAACGAGACGAACCAACCATGAATCCCATCGTGCCGATCCTACCAATATTCTACATCTATTACCGGAACTGGCACGGACGCGTACGACGCAGAAGGTAAGTCAGACACCCACCACACAAACAAACCACACGTACCCGACATATCACACACACACATAGGGATGCAGAAATTACTTACACCAGCAACAGCAGCACCATAGGGGCGGGATGGCTATCACCAATGCCACATATACACATAGGGGCCTGGATGCCAACCACTAACACCACCCCTACCCAGGGGGTGCTAGATGCCTACCCCTACCACCACCCCTACCAAGGGGGTGCTAGATGCCTGTCACTATTACCACCCCTACCCATGGGGTGCAGGATGCCTGTCACTACCACCACCCTACCCAGGGGTGTCAGATGCCTACCACTACCACCACCCCTACCCAGGGGTGCCAGATGCCTACCACTACTACCACCCCTACCCATGAGGGGCAGGATGCCTGTCACTACTACCACCTCTACCCATGGGGGCTGGATGCCTACCACCACTACCACCCCTACCCAGGGGTGCCAGATGCCTACCACTACCACCACCCCTACCCAGGGGGTGCTAGATGCCTGTCACTACTACCACCTCTACCCAGGGGGTGCTGGATGCCTGTCACTACTAATACCTCTACCCATGGGGGCTGGATGCCTACCACCACTACCACCCCTACTCAGGGGTACCAGATGCCTACCACTACCACCACCCCTACCCAGGGGGTGCTAGATGCCTACCCCTACCATCACCCCTACCCAGGGGAGCTAGATGCCTGTCACTACTACCACCTCTACCCATGGGGGACTGGATGCCTACCACCACTACCACCCCTACTCAGGGGGTGCCAGATGCCTACCACTACCACCACCCCTACCCAGGGGGTGCTAGATGCCTACCCCTACCCAGGGGAGCTAGATGCCTGTCACTACTATCACCTCCACCCAGGGGTTGCTGGATGCCTGTCACTACTACCACCTCTACCCATGGGGGCTGGATGCCTACCACCACTACCACCCCTACCCAGGGGTGCCAGATGCCTACCACTACCACCACCCCTGCCCAGGGGTGCCAGATGCCTGTCACTACTACCACCTCTACCCAGGGGGTGCTGGATGCCTGTCTCTACTACCACCTCTACCCATGGGGGGCTGGATGCCTACCACCACTACCACCCCTACTCAGGGGTGCCAGATGCCTACCACTACCACCACCCCAACCCAGGGGGTGCCAGATGCCTACCACTACCACCACCCCTACCCAGGGGGTGGTAGATGCCTACACCTACCATCACCCCTACCCAGGGGGTGCTAGATGCCTGTCACTACTACCACCTCTACCCATGTGGGGCTGGATGCCTACCACCACTACCACCCCTACTCAGGGGTGCCAGATGCCTACCACTACCACCACCCCTACCCAGGGGTGCCAGATGCCTACCACTACCACCACCCCTACCCAGGGGGTGCTAGATGCCTACCCCTACCATCACCCCTACCCAGGGGTGCTAGATGCCTGTCACTACTACCACCTCCACCCAGGGGTTGCTGGATGCCTGTCACTACTACCACCTCTACCCATGGGGGCTGGATGCCTACCACCACTACCACTCCTACCCAGGGGTGCCAGATGCCTACCACTACCACCACCCCTACCCAGGGGTGCCAGATGCCTGTCACTACTACCACCTCTACCCAGGGGTGCTGGATGCCTGTCACTGCTACCACCTCTACCCATGGGGGCTGGATGCCTACCACCACTACCACCCCTACTCAGGGGGTGCCAGATGCCTACCACTACCACCACCCCTACCCAGGGGTGCTAGATGCCTACCCCTACCATCACCCCTACCCAGGGGTGCTAGATGCCTGTCACTACTACCACCTCCACCCAGGGGTTGCTGGATGCCTGTCACTACTACCACCTCTACCCATGGGGGGCTGGATGCCTACCACCACTACCACCCCTACCCAGGGGTGCCAGATGCCTACCACTACCACCACCCCTACCCAGGGGTGCCAGATGCCTGTCACTACTACCACCTCTACCCAGGGGTGCTGGATGCCTGTCACTACTACCACCTCTACCCATGGGGGCTGGATGCCTACCACCACTACCACCCCTACTCAGGGGGTGCCAGATGCCTACCACTACCACCACCCCTACCCAGGGGTGCCAGATGCCTACCACTACCACCACCCCTACCCAGGGGTGCTAGATGCCTACCCTACCATCACCCCTACCCAGGGGTGCTAGATGCCTGTCACTACTACCACCTCTACCCAGGGGTGCTGGATGCCTGTCACTACTACCACCTCTACCCATGGGGTGCCAGATGCCTACCACTACCACCACCCCTACCCAGGGGTGCTAGATGCCTACCCCTACCACCACCCCTACCCATGGGGGGCAGGATGCCTACCACCAACAACACCCCCACTCATAGGATGGGTAATGCATGACACAACAAGCACACACCAACATAAGGAATGCAACAAAAAGACATCCCCCCCAACACCATGACAAGCGTGTGTAGACTGTGTCAAATGCCTACAACACTGAACATGACTTTGAACATACAATGTGACCCCCATCACATGTGTCACACATAAATGTGTGTGGCCCCCACAATGCAAGCAGACCATGACCACTGTGGCAATGTGGTCCAACCCCCATCATCACAGTGACCAAAAGGTAAGTGTGGGGTCCATAGCTGAAGCACATTTTGAACATTGTGGCAATGGGGTCCAACCCCCATCATCACAGTGACCAAAAGGTAAGTGTGGGGTCCATAGCAGAAGCACATTTTGAACATTGTGGCAATGGGGTCTAAACCCCCATCATCACAGTGACCAAAATGTAAGTGTGGGGCCCATAGCTGAAGCACATCTTGAACATTGTGGCAATGGGGTCTAAACCCCCATCATCACAGTGACCAAAATGTAAGTGTGGGGCCCATAGCTGAAGCACATCTTGAACATTGTGGCAATGGGGTCCAACCCCCATCATCACAGTGACCAAAAGGTAAGTGTGGGGTCCATAGCTGAAGCACATTTTGAATATTGTGGCAATGGGGTCCAACCTCCATCATCACAGTGACCAAAAGGTAAGTGTGGGGTCCATAGCTGAAGCACATTTTGAACATTGTGGCAATGGGGTCCAACCCCCATCATCACAGTGACCAAAATGTAAGTGTTGACATTGAAAAAGCTGCAACTGCCAAACTGCATGGATGATTCCTGGTCACAGAACAACAAACACATCAGTGGCAAAGTAGTGCTTGTGTCCCATAGCAACATAGATTGGGGGAGGCAAACAGTGCAGTGCAAATAAGACATACCTTTGGCCATGTGCAGACAAACATCACCCATGGGGGCTGACACTGTCAACATCCATCAATGACACAATGACAGAAGTGACCATCATAATGCAGACCCACATATTTGCACCAATGGGCACACAAATGTAGATACCCTGTGGAGACTGTAGATGTGAGGTGAACAAATAACATACCATGGCAGCAAGGGGACACACAAACAATGATCATTGTGCTGACTGATGACCTAGGAGTCCCAGGGATAGCAGGTGAAACCCAACAAACAACATACAGCCAATGGCACACTAAAGATATGCCAATGCAGTGGTGCAGATGCACAAACCCACACTGCACATCAAACACAACAGGTGGGGGGGGTGCCAGTGTCCCCAGGCAACCACACAACACATGATGAGGCCTGAATACCAATTACACAGATGCACATACAGTGCCACACAAAAGTAACTCATGGATCCAAATCCCCTATGTGGGCAATCAGGCATTGTTAGATGAGAGGGAGCACAAATGACACATGTCACACAAGCTTGTAGGAACAGCAACTAACACAGCAAGAGACAGACCCACCACAGCACTACCCCCAGGGACCCCATATTGTGCTTACACTAGCCTGCATGATAATCCCACTGTGATGACAATGTTAGATGTTGTTCACACTGTGAACCCAAGCCATGTGTCCTGAGCAACTAACTACCATCACACCTACACAAGCTCCAATCAATCAGCACGGCCTGCCAGCCAAGGCCAATATGGAGGTAGGGGTCTGGCCGTGCAACAACTCACTTTTGCACACACTCAACACCACACACCCTGATCTCCACCAATGTGCAGCAGTGAAGCTCACATGGACTGGTGACATTGCACATGCACCCATGACAATACCAGGGGTGGTGGTGGGGCCTAAGGTGCAGAAACCCATCACACAGGCCAGTCAACAAGACTCGTCAATGTCTGACACACAGCACAGTATGCCGTACATGGGCATGATGTGAAATCCACCACAATCAATGGGATCCTGGCCATAGTCACACACCAATGAAGAAGCCAAGGTGACACACGAAGAACACACGTACACAACTACCAACATTGCAGCTCTGACCCTGAGCAGTGGCAGCAGTCACACACACAACGTGTCACAATCACTGAAAGCTAACACAAACTGTAAATCACATGACTTGTGTAAACAACAAGTGCCAAGGGGAATCCTGAATGTGTCCCATCTGCGTTTGCCCACATCCCCAGCACTGACAACAAAGACAACCTGGGATGACAACCTCATGAACATTAGTTTGCCATGCACCCACATCACAGAGAAACCAGGTCCAAGATGCTGGATGAACACAGAACAACTCAGCAAGCATCACAAACAGGAACATCCCTAGGGACACAGCCTGTGTAGGAAAAGGGAAGGGAACACGCACAGACATGCTTACACAACACAGGCCCACGCAATGTCACCAGATTACACACTGCCATGAGGGCACTCCACTCCTGTGGAAGGTCCGCTGTGCCAAACCTTGTCTGTGCACGACCCAAACATGTCAGCAGAACACTCCGTCAGTGAGTCAACAACCACAACACACAGAAGGCTCTGCTCACATCAACCTGGGTACTGGAGTGTCACGTCAGTCATCTGCACACACACCAAACACGTGTCAAGCAAGTTGCACTGTATACACAGATGAGTCCTTCGACATTGATGTGCAAAACTGCATGTCCAGTGGAGCTGGGCACACAGTCAGGGAAATCGGAACATTGAACAGTGGTAAGCCCACCAGATGTGCATCAGTGTAAGACAAAGATGTTCATCTACAAATGCAAAAAGGACATCCCTGTGTCAAATGCTGAACATTACACCCTCAGACTGTAGCAAAGGATGCCATAGATCCAGACTACAACAGGACACATATCCCATGGACCACATGGAGTCCATCACTGCAACACTTCTTCGTCCTGATGTGAACACTATTACAACTGCAAATGCAGGATGCTACTCATCCACATCATGTACATCAAAAGAAAACCCAAAAGTAAACAAAAAGGGGCTTTATTCAGCAAATGTCAGGGTAAACACGGAAGTCCAAAGAAACTAAGGCCAATGGCCAGTCCAAAATCACAGTACCAACAGGGTGAGAAGTGACAACTGGTCACACATTGCTTGCCTGCACTGGTACGGTTGGGGGACATCCCCTTGGAGGGTCATACAAGGGGCAGGCCAGGCACCGCAGGGACAGGATCAGGGGATGGCAGAGTGAGGCAGTGAAGGGGTGGTGGGTGCAGGAGTGTCACCGGCAACTGCAGTGGAGGTGTCTGACTCAGGGGGCCGGCACCACTGTGGTACACAAGTCAGTTGGTGTGGGTGCTGCAACCACTGCAGTGGGCTGGACTGATGTAGTGGACTGGGTACCCACTGCAGTGCCCAAGTCAGATGTGGTGGTTGTGGACTCCACTGCAGTGCATGACTCCAAGGGAGTGGAAGGGTGGGCAGATGAGGTGGGCAGGACAGAGGGGGGACCCGGTCCCCACAACAGTGCCACTAACAGGCAGAGCGTCTGGGTTGGGGGTGGAAGAGCAAGTGGCAGGGGGAGGGCCTAAGCAGTCTGGGGATGCGGTATCGGTGTGTGGGGGAACCTGGGGCAGGGTGTGGCGGGGGAACCTGTGCAGTGGTGGCCTGGGGGATGGAGGAGAGAGACTGGGCGCTGGAGCTGCGTGGTGGTGGTGGTGGGGTCTTGCTCTTCCTGCTCCAGGGGGACTTCCTAATGGGCTCCTGTGTCTGCCTGCGCCTGGGGGAGGGTGTCCGGGGGCGAGGGGCACTCCTCTCTGTGTGGGTGGACTTCCTCTTCCCCTGGTATGCTGGATCAGCAGGAATGGAGGGGAAGAGTCCGAGGTGACACAGGAAGATCTGCTGTGTAGGTGGGGTAGCAGGCGAGGCAAGGTAAGGGGTCTTGGAGGGAGAGGATTTGGAGGACTGCGGAGTGAATGTGGATGCCTGTGTGTGTGTGTTCCCCATCCCCTGTGTCTGTGGTATCAGTCCCCTGAGGATGCTTGTGTGCACATCTTGCCTTACTCTTGGGTGTGTCTGTGCTGCTCGTGTCTGTGTGTTTGGTTGACTGTGCAGGTGTGCATGTGCTTTGGACAGGTAGGGGGCAGGAAGTGTGGATGGGGCAGAGGTGGGAGGGGTGAGGGACTGTTGGAGGAGGGACACTGCTGCCGTCAGGGAGGAGTCCATGGACCTATTGCTCCTCTGTAGGGCAGACATACCCGTTGAGATGCCCTCCATGAACGACACCAGCTGTGTCAACAGAGTGGTGTGTGCATGGAGGGACACTCAGCATTGCTGTCTGCCCTACATGGAGCTGCCGAAGGAGGTACACAGACTCCTCACTCAGGGCAGCAGGGGACACAGGGGCAGGGGCTGCGGTGCCTGGCACGAAGGAGACACGCTCCCGAGCACGGGAGCCTCCACGGACCTCAGGAATGGGAGCCAATGGGAGGGCGGTGGTGGTGGTGGCGGGGCCAGACAGACTAGCTGGCCTTTGGTGGCTGCTGAGACCCGCCTCCACAAGGGAGTCATCCTCCGAGCTGCTGTGGTCCCCAGCTGAGGTGGATGGTGCTGAGGACTCCTCGGTGTGGCTCCCCTCGCCCTCCGTGCCACTGGGTCCCTCTGACCACTCGTTCGATGCTGACCCAGTCTGGCTCCGCCGCTCCTCCTGATCCGTGGAGCTGTCCCCTCCTGTGGCCGTGGATGTATCTGCAAACAGTTAGGGAAACAGACAAACATCAGTCACCTGCACTGACCGCACACACCACAGTAAGTACAGCACATTACAGAGCAAGCCCTGGCATCCTTAGTTGAACATTGCCTAAAGTCCTCACACAGATTCGGGGAAGCCAATTGTCAGTCTGACGGTCAACCATGGGACTCACACCCCTCCTGCCCTTGCACCCATCTGTCTGGTGCTGTCTGATGGTAAGACCCCAGTGTGGACACATGCACCACCTACACAGTTGTTGGACATTGCAGGGAACACAGTGAAGTATGTGAACATGCACACATCACATCTCTTGCCACTGAGCCAGTGCAGGTGTCCGGATAAAGGGATGGCCAGAGTCTAATTAGAAATGCATGTGATGCATACCAGCACCAGACACCATGATGCACCCATGTCCGGATAGTCAAAGCCACAATGGGGTGCATGTTGCACATGTCACTCCCCTGCAGGATCAGTCCCAGGAAGTTTAATGCCATGACACAGGAATGCGTGCAAAGTCATACATTACTGTCTCAAGTCACATGGCCATGGCAGCCAGCCAACAACAGTCTGCACTGTGTCAAAATCCGAGGGCATGGGGAATGCAAGTTATGTGACTGACAAGTGCACATGTCCATCCCTCAAAAACCACATCATCTGTACTACTATTTGTCCACGTCATACCAACTGGACATATGGGGGACATGAAACACAACTCTCTGAACATGAGCACCTCACAGTTTGCTGTGAATGAAAATACAGCTGCCTGAAAGTCACAGTCGCAAACACCTGTGTGCACAGTCAAGTGATCAGACACCTATAAGTCACAGAAGTATCGTCTATCATGGTCCCATCTCAGATGGCATGCTGAGCCCTAACCAATAAACATACCAGTAGTCCTGACAACGAAGACACAGCACAATGAGACAGAGGCAGACACCTGAGGGTACATTTCACTGATCACAACGTGCCAAATGATACACGGGAGTGGGAGTACAGAGTGTATTGTATGCCCTGGAGTAGGCATGACTGTCCAGCTCCACCTGTAAGAGGGATGAGTCCTGGACAGTAGGCAGGTGGCTAAGCATGTGTGACACACTGGATACACATACTCCTGAGGCCCAAACATTGTTCCCACCAGCAGCATGGGTGTGTGCCAAATTCCCCAGGGACATGTGGTGAGTCAGAGCAGCAAGCGGACCACATATCAAAGTTACACCCAGATCACATGTCAGAACTTAGGCATTGTGTAAGCAATTGACTCACCCATGAATCGCACAACATAGTCACGGGAACAAATGCTGTCCCCCACCTTGAGCAAAGCAAAATGCAATGACACAGTCCCCAAATGACACAATTTCCTGACTATAAGGGCCACACATATGCGTATCAGAGGAGAAGTGGGCATGTCACAAATGAGGGACATGGGTCCTGGACCACATGACTGATGTACTGTGGAAGTTTAACCAGGCCAGAGGAGGGCACATAGCATGTCAGACAAAGTGCACAGTGCAGTCATGGACTCACCCCTCCTTGCTGCTGTCTGTCCTTCAGCTGCCCATCCAGGTCAGGGAAGACCACCGCCAGGATCCAGAGCATGTGGGGGGTCAGGGTCCAGTGTCCGCCCCTCCTGCGAGGAGGCGACAGCTTCAGCTGGACCCTTGCGATCCTCCGGGTCCAGCCACGAAGGTCCTGCCACCTCTTTTGGCAGTTGCGGATCCTGCGCCTGTAGACCCCCACGGATCTTACTTTCCGGGCGATGGTCAGCCAGATGTCCTGCTTCTGGTGGGCATCAACCTGTGAGGATGACAAAGTGAAAAGGCCATTACTACACATGCAACATATACGTGCATCACACAGTTGGATATACATGTCTCAATCACAGGGGCATATGATGTACACAGGCAGTGCAACAATGGCTATGAACAGTTTGCCAGCAGTCACTACATGGTATCATTGCATGGGAAGTAAACCTAGTTGGAATGCACTGTTACTGCACTGTACCAGTTCAGTGCATGCAACTACACACTTTGGGGTGTGACAACTACTCAGTGGGCATGCTAGCCAGTGGTGTGCACACTGAAAGTCCTGCTAGTCAGACAACATGCACAATTAGTGATGCAGTGGACAGCACACTCACCTGCTCCCCTGGTTTCCATACAGCTTGCTGTACTGTGGAAGGAGGCTGTCCAGCAGGGCCTGGTTCTCCTCAAGGCTGAAGGCTGGGGCTCTCTCCACAGTACGTGCCATTGCAGGAGCCAGAGGATGCATAAACAGCAGCAGTGTTGGTGGCAGATGTCGTCCTGGAGCATGTAGTGCAGGCAAGTGAGCTCTCAGGGGAACAGCCAGCATTATATGTGTGCTGCAGAGGCAGATACTGTCCCATGTGTCCAAAGTGATAGGTCCAAGTCGTTTGCATCTTCTGAATCTGACCAATCCATGGAATAGCAGCACTAATACACGCCCACAGCATCCTTCAAATCTTCAACTTCATGACACCCATGATTTTGCAACATTGTTGTGGCTGGCCAACTGAATTCACTGCATCAGACTCGTTGGAGCTTCGAAACGCGTCCGTTGCCATGCCATGCCCCAGCCAATGTGTGCGCACCGTTCGGTCCATTGCTGTACAACGCGTACCCGGGATACAACGCGTACCCACTCACATTGAATGCAATGGGCCGGCCGGGCACACCGATTGGTCCATTGCTCTACAACGCGTTCCCGGGATACAACGCGTACCCGCTCACATTGAATGTAATGGGCCGGCTGGGCACACCGATCGGTCCATTGCTCTACAACGTGTACCCGGGATACAACGCGTACCCGCTCACATTGAATGCAATGGGCCGGCCGGGCACACCGATCGGTCCATTGCTGTTCAACGCGTCCCTGTACAAGTCACTGGCATATGTCACCATGCCTGTCACAGGTGAACATATGCCAGCCACATATACTTCCCAGGGAGTGAGGGGCACACCTACAACACCACAGCCTGTCCACACTGTATCCTAAGGCATGTAAGGCTGCATTACCTGTTCCGTGTATGGGGGTCAACATGTTGTTTTTGGGTGGCACTTGGGGGCAGCCACTCCCAGGCTGTGCACGTGTTCATGGGGACAGAATCCTTGGTGTGTTGTGCACATGAACACTGTGGTGTGCAACTGTTCATTTCAGGGCATGTGGCATGGTCACATTTCACGGTTGTGTATGTGTATGTCATGTCACATACCCCCTGAGTCCCATGTGGGACAGTATGTACGTCCCAGGGTGACCCATTGCCACAATTGTGATGGCCATCCACAGTCTGTGTGCATGTTGTGTTTACAATGTCTCTGATTCCATGTGCACAATGGGAGACAGTCTCCACATCCACGTTGTTTGTGCATGGACTTTGATGTTGTGCGTGTGTGTGTCACAGACGTCCATGTCTGTCCTGCCGAGGCAACAGGGACCACTACCTGTGGGGGTCATGGTTGTTTAGCTGTGGTGTATTCATGATGCACCATGTCATGCCAGTGTCCATGTGGCAATACAGGGTCCCTGGGAATCTACCTGTCGATGAGCTGTGATGCCTGGGGCACATCTGTCCTCACATGTCACTGTGGTGTGTGTTTGGAACGTGACAGCAGTACATGGGTACTGTGACACAGCCTAATGATATCCCATAGCACAACCTGGGACTTGTTGAGGGCACATGTTGAACTGTGATGTTAGATGTTAGCCATGTAGGTGCCATACATGTCCTTACGGAACGGCACACACATCATGTACTTGTGTCTCGTAATGATGTATCATGTGATATTGAGTCTGGTCTATGCCACATATGTGGGGTGACTGACAATCTTTCTTTCTTCACCTATGCACTGCAGGGCACCAGCTGTCCATCGGCCATTCCCTGACCTTGCAACAGTGGTTGAACGGGACAGCATCCGACGGTACCGCTTCACCAGGCCACTGATTGAGGAATTGACGGTGTGGTTGGCCCCACATTTGCATCCTGGCCAGACATACCCTACAGCGCTGACCCCCAAGGTGAAGGTGATGGCAGCCCTACACTTCTTTGCCACCGGTACCTTTCAACACACTGTGGCGTCTGCTGGTGGGATGTCACAGACCATGTTCAGCCATGTGCTCCGCGATGTTTTGGAGACTATGTTGAGATACCTGAACCAGTACATCTATTTCCCTAGACTTCAACAACTCACTGACGTGAAGAGTGACTTCTATGCCCTGGGGAGGATGCCGCATGTCATTGGCTCCATTGATGGGACACATGTGGCTTTGGTACCACCACAGGCCGAAGAGCAGGCATACAGGAACCGCAAACACTACCATTCGGTCAATGCACTGGTGGTATGTCTTGCAGATATGAGCATCTCACACGTGTGTGCCCGTTTCCCCGGTTCTGCACACGATGCCTACGTGATGAGGAGTAGTCGCATCCCGAGGATGATGTCACAGATGCGGAACCAGTGTGCCTGGCTTGTTGGTGTGTACTGACTTTGTACCATTGTGTGTGTTCTGCAATGTAGTGTTCCACCCTCTTTTCCAACTCAGCTAATGTGCAATTGTCTGTATGTAGGTGACTCCGGATACCCCAACATGCCGTGGTTGCTGACGCCCCTCAGGAACCCTGTGACACCAGCCCAGATGCGCTACAATGAGGCACATGGTCGGACCAGGAGAGTGATTGAGCGGACATTTGGTCTCCTGAAGAGCCGCTTCCACTGCCTAGATAAGACAGGAGAGGCCCTCCCATATGCCCCAGCAAAGGTGTGCAAGATTGTCATCGTCTGCTGCATGCTACACAACCTGGCAGTGCGGAAGGAGTTGCCTCTCATCCTGGATGACGATGACCAACATCCGCCACCTGTGGAGGATCCTGGGCTGGACCATGATGCCAGTGATGATGATGATGATGAGGGTGATGTCCGCACACAGCTCATCACCAACTTCTTCAGCTGAATGTGAGTATCCAGGGATGTTATGTCAATGATGTGAGTTTGCATGATATGTGTTGGTGGTGCTCTGGTGCTGTTTGAGTGTAACCATGTGCTACTTGACTGGATGCGTGCAGCGATGTGTCCTTACAGGTAGTCTGTACTCCCCAACAGTGTTGGCATGCTAACTTGGTTCTGGGTGGGTTTCTTGTGACATGTACTGGGCATGAGTATTGCAGTTCTGTCCTGTTCTTCAGTGCTTTTGACTGTGTGTCATTTCTGTCCTTCACAGGGTACTTTCAGAGTTGTTTGGTCAACTGTGATCCCCCGACACCGTGAATCAACTTCCAGGGTGGTAGCTGTCGTTTCCCTACAGGTGATGTGCGCCACACCCATGGACTTCCTTTCTTCTACACTTGTTGACTGTGTGCCCACTGCCAGGTGGGATTACCTTGCATCTGTAGTGGTTACAACATGTTGCAAATGTGTAATAAACCTGTGCTTCACTTTGTGATGTGTGTTGTCTGTGGTCACACATCTGACTGACATTTGCTTACTGCACCAGTGGGCTAGTTAACACAGACTGTGAATAGGTGTTGGGTCTGTGCATTGCACCGTATTTCCTGGCAACATCAGTGTAGGCGATGAGTCAGATGGTCCTGGTGTGTATGTGTTGTGTAGCCCTGGTGGTGTGTCTCCCTCATATGTGTCACGTCGCCATGACTCACATGCCGGTGTTGTACTTGCTGTAGCAGTTAGCATGCACAGTGTCATTTCACAGATCATCATCTCCACTTTAGAAACAACGTTGGAATCACAACAGAGGCAAGTATGGTGTATTAGTGAGTTTATTGACATACATGTGTGAGTATAGTGCACAGGATGGTGGGTGCTGTACATTGTGATTGTAATCCAAAGTTCCTAGATGATTTGGAAGTCCTGGTAGCAGAAATATCCAGAGTAAAGTCCACAGTCATCTGATACATTGGTCCAACTTGAGCTCCCCATGTCATGTGTGAGAGTTGTGTTGCATTCGACAGGGTGAAGAGTTTGGGCACAAAGGTGATTTTCCAGAACAGGTGTTGGCTTCCTGGGGGTTGTGCATGGCCATCAGCCTCTCAGTTGTCCTTCCACAGATGACCCCTCTTCTTTGGGGGGGGACCCTCAAGTGCAGGCTGCTGCGGTGCAGGTGACTCTCCGCCAGAGTCATCCTCCCTCCCTGTGGCAGTTGCAGTTGTTGCAGCACCAGATGTTGTGGGCACACAGGGAGGTGTTGACATGTTGGTGCAAATCTGGCGGAGGCATTGCAATATGTCCCTATGCACCGCCGTCTGTTCTTGCACTGTGTCCCACTTGGACTCCATGCGGGACATGTGTAAGTCCAAGTGGGCATGATGGGCAGCCTGCTGCTGTTGAATGTCCCTGAGGATCCCCACTACCTGGCTGAACTCTCCGGTGTTAGTCTGGTACGCATCAGCTATGCGTACCAGTTGTGGGTCATCATGCAGTCCAGACCCCTCTGCAAGCAGCAACCTATGTCTACCACCCCTCCCACCACCCCTGGCGACACGTGAAGGACCTGCGGTGGCACGCACAGGTGACCCTGGGCCCCCTTGGGGGTTGTTGCTGGTGTTGTTGTCCGTAGCTCCACGTTGGGCCGGGGTCCGTGTGCTGTTCGTGGTGGTGGTCCTTGGTCTGTCCGTGTCGGCAGGGGTGGTCTGTGTGTTGGCAGTTGTTGGAGGGGTGGGTGCAGGGGTGCAGCTGGTGGTCCTGCTGGTGCTGCATGATGACTCACTGCGGAGGTGCCAGGTAGATCTTCGTCATCCGAGGTGGGCAGAGGCTGTTCCACACCAGTGAGCTCAGTGTCCCCCGGAGCCTGGGACAGGGACTCCTCAGCGTCTGCTGCTGTGTCCCCATCATCACCTGTATTTGGAAGAGACACACAATATATGTAATGTTTCTAAAGGCATCAATGGTTCAAACACCTGACAGTTGTGACTGTACCTCTGGATGCGGGCCTGTACATTGCATTGTCCTAAGTTGTCACAGTCAGCTGTTGATATTGGTGTAGCGCATTGTCCTGACAACATGAAGCATTTCAATGTGAATGTTGAGGTGTGTGCATGGCCAGCATTGGTGGTATTTGGTTGACATCCGGACATCCTTCTCCCTCCAGCCCAGTTATCCCACCATGAAGCATGCCACCCTTGCAGTGGGTGCAGGTTGACTCTCAGGATGTCAGTCAGTGGTGTCCTGCTGTTTGTTGGTGCCCAGTTCCCAGCAGGGCCTTGTGCTCCCCACAGCAGTACCCAGTGTCAGCCATCTTGTCAGTTGTTTTCCACTCCCTGTGATGTGAGCATGGTTCAGAGTGGTGTTGATGGGCCAATTGTGAGGGTGAGCAATATCTGTGACTACCACTCCCATCATGCTATTGCCTGCACCCCCTTCCCAGCATGCCCATACTTCCTTCCTTTTGAGTGTACTTCACTGTGGGTGGGTGTGACAGCAATGGCAAGATGGCTGACAGTGGTGTCCTGCTGTTGGTTGGTGGCCAGTTCCCAGCATGGCCTTGTGCTCCCCACAACAGAGCACCGCTGTCAGACATCTTTGATGGAGCTTTCCACTCTCTGTGAGGTGTGCATGCTTCAGTGTGAGCTTGCTGGGCCATGTGGTTTGGGGATGTTGAGCTGTGTCTACCACTCCCATCATGCTATTGCCTCCACCCCCTTCCCAGCATGCCCATACTTCCTTCCTTTTGAGTGTACTTCACTGTGTGTGGGTGTGACAGCAATGGCAAGGTGGCTGACAGTGGTGTCCTGCTGTTTGTTGGTGCCCAGTTCCCAGCAGGGCCTTGTGCTCCCCACAGCAGTACCCAGTGTCAGCCATCTTGTCAGTTGTTTTCCACTCCCTGTGATGTGAGCATGGTTCAGAGTGGTGTTGATGGGCCAATTGTGAGGGGTGAGCAATATCTGTGACTACCACTCCCATCATGCTATTGCCTCCACCCCCTTCCCAGCTTGCCCATACTTCCTTCCTTCTGACTCTGCTTCCCTGTGGGGTAGTGTGCCTGTGCTGAATGGATGGCTGAAAGTGTTTTCCTGGCGTTTGTTTGGCTACAAGTCCCATGTGTGTCACTGTGCCTCCCACAGCATGACCCAGGGTGGTGGTTCTTTGTGGGATAATTGATTTTAGTGTGAGGCAATGCATTTTCCCAGGTGTGTTGTGTGTAGTTTGTGTTAGGGGTGTGTGTGGGAAGAGCTGCTGGTAACTATGGTCATAGCTGTCAGTCCTCCTTCCCACCCAGCCAGATATCCCACCATGGAACGTGCTTCCATTGCAGGGAGTGCAAGTTGTCTTTCAGGATGTCAGTCAGTGGTGTCCTGCTGTTGGTTGGTGCCCAGTTCCCAGCAGGGCCTTGTGCTCCCCACAGCAGTAGCCAGTGTCAGCCATCTTGTCAGTTGTTTTCCACTCCCTGTGATGTGAGCATGGTTCAGAGTGGTGTTGATGGGCGTATTGTGAGGGTGGGTAATATCTGTGACTACAACTCCCATGATGCTATTGGCTACACTGACTTGACCAGCATACACAGAATTCCTTCCTTTCTGTGGGATTCCCTGTGTGGTGGTTTTGTAGTGGTGGCTACATATCTGACAGTGTTTGTTGGTTATATTTGTGCCACTGCCTAGCTTTATTTGTTGTAGGGTTTGTACATGTCATGACACAGTTACATATCACTATGAGATGGCATGTATTGTGTTTATCTGACTGACATACACATCTTGGGATGATTCTGTTTTTGTTGCTGTGTATTTGCTAAGGGTGCATGGTTTGACTATCCCTTGACAGTGATGTGTGTGTATTGCCACACAATATTGGGTATATTGGTTGTGTACTCACCAGGCTCTGGGATGTTTTCTAGTCCATATACGCTCACTGGTGGTAGGATGGCCCGCACCTTCTCCTCCCAGGGCCTGAGGTATAGTGGTTTGGCAGGAGGGCCACTGCCGGTGTGCTGGCTCAAGATGTAATCCTTCTTCAGTAGGTCCCTGACCCTCCTGCGCACATCATACCACCTGTTCTGGATGTCTTCCTTTGTGCGCAAACATGGTGATTGTGCGTTCACCCTGTCGACGATCCTCGCCCACATCTTGGTTTTCTGCGACATGGGGGTCTGTTGGACCAGTGTACCAAGCAGCTGTGGCTCTACCCCTGAGGATCTCATCTACCAGGACTTCCAATTCACTATCTAGGAACTTTGGATTCTTCTTGGGGGCATGGTGATGGGTGGTGGTGGTGAGTGATGTGTGTTGGTGTGCAAGTGAGGGTGTGTGAGTGTGTGTTTTGCTGGGTGTATGTGAGGGTGCTATTTGTTGAGGTGCTGATGGTGTGTGGCTTGTGTGATGGATGAGCTGTGAGTGTGTGTGGTTGCTGTCTGTTGGTGTTCTGTGCTGGCAGGTAATTTGAATTTGCAAAGGATCATGGTAGAGATTTGTGTCCTTTATATGGGTGGAGTTGTGGTGTGTCTTTGTTCCCTGTTTCCCCAGTATTTATTGGCTTTGTAATTTCTTGTTTGGCCTTTTTTTGTGTGTTTTTCCTTTGTACTTTTTGTGCATGTAGGAGACGTTCTTCTGACCGAGTCGGACCCTGCAGTTGTCTCGTGCGAGCTTCTCTGAGTCGTTCACGCTGTGTTTGTGCTGTTTTATGTGCTGCGTACGCGTCTGTCGCGGTGTATTGGGTTGCTTCGGCTCGCTGTTTTGTATGCGTGTCGGTCGTATGGCTTGAGCTCCGTGCGACTCGGTCGTGTTTTCCACGCGTTGCATTGTACTTGGCGGGTCGGAGTTCGTGGGTACGTTTCGTTCGGGATTCTTCCTGGTGCGTGTCGGTCGGTTCGATTCGCGTGCTTTTCCGGCCGATAGCTGTTTTCCGCGCGGTTCGGTCGTTCGTATTGTGTTCCGTACAAGTCGGTCGGATTTTGCACGCTTTTCATCGTACTTTGCGGGTCGGGCTGCACCGGTACGTGTCGGTCGGAATAAATTCCGGCTCCGAGTCGGTCGGTACGTTTTCCGGCCCGAATCGGAATCGGCCCCTGAGACTTTGAAGACTCATTTTCCTAAAGTGTGAATTACGGTTCTGTGTTATGCTCAAAGTACTGACATAAACCCGCCAACGCATTACATTATGTGCTGCCTGTTTGCCGAGGTCCCCTCCTGTCCTTTCGCACTCAAGGGACATGTTTTATGACCATACAGAGCCTGTACATACCCACTCTTCCCAGCAGGACTCCTCTTAAATCGCCCCTTTTTTCTATTTTGCTTTTTTTTCTGAATTTGTTTTTTATATTTGTTTTTTCTTTCTTCCTAGGCCTCTTTGCGTAACAAAAAATGATAACAAAACACAGGATAACATATATACGTATGCACAGAAAGAGATAGGTTGATACGTTATGTTGTCCTGTGTTTTGCTTTGTTTCAGAGGATTGGCAGAGTAATGGGGAAAATCAGAAGTTCAGGCAGAGGTGTTAAAAACATTTTAGACTAAATGCCTGACAGAAGATATTGGTACAGGGCTGGACTGGCCACACTGGCATTTTCCTACTAGGCTGCAAGATGGGGGCTGTTTCAGAGCAGGATAAGCTGTAATGACCCAAACATGTCCACATATCCCCGTTCTAATTCTGGCTACCTGCTTGGTGGGGCTGGTTTGAGCATTTTTGGCAGGGCTGATTTTGGTTTCCATGCCGGCCCTGAGTGAACCATGAAGTAGCTCCAGAATTTCCTGAGGTCCACTACAAGGCAAAGAGGCAAAGGGATGGAATCTTAAAAATGCAGCCTCCTTTGCACAATGTTTTGTCCAAACCATCCTAATGGAACAAGAGTAAGACAGTATTGAGACAGTATTAAGAAGCCAAACTTACTCCCGTGTTGGATTTCCACTCTATTCTGAACATGTTCTCAGAGACTGGAGTCTAAGCTGTATTTTGTGATGTGATTTGGGTATTATTTACTCCCGCCGCTCAAGATTGTGTAGTGTAACTAGCATGGTGTGAGGTAGAGCATCAGTGTCATATGCAATGAATCATCTGTTGACGTGTTGGGAGATTTGGAGGCAATATTCTATTGAATGAGTTGTGAACGTACTATTTTTGTGTCGAAGAGTAGTGGCACACAGGATTTCTGATTTACTTGCAAGGCTCTTAGGTCGGTTACATACTCATTGCTGAGCATTTATAGATGTTCTAATTGTGGTTTGCTCGCTAACTGGAGTGTCAGTGCTGTGTTGGACTTAAGTGGAATGTTCTGATATGTTTATTTTTTCAAAACATATATCTTTATTGTCACCCTAGGGGTGGCAGTGCTGCGTTCTACAAACGCTTATTGATTAATAATTCTTTGTCAATAAATCACACTTGTAATTTCATGAAATAAAGGTTGATAACACAAAGAGAATAACAGAGATGCATTACAAAAATAGCGTGTTTTATTCTCACCAGTAATCTCCCCTCCTGTCTTGTTCTGACCCAAAGAATGTGTCTATCAGTCACTTTTTATCGTCTTCCACCACATTTTTTTACCATTCTTCGTCGGTATTTTTACTTTTTATTCAGTTAAAAGAGATTTGAATTTCAGCCTGTTGCACTTTCAACATCTAATTGCTACTTTGTTTTGTTCACGCTTTATATGTTTCCATCTCTGTCACTCATTTTTAATCATATCCCCCTTCCGTGTTATTTGGATTTATGAGGCTGATGTCTGTGTGTTTACTCGTATGTGCATGTATAAGTGAGATGTGTGTGTAGGCACCACTGATGTGTTGGCTAACAGCTTATCATTTGTATTGTAATCTCTTATAAGGTCCCAAAGGAGAGACCTATTGGCTATGCCAATGCTTGTTATTCTTAGGGGAGGAAGGTAGGGCCAGGGGGTGGGTCCATGAGGGTTATTGTTTGTCAGTAGGGCACACTGAGGGGAAATTGTTGTACCTTCGAACATGTGATGGTACTTGGTTATTGTTTTAAGGTATGCATCCTTTGAGTTAGCTTGGAAGTTTGAGGTCAGCTCATCCCATTCTGGAGGTAAAGGTGTTTTCAGTGGCCCTTTGCTTCTTCTTGTCTAAGAGATGTGCTTTCAGATTTGGCCCAGATGACTACCATCCATTGCAATCCTGGGATTGATGGAAGCTTTCCAGAGGCATGTTATACCACGCTTGGCCAGTAACATTTGAAATTACCAACATTATGCAAATTACCCCAGTGTATTTAAAATGTTGCCAGGGCAGTACAGTGAACTTACCATGAAGTACAAAATCTATAATCCAGAATCGACTGCTGGTATCTGAGCCACTGGTTATAACATAGCACCTCAACAATATTTTGCAGAGAAAATATGGAACAAATACATGGAAGGAAAGGAAAAAGGGAAAAAGGAAGGGGTGAAAAGAAAGACAAAAATTAAAAGGGAACAGGGGGTTGAAGACATTCAGAGCAATAAAATTTGTAAACAAAGTTCAAAGGGGCTTTTCAACATCTTTTTTAGATAAATTCAGCATCAATGTATCCCAGATGTTTATTTGAGTATGGCCATGTCATAGCCTCTGCCGATTTTCTATTGCATAGCACTCTGCTTCTGCCTATTTACACAGTTCACTGTTCAATTGATCCTGTGTAGGTGAATCCACCACTACCATTTCTGAGCTAAAAGGGTTTTGCTCAATATAGGAGACAGGTCAATGAACTGGTTTCATATTGTCGCTTTTTGGGTCATGGCATGAGACCCAACAGGAGCAGATCCAAAAATGTAGTTATATTCACATTTGTGAAATTTCTAATTGTGCTTCTAATGTGCTCCCATAATTATTGTATTTTTGCTGCACGAACAAAACATGTGCAGAATGTCTGCTTCACTAATATGACATATTGGACAACCGTCTGGAATGGTGCAGAATATTCTATTCAACCAGGCAGGGGTCAGAAATATGTGATGGATAAAGCTCTGCTGTATTTATTTAAACCAGGCATTTCTTGATCGCCGCTTTAGGGCAAACCAAAACTTTGCCCTATTTTTTCCCCAATATTTCTGTATTAGGATCAAGCTGCCATGTAGAATTTAGATCACATAATAGGGCTTGATCATGCATGTCAAAATTGCATGCAATCTAGTGACTGCCTTCCTTGACCCACTGATATCCAGCAAGGCATTGAGCACTGCGGACCTCAGTGACCTGTGACCAGCTTTACTTAAAAATGCTAACTAAAGCAATGAATTGAAGGACTTGACCTGCTAGACTAGGATATTCATCGCGAAAAGTTTTGAAGTAGTGACATGCAGTGTAATTGTACAAGTCTCTTAACCTGATAATACCTGCCTCCAACCAGGCTGACCTGTCTGTGTTAGGGACTGTGGGCTATATTTATTATAAATTCACACTACGCAGTGCAGCTTGCTGTGCTGCACTGCATGAAAGGGAAAGGGCAGGAATGTGGTGTGTTTACCATTACAGTGAATTCCTGTCCTTTCCTAGCTCCGGGGACTTTTGGCTGTCTAGCACCAATGCAAGCAACCTTGTGTCATGTTGCAAGGATGCCTGCATTGTAATCCCGGCCCCCTGATATACCTCCGTAAAAAAATTGTTGTCCAGAGATTTTCATTTTTGATTTGTGTTTTTGGATCATTAGAGAAGTACTTTAACTTTGGTAGACATTGCTGAGCCGGGCAAATTTTCCTGAATGACATTTTTAAAAATAGTGGATGTGTTGCAGTGACTATGGGGGATAATCTCAAGAACGCGTGTTAACTATTGCCAAAATCGCTTAACGCAACTTCTCACATCGCAGTCCATCGTGGGAAAATAACACTGTGTTAACGCAGCATTCACAACCCGGCGGCACCATGCGATAGCCTCACGATAACGAGACAAATGCCCACGTCAAAATCAACTCGACGCCGAAAAAATGCGAAACCACAACGCGAAAAAAGTTGTGAAGTCCCAAATCGCGAAACAAAACCAGCGATAACCAGCGACAGGCCTGCGATTACCACGCAACATGCGGGAAAATGCACCGCATCCGTAAATTAGCCCCTACATTTTATGTTATGGGGGTTTAGAAATGTCCTCGCCACGCGCTCGCGGCTTACAACTCGATTCTCCCGCGGTGCTCCCGCGTCCTGCGCCCTTAGCTGCATCGCCTGCTCGTGCGTGCGCGTACGTGCGCGTCCACGGTCCGTACCGTTCGCGTCGAGGGAGGTGCAGGGTGGTGAGCAAAAGCGTAGAGCGTATCCGAGCCAGGAACAGCCAGGAACAGAGCAGGATAACCAGTTCTGATGAGTCTGATGTTCTTTTTAAAAAGGACCCTACTAAAGATGTCAATTCCAAGAATTGGATAAGGTGGACTCACTCACGTAATGTGACATGCTTCATCATAGGCCTCCACGTCACATCGTGGTAAGGTGATACTACCAGGGCGGACTCTACCTCGGGTTGGGCTATCCCGAGGGAGTTCTTACATATTATTTTTTTTTCTGGACAGCATGGGTCCAGTTGCTAACTAAAAATACCTCAGGGCATCCCACAAAATGATCCTTTTATTTACATGGTAACGTGAGTATAATTCAAAAATACTGTTGGGTAATGGCGGAGTATAGATGTGGATACTTTGATCCTTGCATACTCCTGGGTTCAACCAACATGTTTCTGCCCTTTCCTAAAAGCCTAAAAGGTCTTGGGCATTCATCAGGGTTAATAATTACCTCCCTAACCATAACTGAAAGTGAGGGTAAGACGTTTGTTAATAAAAGCAGAGAGGACCTACCTCTCTGAAGGTAAACATCTGTATTTGATACCTTTAATCAAGGAGACAAAAAAGAAAAATATTGCAATAGCACAGACAATATCAGGCATATTTCTGGTGACAATGTCCTGATTACCTTGCCCACATGCCCTATGTGTGGTGTGGAAGTTTGGTTATAGCAGATTTCATAGAAACAAGACAAATATATACATTTAGTTTTACAAACATACAACCACAGTGGCACACATGGGGCAAATATAGACGCACACAGGTGATAAAGACACACATGAAACAAATGTAAGGAACACATGCTTAAAAGGGGTGTCCCTGTGCAACTTTACCTAGTTACCGGTGGCATTTTGCCTCATGGTCTGTTAAGGGGGGGCACCTCCTATAGTCACACACTGAAAGAATGTTGCAAAATAAAATAGTTTTAACCAGTAAAGTTAGGTGAGTCACAGTATATATTCCCAAGAGGGAGGGTATGGTTATGATCCTGCTAAATGCACAAGAAAATACTGCCCCAATTTTTGGGTGGATTTAGAAAATAAAAAGGAACAGACCAAACTTACTTTGTCAAGGTGAAATGCCCGCTTAGATCCTACTCGTCCCCTACAAACAGCCATCTGTTAGGATAGACAGCATGCAGCGAGTTAGCTTATTTAAAGAGCTGAGCCTCATCATTGTCAGCTGACATAATGATTCACACCTGCCGATTAATGAGGAAGGTAGAAAACAGTACCTCCCATTCCGTCAGCCGCAAGGGCTATGCTGACCATTGGTGATTCACACCTGCCGGTTAATGAAGAATGTGGAAACCAGTACCTCCCATTATGGCAGCGGCAAGGGCTACGGGGGCCGATGGAGCTGGCAAAAAGGGGTGTGCCGCAGGAGGCTGACCCTTCGTCATCCTGAAGGAGCCCTGGTGGGACGTGTCACGTCAGTGTCATCATGCCGCTGCTGTGGCAGAAAGGGGTGTGCTGCAGGAGGCTGACCCTTCATTATCCCAATGGTGTTGTCTAGAGGAGGCCTGGCTTGCTGCGTCATGGTACAGAGCACAGAAGCACGATAAGGTGCATGAGAGAAAATACTGAGCTCACCAACCACTTCAGAGATCAAAAACATACTGCAGACGATATTGAATGTATTGAGAAACTAGAACGCAGACATATAGGCATGAGCAGGGCACTTCTGAAATATGAACAATGTTGGATGTTTTGCTTAAAGACTGACAACCAGGGCATGAATGACTTTGCAGCCAAACACGCCTGCCTTAAAACAGGCGGTCTTTATGACTACATGTAGGGAAGTATCACATCTTACTAGGGCCCATGAAAAATCCACATATTTATGCCACCATCACTGGATATAAAACAGGTATGAGCAAGGCCCTTCATTAGGGCCTGTGCTGCGACAACAAATGATGGACGGAATGCTGAATGAATCAAACAGTCAGTCCCAGTCAAGAGATCAGAGTTAAATCCATTGTTCTTTTGCTCATTACGCAACCCTAGTTTGGACCCAGTCATATACAAATCAGTCTTGTTCCTGCTCCTCAAGGGTACAGGTTAACCCAAACTGCTGAGCTGGGTCCTCTCTGGACCAGAAAGAAGCATCCTGCAACCGGTTTCGGGGTAACACCCCTTATCAGCCAGGACAGCTTGAATACAGTGTCACAGCAAGCCAGCAATCTATGTCTGGCCATACCCATCCCACTTAGGGCAAAAAGGGCTGCAACAACAAATGATGGATGGAATGCTGAATGAATCAAACATTAATCTCCGGTCAAGAAATCTGGGTTAAATCCATTGTTCTTTTGCTCACTACGCCTATCCAGTTTGGACCCAGCCATATGCAAATCAGTCTTGACCCATCTCCTTATGGGAACAGTCCAGCCTGAACTGCTAAGCCGGGTTCTCCCTTGACCAGAAACAAGCATCCTGGGACTGGTTTAGGGGTAACATCCCTCGTCAGATAAGCTAGCTTGAATCCAGTGTCACAGCGACCAAGGGACCGACATCTGGACATACCCATCCCACTTAGGGCGAAAAGTGCTGCAACAACAAATGATAGATGGAATGCTGAATGAATCAAACATTCACCCCCAGTCAAGAGATCTGGATTAAATCGATTGTTCTTTTGCTCACTATGCCATCCCAGTTTGGACTCAGCCATATGCAAATTAGTCTTGACACTGCTCCTCATGGGAACAGTCCAGCCCGAACTGCCAAGCCGGGCCTTCCCTGGGCCTGAAACAAGCATCCTGGGACTGGTTTCGAGGTAAAACCCCTCATCAGCCAGGCTAGCTTGAATCCAGTGGCACAGCGAGCAAGGGACCCACGTCTGGGCATACCCATCCCTCTTAGGGAGAAAAGTGCTGCAACAACAAATGATGAACGAAATGCTGAATGAATAAAACATTCATCCCAAGTCAAGAGATCTGGATTAAATCCATTGTTCTTTTGCTCACTACGCCATCCCAGTTTGGACCCAACCATATGCAAATCAGTCTTGACCCTGCTCCTCATGGGAACAGTCCAGCCCGAACTGCCAAGCCGGGTCCACCCTGGACCAGATACAAGCACCCTGGGACCGGTTTTGGGGTAACACCCCTCATCAGCCAGACTAGCTTTAATCCAGTGGCACAGCGAGCTGGGGACCCACATCTGGGCTTACTAATCCCAATTAGGGTGAACAGTGCTGTGACAACAAATGAGGGACAGAATGTTGAATGAATCAAACATTCACCCCCAGTCAAGAAATCTGGTTTAAATCCATTGTTCTTTGCTCACTACGCAACCCTAGTTTGGACCCAGCCATATACAAATCAGTCTTGTCCCTGCTCCTCAAGGGAACAGTTCAGCCCAAACTGCCGAGCTGGGTCCTCTCTGGACCAGAAAGAAGCATCCTGGGACCGGTTTCGGGGTAACTCCCCTATCAGCCAGGCTAGCTTGAATCCAGCGTCACAGCGAGCAAGCAGCCTATGTCTGGGCATACCCATCCCACTTAGGGCAAAAAGTGCTGCAACAACAAATGATGGATGGAATGCTGAATGAATCAAACATTCATCTCCAGTCAAGAAATCTGAGTTAAATCCATTGTTCTTTTGCTCACTACGCCACCCCAGTTTGGACCCAGCCATATGCAAATCAGTCTTGACCCTGCTCATTATGGGAACAGTCCAGCCCAAACTGCTGAGCCGGGTCTTCTCTGGACCAGAAAGAAGCATACTGGGACCGGTTTCGGGGTAACATCCCTCATCAGCCAGGCTAGCTTGAATCCAGTGGCACAGCAAGCAAGGGACCCTCATCTGGGCTTAGCCATCCCACTTAGTGCGAAAAGTGTTGCAACAACAAATGATGGATGGAATGCTGAATGAATCAAACATTCATCTCCAGTCAAGAAATCTGGGTAAATCCTTTGTTCTTTTGCTCACTACGCCACTCCAGTTTGGACCCAGCCATATGAAAATCAGTCTTGACCCTGCTCCTTATGGGAACAGTCCAGCCCAAACTGCCAAGCCGGGTCCTCCCTGGACCAGAAACAAACATCCTGGGACCGGTTTTGAGGTAACATCCCTCATCAGCCAGGCTAGCTTGAATACAGTGGCACAGCGAGCAAAGGACCCACTTCTGGGCATACCCATCCCATTTAGGGCGAAAAGTGCTGCGACAACCAATGATGAACGAAATGCTGAATGAATAAAACATTCACCCCAAGTCAAGAGGTCTGGATTAAATCCATTGTTCTTTTTCACACTACGCCACCCCAGTTTGGACCCAGCCATATGCAAATCAGTCTTGACCCTGCTCCTCATGTGAACAGTGTTGGACTTGGCCCTTTTTCCCAGAAATGTTTCGTTTTTCCCCCTAGCCTTTTTACCATGTGTGAAACTCACTCAAGATGGCTGCCACAGGTCCCTGCTACTGCAGAGGGGCCTTACACACATACACACTAGTAGCCAGGGTCAGGCTGGGACATAGGGATACAGTATCCATTCCGTCCCCGCCTCTGGGCCACATAGCCAGACATGTGGAAGGTTCCAGAACCTTCCGGGCTGTGGGAGGAGTTATGTTTTGCCGCCTTTAGGAGGGTCACCTGACCTAGGGGTATAAGAGGCTTGGAGGGAAATCCTTTAGTCAGTTGGGGCACCACTGATCCTGGGAGAACCTCTGCCGGAGTACAGGCTTTAGGGCCTAGGGGGGAGACCTACACTACTGCTGCTGACAAGGCTTAGGCCCTGCTGTAGTAAGTTAGCTGAGGAACGCCCACCACCCACTGACCTTGCCCAGCGTGAGGGGACCCAGGGAACCACCTTCAGCGTGCTGGGAAGTAACATCAAGCACTCCCAGAACCACCAACTCATTCCCCCTCATAAGAAGAAACTTCTGACAAGAAACTCTTGACAAGAAACTCATAACAAGAAACTTCTGACAAGAAACTCCTGACAAGAAACTCCTAAGAAGCAACCAATCTAGAACAGCCGCAAGAAACCTTAATTCAGGGAGGCCCGACCGACCAGCAAGGCCTGAAACCTAAACTGCCAAACTGGGGATCACCAGGTAAAGCGCCGTGCCCTGAAGCGCTAGACCTTCACCCCCTAGCTATTCCTGCCTGCTGCTGGGCTGCCCCCCAAGAACCTTTCCAGTCAGCCCTGCCCACAAGCTGCTGGGGCGCCCCGCGCTATGTCTCCACGAGGGAGAAACTGCCCCCCCCCAAGTCACTGACCTCGTGACTGAATCACCGCCGCGGCCGCCGCCGCGTGAAGAGAAGTGCAGTGGTGAGGGAGGCCCCCTCGAGGCGTGTGGTGAGGTGCGCCGTCCGCGCCTCACCGAAGGAAGTGCTGTGGTGAGGGAGGCCCCTCGAGTGAGTGTGGTGAGGTGCGCCGTCCGCGCCCTCACCGAAGCCTCCAAATTGCCCTCAAGAGATCGCCGCCGGGCCCAGGGCCCCACCGCCGAAGTCGCGGCCAAAGGAATCGCCGCCGCAGCCCAAGGGGGCCGCGTGAAGACGCCGCGGCCTAGCGGGACCAGCGAGGCCTCCAGGCCCCGCCGACGCCGTTGCTGGGCAACCGGGGACGCCGGCCGCGCCCATGGGAAGGCCGCGCAGCGATTGGGCGCCGGCTCCCGCCACGCCCCCAGCACCGACGGAGGCCGAGGAAGAGCTCCGGACGTGCAGAGGGAGACGGGGAGCCGGCCGGAGAGGACTGCCGGCTCCCGCTCCCCTTCCCACAATCCCGCAATCCACTTACTTGCTCCCGGGGGCCGGAGGAGGGTGATACTGGCCCCCGCAACGACCCGCAATTCCGGCCAGAAGGCCGAGGCACCCCGACCGGGCCCCGCCCTTCAGAACACGGGCCGGCCCGGGAGATCGACAGTCGCTGTGAAGCGCGACCAACGACCAACACATCAGGTGAGCCCAGGAGGCCCCTAGGGCCCGCAGAGACGCCACTGGGGACCGGGGGCCTCCATTAACCCTTGAGAGTATCCCTATGAGGCCAGGCCCCAGAGAGGAGTGGGCCTGGCCTGAATTAACCCCTGAGGGACACAGAAGCCCCAGAATACAGGACATGTTGAGGGGTTCCCACATTGTTCGTTAATTTAATGATGACGCCTACTGTAATTACTGCCTAGGCCTATGCTTATACCTGCAAAGTCTTCACCTAGGGGAAGGTGATTAATTGAATTGAGCTGAAGTGTACACCGCCAAGAGTTGAAGTGTTTTATGTTACAGGTGTACTGGAGTTGCGACGCCTACTGTACTGAATGTGGGTGCGCCTAGATTAATGCAGGCCCTGTTTGAAATGTAACGTGAAATGCCCCCTTTAAGTAATTGAATATTCCTGAAGTGAACTGCATGTTTAGGCCCATGTTTTATTAATGCACCTTGTGATCATTATTGGTGCTACGTTTAGGAGATGATTCCTGCGGTCTTTTAGTGGCCTACAATGTTGATGAGCTATGATGCTTTAATAAGAATGTGCACCAGTTGAGTAATGCAATGATTTTAAATGTAGATCTGAATTAATCTGCCTCATCCGATGCTACCTTGATTTATATAAAAGATCTTGATTTTAAATACACAAGCCTGGTGTGGTGTCATGTTATTGCGTCCGCATTCCTGAGTCAAAGTAAGAGTGTGCTGCACAACTGCCTTACACATTGCCTTCGCAGTGCTTTCCCGCCTCGCGCCATGCTACCGTGACGGACTCGGTAACCCCGTTTCCAACATTGGTGTTCAGCGGTGGAATAAGGACTGGTGTTTGTGCAGCACCCTACAGTGACTCAGTGTGCGCCGCAATTGGACACCTATTGAAATGCAAGTGCTAGGAATTCTTTTATGATTGCCGATTGTGTACATTCCTGCGTTAGACCTGCGACCTACAGTCTAGAACCCTTTCCCTAAATTGTCTGGGGCCCCACCTAGGAGGATGGAGTTTGAGTTGGCCAACCTAGAAAGGTATACGGTGACACAGCTCAAGGAGTTCTGCCTAGAGAGGGGGGTGGCCGTCAAGCGAGGCGCCAGAAAGGAGGTGCTTCAGAAAGCTTTGAGGGCATCGGTAATGGCCCACCCAGAGGGAAGAGGGGACGAGGAGCAGGGGGAGGCAGACAACCCAGGAGAACTGGACCTACTGCACATTGATGTTAGCGAGAATGTGTTGCCAGGAAGACGTTACAGGGCAGGCAGTAGTGCGTCAGGGCGGAGTTTGTCGGCAGAGGAATTTGAGGACAGGAGGGAGGAGAGGCGATTAACATTAGAACTTGCTAGGATGGAAAGAGAAGGAGAACAGGCAAGGCTAGCCATGGAGGAAAGGAAGCTTGCGCATGAGCTTAGCCTGAAGGAACTAGAGCTCCGAGCCTTGCAGATGGAGATGCAGGGCAAAGTGAATGGTGGCAGCGTACCTGCTGGGGTTCCACAGGAGCCCAAATTTTATCTACCAAGAGAGGTGATAGCCAGTTTTAGTGTAGGAGATGACATCGATAAGTGGTTGGCGGCGTACGAGGTGGCTTTGGTGGCCCATAGAGTTCCTGAGAGCTACTGGGGGAGGTCTCTACAGGTACATAGCTCCACCAGTAAGGGACACACTTTTAACCTTGGATAAGGGGGATCAGACCAACTACCCTATCATGAAGGAGGCCCTGCTTAAGAAGTTTGGCCTCACCCCAGAGAAGTACCGTCAAAAGTTCCGCAACAGCCACAAGCTTCACACACAAAACTGGGTGGATTTTTTTGATTATGCCCGTAAGGCATTGGGGAGTGATCCTGAAGGGAGTGGTGCAGGGATCTTCCAACCCAGCGAGGTGGGAGAGGTGGAGAATAGCCCAGCTAGGTCCCAGGATAGTGAGCGGGTTGTAGGGCCTCACATCCTATCTATAGGAAGGAGTGAGACGGGGAGGTGTCCCGAGGTGCCCCAACCGCAGTCTCAGGGCCTGGAGAGTTCCATAAGGGAACCCCAGGTTGGGAGCCTAGGCTGTCCCGATGGGCCGTCCATGGAAGGGGATCCCCCAGTGACAGGAGAACCCGGGCGTATGTATTCAGAGCTCCAGGGGTTCTGGGTCTGCCCAGCCACAGGATTTAGATCCTGGGCTGGGGTGCCAGGTTCAGGGGCTGCCTGACCTGGCGGGAGGGACGTCTGTAAGCAGTGTCCTTCCGGAATTGACTTCCAGGGGTACTTCTCCAGGTGGGAGGGTGCGGAACTCTGGAAGGGGGTGCAGGGGGAGGAAGGACTCGCCTCTGGCACCGGCTCAGCCACAGGGCTTAGATCCTGGGTTGGGAGGCCAGGGACAGGTATTGCCTGACCTTGCGGGAGGGACGTCTGTAAGCAGTGTCCCTCCGGAGCTGACTCCCAGGGGTGCTTCTCCAGGTGGGAGGGTGCGGAACTCTGGGAGGGGGTGCAGAGGAAGGGAGGACTCGCCTCTGGCACCGGGGCAACCTAAGGGTTTAGACCCTGGGTTGGTGGATCGGATGCAGGGTCACGGCCCTGGAAGAGTGAGAGAGTGGTGTTCTGAGGGTGCCCCACATAGGAGGAACGTGCGGAACCCCAGAGGGAGGAGGAGGAGGAGAGTGTCATGTTATTGCGTCCGCATTCCTGAGTCAAAGTAAGAGTGTGCTGCACAACTGCCTTACACATTGCCTTCGCGTGCTTTCCCGCCTCGCGCCATGCTACCGTGACGGACTCGGTAACCCCGTTTCCAACATTGGTGTTCAGCGGTGGAATAAGGACTGGTGTTTGTGCAGCACCCTACAGTGACTCAGTGTGCGCAGCAATTGGACACCTATTGAAATGCAAGTGCTAGGAATTCTTTTATGATTGCCGATTGTGTACATTCCTGCGTTAGACCTGCGACCTACAGTCTAGAACCCTTTCCCTAAATTGTCTGGGGCCCCACCTAGGAGGATGGAGTTTGAGTTGGCCAACCTAGAAAGGTATACGGTGACACAGCTCAAGGAGTTCTGCCTAGAGAGGGGGGTGGCCGTCAAGCGAGGCTCCAGAAAGGAGGTGCTTCAGAAAGCTTTGAGGGCATGGGTAATGGCCCACCCAGAGGGAAGAGGGGACGAGGAGCAGGGGGAGGCAGACAACCCAGGAGAACTGGACCTACTGCACATTGATATTAGCGAGAATGTGTTGCCAGGAAGACGTTACAGGGCAGGCAGTAGTGCGTCAGGGGGGAGTTTGTCGGCAGAGGAATTTGAGGACAGGAGGGAGGAGAGGCGATTAACATTAGAACTTGCTAGGATGGAAAGAGAAGGAGAACAGGCAAGGCTAGCCATGGAGGAAAGGAAGCTTGCGCATGAGCTTAGCCTGAAGGAACTAGAGCTCCGAGCCTTGCAGATGGAGATGCAGGGCAAAGTGAATGGTGGCAGCGTACCTGCTGGGGTTCCACAGGAGCCCAAATTTTATCTACCAAGAGAGGTGATAGCCAGTTTTAGTGTAGGAGATGACATCGATAAGTGGTTGGCGGCGTACGAGGTGGCTTTGGTGGCCCATAGAGTTCCTGAGAGCTACTGGGGGGAGGTCTCTACAGGTACATACCTCCACCAGTAAGGGACACACTTTTAACCTTGGATAAGGGGGATCAGACCAACTACCCTATCATGAAGGAGGCCCTGCTTAAGAAGTTTGGCCTCACCCCAGAGAAGTACCGCCAAAAGTTCCGCAACAGCCACAAGCTTCACACACAAAACTGGGTGGATTTTTTTGATTATGCCCGTAAGGCATTGGGGAGTGATCCTGAAGGGAGTGGTGCAGGGATCTTCCAACCCAGCGAGGTGGGAGAGGTGGAGAATAGCCCAGCTAGGTCCCAGGATAGTGAGCGGGTTGTAGGGCCTCACATCCTATCTATAGGAAGGAGTGAGACGGGGAAGTGTCCCGAGGTGCCCCAACCGCAGTCTCAGGGCCTGGAGAGTTCCATAAGGGAACCCCAGGTTGGGAGCCTAGGCTGTCCCGATGGGCCGTCCATGGAAGGGGATCCCCCAGTGACAGGAGAACCCGGGGCGTATGTATTCAGAGCTCCAGGGGTTCTGGGGTCTGCCCAGCCACAGGATTTAGATCCTGGGCTGGGGTGCCAGGTTCAGGGGCTGCCTGACCTGGCGGGAGGGACGTCTGTAAGCAGTGTCCTTCCGGAATTGACTTCCAGGGGTACTTCTCCAGGTGGGAGGGTGCGGAACTCTGGAAGGGGGTGCAGGGGGAGGAAGGACTCGCCTCTGGCACCGGCTCAGCCACAGGGCTTAGATCCTGGGTTGGGAGGCCAGGGACAGGTATTGCCTGACCTGGCGGGAGGGACGTCTGTAAGCAGTGTCCCTCCGGAGCTGACTCCCAGGGGTGCTTCTCCAGGTGGGAGGGTGCGGAACTCTGGGAGGGGGTGCAGAGGAAGGGAGGACTCGCCTCTGGCACCGGGGCAACCTAAGGGTTTAGACCCTGGGTTGGTGGATCGGATGCAGGGTCACGGCCCTGGAAGAGTGAGAGAGTGGTGTTCTGAGGGTGCCCCACATAGGAGGAACGTGCGGAACCCCAGACGGAGGAGGAGGAGGAGAGTGGTCAACGGGTACTACGGGCCTGGGGCTACTGCCCCCCACTCTGTGAGACAGTCAGGGCCAGAGACATCTGGATGGCCTAGGGGCCGGTCCTGGCTGCAGCCAACTAGGGAGCACCAGTGGGGTGGCTTCGTTGGTCCAGGGAGGTTTGAGAGAGGGAACCACCGGGTTCCAGAGTGGAGAAGGACCTGCGGGTGTTCCTGCAGTTGTGGGCCCGCGTCCAAGTTTTCTCGCTCGAAGCAGGGAAGCCCATCAAGGCATTGATCGGTCTACCCTGGCTTTTGGCTGGGAGGGGGTTGTGTTGGACTTGGCCCTTTTTCCCAGACATTTTTCGTTTTTCCCCCTAGCCTTTTTACCATGTGTGAAACTCACTCAAGATGGCTGCCACAGGTCCCTGCTACTGCAGAGGGGCCTTACACACATACACACTAGTAGCCAGGGTCAGGCTGGGACATAGGGATACAGTATCCATTCCGTCCCCGCCTCTGGGCCACATAGCCAGACATGTGGAAGGTTCCAGAACCTTCCGGGCTGTGGGAGGAGTTATGTTTTGCCGCCTTTAGGAGGGTCACCTGACCTAGGGGTATAAGAGGCTTGGAGGGAAATCTTTTAGTCAGTTGGGGCACCACTGATCCTGGGAGAACCTCTGCCGGAGTACAGGCTTTAGGGCCTAGGGGGGAGACCTACACTACTGCTGCTGACAAGACTTAGGCCCTGCTGTAGTAAGTTAGCTGAGGAACGCCCACCACCCACTGACCTTGCCCAGCGTGAGGGGACCCAGGGAACCACCTTCAGCGTACTGGGAAGTAACATCAAGCACTCCCAGAACCACCAACTCATTCCCCCCCTCATAAGAAGAAACTTCTGACAAGAAACTCTTGACAAGAAACTCATAACAAGAAACTTCTGGCAAGAAACTCCTGACAAGAAACTCCTAAGAAGCAACCAATCTAGAACAGCCGCAAGAAACCTTAATTCAGGGAGGCCCGACCGACCAGCAAGGCCTGAAACCTAAACTGCCAAACTGGGGATCACCAGGTAAAGCGCCGTGCCCTGAAGCGCTAGACCTTCACCCCCTATCTATTCCTGCCTGCTGCTGGGCTGCCCCCAAGAACCTTTCCAGTCAGCCCTGCCCACAAGCTGCTGGGGCGCCCGCGCTATGTCTCCACGAGGGAGAAACTGCCCCCCCAAGTCACTGACCTCGTGACTGAACCACCGCGCGCCGCCGCCGCGTGAAGAGAAGTGCAGTGGTGAGGGAGGCCCCCTCGAGGGCGTGTGGTGAGGTGCGCCGTCCGCGCCCTCACCGAAGGAAGTGCTGTGGTGAGGGAGGCCCCTCGAGTGAGTGTGGTGAGGTGCGCCGTCCGCGCCCTCACCTAAGCCTCCAAATTTCCCCCAAGAGATTGCCGCCGGGCCCGGGTCCCCACCGCCGAAGTCGCGGCCTAAGGAATCGCCGCCGCAGCCCAAGGGGGCCGCGTGAAGACGCCGCGGCCTAGCGGGACCAGCAAGGCCTCCAGGCCCCGCCGACGCCGTTGCAGGGCAACCGGGGACGCCGGCCGCGCCCCCGGGAAGGCCGCGCAGCGATTGGGCGCTGGCTCACGCCACGCCCCCAGCACCGACGGAGGCCGAGGAAGAGCTCCGGACGTGCAGAGGGAGACGGGGAGCCAGCCGGAGAGGACTGCCAGCTCCCGCTCCCCTTCCCACAATCCCGCAATCCACTTACTTGCTCCCGGGGGCCGGAGGAGGGTGATACCGGCCCCCGCAACGACCCGCAATTCCGGCCAGAAGGACGAGGCACCCCGACCGGGCCCCGCCCTTCAGAACACGGGCCGGCCCGGGAGATCGATAGTCGCTGTGAAGCGCGACCAACGACCAACACATCAGGTGAGCCCAGGAGGCCCCTAGGGCCCGCAGAGACGCCACTGGGGCCGGGGGCCACCATTAACCCTTGAGAGTATCCCTATGAGGCCAGGCCCCAGAGAGGAGTGGGCCTGGCCTGAATTAACCCCTGAGGGACACAGAAGCCCCAGAATACAGGACATGTTGAGGGGTTCCCCACATTGTTCGTTAATTTAATGATGACGCCTACTGTAATTACTGCCTAGGCCTATGCTTATACCTGCAAAGTCTTCACCTAGGGGGAAGGTGATTAATTGAATTGAGCTGAAGTGTACACCGCCAAGAGTTGAAGTGTTTTATGTTACAGGTGTACTGGAGTTGCGACGCCCACTGTACTGAATGTGGGTGCGCCTAGATTAATGCAGGCCCTGTTTGAAATGTAACGTGAAATGCCCCCTTTTAAGTAATTGAATATTCCTGAAGTGAACTGCATGTTTAGGCCCATGTTTTATTAATGCACCTTGTGATCATTATTGGTGCTACGTTTAGGAGATGATTCCTGCGGTCTTTTAGTGGCCTACAATGTTGATGAGCTATGATGCTTTAATAAGAATGTGCACCAGTTGAGTAATGCAATGATTTTAAATGTAGATCTGAATTAATCTGCCTCATCCGATGCTACCTTGATTTATATAAAAGATCTTGATTTTAAATACACAAGCCTGGTGTGGTGTCATGTTATTGCGTCCACATTCCTGAGTCAAAGTAAGAGTGTGCTGCACAACTGCCTTACACATTGCCTTCGCGTGCTTTCCCGCCTCGCGCCATGCTACCGTGACGGACTCGGTAACCCCGTTTCCAACAAACAGTCCAGCCCGAACTGCCAAGCCGGGTCCGCCGTGGACCAGATATAAGCATCCTGGGGCCGGTTTCGCGGTAACACCCCTCATCAGCCAGGATAGCTTTAATCCAGTGGCACAGCGAGCAAGGGACCCACATCTGGGCTTACTAATCCCACTTAGGGCAAAAACTGCTGTGACAACAAATGATGGACAGAATGTTGAATAAATCAAACGTTCACACCCAGTCAAGAGATCTGGGTTAAATCCATTGTTCTTTTGCTCACTGCGCCACCCTAGTTTGGACACAGCCATATGCAAATCAGTCTTGTCCCTGCTCCTCATGGGAACAGTCCAGCCCAAACTGCCAAGCTGGGTTCTCCCTGGACCAGCAACAACCAGAAATATGCCTGATATTGTCTATGCTATTACAATATTTTTGTGTTCCTTACATTTGTTTCATGTGTGTCTTTATCACCTGTGTGTGTCTATATTTGCCCCATGTGTGCCACTGTGGTTGTATGTTTGTAAAATTAAATGTATATATTTGTCTTGTTTCTCTGAAATCTGCTATAACCAAACTTTCACACCACACATAGGGCATGTGGGCAAGGTAATCAGGACATTGTCACCAGAAATATGCCTGATATTGTCTGTGCTATTGCAATATTTTTCTTTTTTGTCTCCTTGATTAAAGGTATCAAATACAGATGTTTACCTTCAGAGAGGTAGGTCCTCTCTGCTTTTATTAACAAACGTCTTACCTCACTTTCAGTTAGGGTTAGGGAGGTAATTATTAACCCTGATGAATGCCCAAGACCTTTTAGGCTTTTAGGAAAGGGCAGAAACATGTTGGTTGAACCCAGGAGTATGCAAGGATCAAAGTATCCACATCTATAGTCCGCCATTACCCAACAGTATTTTTGAATTATACTCACGTTACCATGTAAATAAAAGGATCATTTTGTGGGATGCCCTGAGGTATTTTTAGTTAGCAACTGGACCCATGCTGTCCAGAAAAAAAAAAAATATGTAAGAATTCCCTCGGGATAGCCCAACCCGAGGTAGAGTCCGCCCTGGTAGTATCACCTTACCACGATGTGACGTGGAGGCCTATGATGAAGCATGTCACATTACGTGAGTGAGTCCACCTTATCCAATTCTTGGAATTGACATCTTTAGTAGGGTCCTTTTTAAAAAGAACATCAGACTCATCAGAACTGGTTATCCTGCTCTGTTCCTGGCTGTTCCTGGCTCGGATACGCTCTACGCTTTCGCTCACCACCCTGCACCTCCCTCAATGCGAACGGTATGGACCGAGGACGCGCACGTACGCGCACGCACGAGCAGCCGAGGCAGCTGAGGGCGCAGGACGCGGGAGAACCGCGGGAGAATCGAGTTGTAAGCCGCGAGCGAGTGGCGAGGACATTTCTAAACCCCCATAACATAAACTTTAGGGGCTAATTTACGGATGCGGTCTGGAGAGCCACAAGCCCAGACAAAACGGCCCCAGGGGGTCTAAATAGCGGAGTGAAGGTCGGAGCAGTGCTGGTAGGAGAGCAGCTTCCCCTCTAACTCCCCCGCTGCAAACTAGCTGACACCTGCAGGAATCTATAGTGCATTCTCCCAAGCAGTCACTCAGAGGGCTATTAAGAGTGAACCCACAGTTTCCATCAGTGGTCCTGGAGCAGTGGCAGCAGGGCAGAGAAGTGAAAGAACTGTGAAACAACTGTAGTGGAGTTGTGGTGCAGGCTGAGCGTACGGCCAGGGAACAGAGGTAAGTGGAGTCACAGTTAACAATTAATGCTATGGGAGTGGCTGGAGCTGTTGGAATCAGCAATAAGGCTGGCGAGAAAGAATATTAAAGGCATAGAAGGGGAAATAGACGAAAAGGACGTCTGGTTTGGCTTTGGCCCTGTATATGAAGAGCGGATTTTAAAGGTAGTGGAGGTAGTGGCAGAAGTATGGCTCTAGGGAAAGTTAAAACTCGGAAAACCCTAAAAAATGCAAAAAAATCTGAAAATAATGGTCTTGGGGCGGAGCCCATGGCAGAAACACAGAAAGAAGTGGGAGAGAAGAATGGAAATATGGCAGCTCCGATGGGAAGAAAAACACCCGGACAGAGAAACACCCAGTCACTGAACTCGAACCCGCAGTCAGTAAAGACAGGGGGCGTAAAAGGAGGATCATCAGCTACTAAGGCGATCAAGGGCTTTTTGGGGAAACACTTCGGAGGGAAGGACCAATCCGAAAAGGAGTTGAGCGTTGTAGAGATCCTTCAAACCCCCAAGAACCCTGCAGCCCAAAATTTGGTCTCCCCGAACCAATTACATTTTAACATCTCTGGGATCCCCCTAGAACCTCGGCTGTCCTCCTCCCCAAGGTTATTTCGGCCCTCGCTCGACCAAGAAATTGAGGTAGAGGTGGAGGAGGAAGAAGAAGTTCTATCTAGTATGACACAGAGTAAAGGGGACAATACTCACCTGAATAATCGCTCTAAAGTGATTGGAAGACTGGAAAACTCTGATGTTATTGAAACTGATTTAATGGGCCCATCATTGTATAGCTTGGAGGTCACGGGAACATCTAGCGCCTCAATGTTGGAGGTGATGTTGATCCTTCAAAAAACTTTGCAAGGTCTACTAGAGGTTTCCGTTCTGAATAACGAAATTTTAAAGACGCAAAGTCTCCAGTTTAAAAATATGATTGAGGAATTGACACAAATTAAAGGTCTAATGCCCACATTAGTCAGACCAGTACGAGACCCTCTTGAAATGAATGTTGGGAGGGACGATGACGTGGTAAGGGAAATCCAAACACAGAAGGAGGAACCAAGTGTTTACATATCTCGTTGCCCGATGATTGTAAAAAGACGGGGTGAAAGAAGATGTTACAAGCAATACACCCTGTGGGCAAGAAAGGGGAGTAACTACCCAGGCAAGGGTAATACCATAAGACGTCAGGGAAATGGGAAGGGTGAAAAGATAGAAGTTACATCTAAGAGTAAAAAGTGCCCCCTGAACCTAAAAAGATAAATACCTTGGAAAAAGGAAAGAATGTGTATACCCTTGAACAGAAAACAAGGTGGCTAGGAGCAAAGGGTATTCCAAAGAATACTAAAATTAAATCTAGGGAACGTCGGGGTGAGGAAAAACTGGGTAATGAGGTAAGAAGCTCAGTTATGCCTACGGGTATAGGACCTAGCAACCCCAACCTTAATAAGAACCCTAGCAGGAGAGTCATTGAGGAGGAACATAGTAGAAAAAAGGAGTTTATAAAAGAGGGGGCCCCACCGAGATTTCAACAAGAAGGATATCAGGACCTATGGCTCTTTTTGGAGCCAACAGAACAGGGAAAAGGTGGGAAAAAAGCTAGGAAATTGAACCCTTTAAATCGCTCCCAACTCCTTTATCATTTACAAAATGTGCAAGCCTACGTTATGTAAGTTCAGAGGACCTCAAAGAAGTAGGGTTCATGGCAAATAATAAAGGGGGCGATGTAACCAAGGTCCTCCTTTATTCAGCACTAGTAAAAGCAGCACTGGAAAAAGCAGAACTTGAGCTGCTAAAGGAAGGCATAAGTCTAATAAAAAGGGATGAAATATTGTTTGATAAACAGGGGAAGACATTTCTTAGAAATCATGCGGGGCTGGGAACACGGCAAATAAGAGTGATTAACTCCTGCTGGGGCAAAAAGGAAGGATTGGAAATTACAATATCCCCTAAGGAAATAAGGAATGACGATGTAGATGTGTTAGCTGGGAACAGATATAGAGCCCTAGCATATGAGGAGCATGAGGAAGAGGGGTGCCTGAGTGAAATTGATTAGGAACTTGGGACGTCGCACAGCCTGGCTTTACTATCTTGGAATATAAATGGTTACAAAGAAATAGCGTCCCAAGAGAGTTTTAATAATATACTTAAGAGTTCTGACATCGTATGTCTACAGGAGACTTGGCTGTGCGACGAAACCCTAGTCATGGAGGGATTTGCCCACCACTTGAAAGCAGCAAGGAAAAACCAATTTGGCAGACCCTCAGGAGGTCAACTGACGTTGGTATCCACAAAAATTGCTAGAAAAATAGAATACCTCGAACTAAAATGTCAGTGGGCGCTAGGTAGCAGAGTGCTGACACAGAACGATGACCCTCGTTATGAAGGAATATGTATTTTCAATGTATATATCCAGAAGGGAAAGGAAGAGGTTTATAAGGTGGACTTGGAAAATCTAAAAAAGGACATGGGGATTATATGTGATACCTACCCGAAGGATGTGTTTCTGATGATGGGCGATTTTAATCATAGATTAGACCCCCGAAGAACTGATTTATGGTGCAGCGATTTATTAAGAGCCTATAATATAGAGACGGCAAAGTTCGCCCTCGGTGTTACTTCGCCCCAAGATGTGGCTCTTGGTCAATTGCTGGGCTCCATGGGCTTGATATGTGTAAATGGTAGAATGGAAGCCGACCGGCCGGCCAAGCGAACATTTATTTTAGGGCAGCAACCGTGCCCGATAGACTACGTGTTTACACATGCTTGGAGCTTTGAACTAATTAAGCATTTTGAAGTATTAAAGGTGGAAGGTAGTGATCACTACCCCTTGTTGACTAAACTCTACACAAAAAAGAGTAGCCAGAGGGAGACAGTCCTCCAAGTACATGTAGAATACCCAAAGCGGCTCACAACCCGTATTTCAGATGAGCACATTCAAAAATTAAGTGCTGTTCAGCAGAACCTCCCATTAGAAAAAACGCCATTTGAGGATGATAACACTTGGTATGCAAATACAATAAGGCAACTAGTAGAATGCCTAAGGGTAAAGGTGGTAAACCCGGGGCAGATATTAACAAAAGATCACACACCAAAAGTAGTCCATGGTTTGATGAGGAATGTCGCAAAGCAAAAGCTAATATCAGGCAAAAGGAAAGAAAACTTAAAGGAAGGTGTAATGAGGAACTGTTAACTACCCTTAGGAAACTAAGGATAAAATATAAAACAATCAGAGATAAGAAAAGAACTTATAAAGACAGATGCTGGGTATCCTTACTAGAGGCTATTGAAGATAAAAATGTGAAAGGCTTCTGGTGCCTGGTACAAGAAAGCACTGGTAAAGTGGCAGGGTCTCTACAGTGCTCGGTTCCCGAGGATAAATGGGTGGATTACCTGGAGGAAATATACGGGAAGTGGCCAACAATAGATAAAATAAGTACTATGGCATGGCCAGGTGTGAGGGAAGAGTTAAAAGAACATTTCATCCCTAGCCACATTAGGAAGATAATTTCTAGATTAAACTTGACCCGTGCAGCTGGTCCAGATAATTTGCCGGCAGTTATTATAAAAAATAAGCCAGAATGGCAGTCAGAGTTCCTTGCGAATATGTTCCAGGGGATTCTGGAGACAGGAATTGTGCCAGATAATTGGAAAAGGAGCTATCGTTAGACCAATCCACAAAAAAGGCGACGTAAATGCCCCAAAAAACTATAGACTAATAAACCTACTAGACATAGGTGAAAAAGTATTTGCTAAAGTAATCTTGGGATTACTTAAAGACTGGGTGGAAGAAAAACAGATTGTGCCCCCAGAACAGGGAGGGTTTAAAGAGGGACACTCAACGGTGGACCATTGCTTCGCCCTCTGGGCAATTGCGCAGAAGGCGCTCGAGCAGAAGGGTAGCCTGTTTTGCTGCTTCGTGGACTTCCGCACAGCATTTGACCTGGTGGACAGGGAGCAGCTGTGGTTGACCTTGATAGGGTACAATATCCCGGGGGATCTACTGAGCTTGATTCGAGCCCTGCATACGGAAAATTGGGCCCAGATAATTTTGGATGTAGAGGGGAGTTTATCGCAGAAAATCCAAATTGGTAATGGGCTAAGGCAGGGGTGCGTACTGGCCCCCCTGCTCTTTTCCCTGTTTATCGCGGACTTGCCCCTAATTTTAAGAAATGCAAGAGGAGCAAGCCCGAAACAAGGTGGGAAATAAATTTCGTGTTTACTCTAAGCGGACGACCTGGTAATTATGGACCAGACGGAAATTGGTTTACAGAGCAAATTAAACACGTTTAAAGAATATTGCCAGGTCAAAAGACTAGTGGTTAACATGGAGAAGACTAAGATCTTATGTTTCGGTAGAAGGAAAACAGGGTTTTCTTGGTATTTGGGGACCGATAAGCTGGAAAAAGTAACAGAATATAGATACCTGGGGATGTGGTTTGAGAGAAGCTTGCAATGGCATACCCATCTCGACGCACTAAAACTGAGGACAGCGACCTCAGTGAAGGGTTTAAAAAGATGTACACTAGTGTGTATGGGGAAATGTCTGACAGACCGGTCCTAAAAGCCTACTCTGCGATGGTTCCACCTCAATTTTTGTATGGCGCAGAAGTTTTTTACTTGAGTGGTAAAAATCGGTGGGACTTGGAGGAGGGAAATAGCTTGAAAAATCTATTCTCTCTGCCTAAATCGTCAATGGTTCAGGCAGTGAGGCTAGAACTGGGAATCACCTCATGGGGTATAACTGCTTGCATGGCACTACTACGCTTTTGGCAACGTTTGGGTTCGGGTGATGAACACAAAATCTCACAATGGTGTAGGAATGAAATTGTAAACAGTGAGCTAAATTGGGCAAAAGAGACCAGAGACACTGTCAAGAAAGCGTGTAGTATGTTAAAGCTTAAGCTGTGCCCCCAGTCCCTTCAACTCAAGATAGACAAGAGGGAACTTAGGATCTTGGGAAAAGAAATATCTAGAGTACAGGACCAATATTACCTCTTGAGGAAAAGCTCAGTTCTCCATATGGCCACAGCGTGGCAAAAGGAATTACACTTCCCTATATTGACAGGCTACCTAGCTGCTCATTAAGGAGAGAGGTGTTAAGGCTAAGAATTGGAGTAAACCCATGTCACGCGAACAAAGGGGTAAAAAGCTCCATGATAAATAATAAAGGAAAATGCACTTGCACCTTAGGAACAACATGTGATATTATACATATTTTATTAGATTGTCATACATTTTTAGAAATTCGAAGAGTTTTCTTATGTCCGATTTTTAAAAAGTATGATATTAAAAACAGGATGCAAGCAGTAAATCTTTTAGTGGAAATGATTAACCTAGACATAGCCTGTGCCATGGGAAAATATATAAAAAAAGTTAAAGAGGCCCTTAAATGCATTGAGAAATGAGATGATTAGGTGTTAAAATGTATGAGAAGAAGTAGCTACAAAAGGGTAGAAGCTACGTGGATAGAAACACACTACCTTGAGGAGATTAAAATGAATTTGTGAGTTTTAGAAATTGATTTTAAATTGTATATATCTATTTTTATTGAAAGTATATATCTGTTTTATTGAAAGTATGGTTAATAATTTGTATACTTTTATGGTTTTAAAAGACCAAATAAAGTCTTTATTGAACTGAACTGAACTCATCAGAACTGCTTCTGGTATTTCCCCGGAGGCTCCCAACACAAGGACACTACACCATTATTGTGAGTTTTTGTTACCTGAGAGGCAGGCTTGGGCCCTTCTCAGCCTCTTTTTTTCCCTAGGTGTTATATATCATTTGTTCCAGTTTCATATCTGGAGCCACAGCATTGAACCATACCTCTCTGTCTTTCACTACAAACTGTCTTTGGATGAATTTTCTGTAAAGGTATGGCTTATCCACCTCTAGCTTCTTCACTCTTTCCAAATAGCAGGACCCATATCTTAGGTAGCTTATGCAATCAAATTCTTGAAACACAGTAATCAGTGACTCCACAGTCTTCATGTGCAGCTCCCAATCATCTTACCGATCAACATGTACAAAGTTTTTCATTAGAACTATCATGTGAAAAACATTTCCCCAGTACTTGCAAAGGTCAGATTTTTCTTCTCATTCTTTGACAAATTCTATGAACTTGCAAGGGCATTCACCCACAGGAACTTCACTTTTAACAATGTTCCTGTGGCTCAATGCCCTGCTCCATATTTACAAAGTGGCGCTAAGCCACTTTTTGTGGCTTAACCCCACTTTTTGTGGCTTAACCCCACTTTGTAAATATGGTACCCTTTCACGCATGTATCTGCATGAAAGGGGCGTGCAATGGGTGTTGCTGTGGGCGTTCCACCGCAACACCCATTGCATTTTGATGCTGCCCCATATTTACAAGCATGTGTATATCTGAGGCAGTGCCAAAAACTAATGCCATGCAACAGTAGACGTTAAAATGGCGATACAAGGAGAAATACCTTTATTTCTCCATCTTTTTGCTTTTTCGTAACAAATCGCCTTTATTGATTGTTTATTTGCAGGAAGGGGCACCTTCCTGCAAATAAACAATAATTCTCTGAAGTGCAGGTACCCTTGCAATATGGTGCAAGGGTGCCTGCATTGTCACTAGGCAGCTAAATTTAGCACCAGCACTAGGGAAAACACAGGGGTGTGCCATATTGTAAACACGGTGCACCCCTGCGTTTTGTAAATGTCAGAGTGCAGCTCTGCCAAATTTGGCACAGCTCCATGCCCCAACATTTCCTTGTACAGATGCCCCTTGGTTTTCAGGTTTTCTGAAGTTGAACTGAGTGTATTGAACATTGCCTGGCCTTGCAATATGCCTTTTGAGCATGAATTCTAGCCCACAGAGGAACTGGCTTTTCTTCATCCTTCAGTCCACACCAAATAAGCGATATAACTTCAGTTGAATCAGCTTTGCAGACCACAGCATCAGGTAAAAGAGGATCCATGTCCTTAACCACTTTGAAACTTTTTGGAAGACTGGGATGTGTTGATCACTTGTGATTTTGCACATGTTGGCAAGGCAGTTTGGTTATAAGTTTGTAGCTTCATTTGTTTATGCCTACAGCTGGCACAGCTTGTTTTCCAGCAGCTACTTCATTGGTGCAGTCTTGAAAGAGCACCATGGCAGTATGATGTGTGCTGGATGTTTCAGACAAAGAAGAGCTGTCTTCAATATCAAAATTATCAAGAGCAGCAATTGTAAATCCTATCCTGTTAAGGAGACTTGGAAGTGGTGTGTTTTCTGATTCATAAGGTTTTACAGCATGAGCTGCTAACAAGTTCCTGCTCTCTACTATGTCATTATAATTTGTTGGTACACCAATCCTATTCATTGAAGTGATTAGCTCTTTACTTTTGCATTTGTCTTAGATTGGATGGGCAGTCATCATGTGTAGTGGAGTTTTCTTTTTGCTGTTATGTAACTCATAAAACATGATTTGGAAAAGATAGTACATTTGCACAGCATAAGCCTGTCAGTTCATGAGACTGTCTTCCACTTCTTTGCTTATATCTTTAAAGCCATCCTCAATGTTGTCGGCTTCTGTTCCGAACTCAAGGGTCCCGATTCACAGAAGTAATCTGAGATGAAAGTCTAACTTTACGAATTTCGGTATTCACAAAGGGCATTTACGAGTAGTAAAGTTAGACTTTTGGTCTAAGTTTAGACCAAAAGTTTAACTTTGCCCAAAAGTCTAACTTTAAAACTACTAAAATTAGACTTTTGGTCTAAGTTAGACTTTTGGTCTAAGTTTAGACCAAAAGTTTAATCTTTGCCCAAAAGTCTAACTTTAAAACTACTAAAATTAGACTCTTTGGTCTAAGTTAGACTTTTGGTCTAAATTTAGAACAAAAGTCTAACTTTACTACTCATAAATGCCCTTTGTGAATACCGAAAGTCATAAAGTTAGACTTTCGTCTCAGATTACTTCTGTGAATCGGGCCCAAGAACTTTAGTTTGTAACAAGTTTGCTATGCTGATATTAAACAATGATGTAAAAAATTTCTTAAAACAGTTCCTGCTGATTTTACTACATCCTGTGATCTTATTTTGGTGGTAAGAACTGCAGGAGTATAATCAGCGGAGAACATCATGCATGGCTCATTCTTTTTGTTTGACTGACAAAAACGTATTCTATCATTGTACATTCTCAACTGAACAATCTTAATTTAGTTATTATGGATCAATACAGTTTTTCAATGTTGACCATTATTTCTCTGATCTCAATGAGTGTGAACCCGTGGCCACCACTCTAAAGTGGCTTTAAAACTTAATTTGCTATTTCACAAGTGTAAACAGATAGAACGCAGATGGCGTAAAAACTACTGCACTAAAATCAAGGAGGAATACAAAATACAACTTAAAACATACCATGCATTAATAAAAGAAACTCGCAGTGCTTTCTATACCGGGAAGATAGAAGAGGCCAAAAACTCCTCTAAAGAAATGTTCACCATTCTTAAATCCCTACAATCAGCTGAAAAACGAACCGAACCTCCCACTAACACAGAGAAGTCCTGCAATAAGATCGCAGAATTTTTCGCAGCTAAAGTACCTAGGATTTACAACACCTTCCCCATAGAAGCACAACGCGGTATAAGCAACGAGGGCATTGCAACTGCAGTACTCAAGGGAGGAAACCTGGAGGAGTTCAAGATGCCTGAACCAGATGAGCTGAGCATGCTAGCGAAGGGGATCAAATCCGGTTCCCCGAGGGACCCAGTGCGCCCAGATCTACTGTTGCAAGGCGAGAAATGAATTCTGCTGCACATATCTGAGCTAATCACCCGCTCTTTCCAATCGGGAGAGCTTCCCGATGAATGGAAGCAAGCTATGGTTCGCACTCTGAGAAAAAAACCTCAAATAGACCATTCGGTTTTAGAGAACCTACGCCCTATCTCACTACTACCTTTCTTTGCGAAAATAGCAGAAAAAGTAGTGAATATACAGCTGACCAAGCATATTGACAGAAACAACCTAATACACCCCTCACAATCTGGTTTCCGAGCTGCACACTCCACCGAGACAGCCCTTCTCCTGGCTACGGAAACCTTAAGACAGCGTGCGGACGAAGGTCAAACAGCTGCCTCTGATCCTATTGGATCTCAGTGCAGCCTTTGACACTGTATCACATGGCCTCCTCCTCCAAAGATTAGAGTCATGTGGAGTCAGGGACAGGGCCCTACGATGGATGATGTCCTTCCTGTCGACAAGAGGCTTCCAGATTACACTAGACACTCATACGTCTAAGAGTTTTCCCCTACCACAGGGAGTTCCACAGGGCTCAATCCTTAGCCCCACGTTGTTTAACCTATACATGGGACCACTTGCTACTATAGTAGAGGGGCACAAGGTGTCTATTGTGTCCTATGCTGACGACACTCAGCTTATTATCACACTGTCCCAAAACCCGGGCCTGGCTGCCCATAATTTCTCACAATTTATGGAAGAGGTAACAACTTGGATGTCTAATCACTGCTTGAAACTTAATGGCAGTAAAACGGAGGTGATGATTGTAGGAAAAACTCCATCCATCTGGTCATCAGCATGGTGGCCTAATTCACTGGGACAGTTGCCAACTCCTAAAACAGAAGTAAAAAATCTGGGAGTATGGCTCGACTCAAAACTGACATTTGAAAGTCAAATCAGGAGAGTCACAGGCAAATGTTTCGGAACTCTAAAGGCCCTGAGAAAGGCCCTTGATCTATTGCCTGTCAGTTCCAGAAAACCATAGTACATGCCGTGGTCACCTCCCAAATTGACTACGGAAATGTCCTATATCTAGGCGCAACAAAAAAAGGAATAATGAAGCTACAATCTATACAAAATGCAGCAGCCCGCCTATTGCTGAACCTGTCAAGAAGAGCATCCATATCAAAAGCCTTAGCCAGACTACACTGGCTACCAGTCGAAAAGAGAATATTGTTTAAAGCAATGTGCCATTGCCACCGCATTCTGGCTAAGAAAGGGCCACTATACCTTCAGACCCTGATAGCAACTCACATACCCAACAGAAACCTAAGATCTAAGGATAAAGCACTAGCGAAGATTCCCAGAATCAGGAAGGCTAGGATGGGTGGCCGTTCCTTTAGATTCTTAGCAGCAAAAAAATGGAACACTCTACCAGCAGAAATAAGAACAGAGCCAGTTGAAATGACCTTTCGTAGAAGACTAAAGACCTGGCTTTTCCACCTGCTAGTCTCTAGACCTTCCCGCAACCTTTTGTCTACAGGTCAGAGGCAGTGTTCTGTCTCTCCCTGTCTCTAACCCTCACGGTCGGTTATCTGTTTGGCTATTAGCGCGGGGACACACTGGCGGTGTAACCAGGCGCTCTACAAATGGCAAAATAAATAAATAAATACATTTCAAAGAGAGCAAACTTAACTGAAGGCTGACGGTTAGGTTCATTGTACATTCATATTTTCAAATTTATGCACGCATGCAGTTCGGGTGGGCATACAAGTCTGCTGCAAATACATTCACCTCTCTGAGCGCAGAAGCACTCCACAAAGGTAAGTTGGGAGTGTATGCAAACTTCATGTTCGTTTTCTGCAGACTCTATGACAACAGTGATTTTTATCAACAGAGTATTATCAACCAGTCTGCAGGCTAGGTTCGAGGTCACTAGAGCCTTGAGTGACTTGACCCTCAGGGTCTCCGGGCATGTGCTAACTTCACCAGAATAGAGTCCATCAGCCAAAGTGCTACACACTGCAATGGAGCAGGTAAGTAGTAGTTTTGAAGGTTTGGGACAGCAAATCTGCCCTTCTCAATCAGAATGTGAAGCTCGCCTATGGCAGGTTTTTATCTCCGACCACTCCAGGGCAGTCCTCTCAAAAGTGTATTTAGTTCTGTATAAAAGCAGGCAGGAAGGCAGACCACTATTGTCATGAAAAAGTTAAGGAAATGCTGCAAAATGACTACTTTAGCTATGGCGATCTTTCCATAACCGACAATGGAAGACTCTGCCAGAAAGTCACAGATGCTCTGGTGTTAGAAAGAGACCTGGTAAAATTGCCATCTATTAAGTCAGAGTATGTGTGATACTCTCTAGATCCCAAATATTTAAAGGTCATAAACTTCAATTTCAGGGGCAATTGAAGTAACCTATTCACATCTCCAGTTTTTGGAGCCTACAAGAGGAACAATCAGTATTTAGCATTATTTAACCTGAGGTGATACAGAAAGACATCATCTAAGCATTTGGAGATATAATGAGTTGTTCCCCCTAGTTTCACACACTGCAAGTGGGCCACCCATCTGAATATAACAGCGAGTGGCTTCAATACCAGAGAGAACAAAATAGGAGAGTTAGGCAGCCCTGATGCATGACTCTCATTATCTGTATCTGTGTATTAATTACCCTGTCTGCCATAACTAGAATTGGGCAAAAATTCAACTCCGCCTGTGTTGTTCGCAGAGTTTTGCCCACTCCATGTTCCACTTGGAATGTGGAATTCTGGCAAAACAGCCATGTGATGGAATTTTTTATTGTGCGCGGCTTGTCGATGTTAAGTTGGCGAGCATGATTGAAAATTTGCGTTACCTGGATCAATTTTCAGGCATTTAAACACCTCCTGGCAAGATTTCTCAAATGCGGGTGGTAGTGGCAGATCTTGAGGAAAATTCAGCGCTAGACCACATCGAGATTTCTCAAGGCTGGCGGGCGCGGATGGTCACTACCGCTCGCATTCAGAAACCCTCTTGCACTGTGCGAGATGCAGTTTGCACTGATTTTACAGCACAGGACAATCACCCAGCACTAAAAATCAGTGATAATGGCACGATGTAACCCACTCCACCGTTCACAGAACTCCGCGTAGTTTGGTGGAATTTTTCATCACTTCCTGAACTTTGCTCAGGCTTAATTTTGATTCCACATGACCCTGCCATACGGGCTGCCTAGGGCCTACCTTAAGGGTGACTTATATGTAATGAAAGGAGAGTTTATGGCTTGACGTGGGGTTTTAAATGCCAAGTCGACATGGCAGTGTAAACTTCATGCACAGGCTCTGCAGTGGCAGGCCTGAGATATGCTTAAAGAGCCACTTGTGTGGGTGGCACAATCAGTGCTGCAGACCCACTAGTAGCATTTAATTTATAGGTCCTGGGTATATGTAGTGCACTCTATTAGGGACTTATATGTAAATTAAATATGCCAATTGTGGCTAAGTCAATCAAACCATGTTTAGGGGAGAGATCACATTCACTTTATTACTGGTTGGCAGTGGTAAAGCACTCAGGGGTATATTCACAAGAACGTGCGATAACTACCGCAAGAGTAGCGTAATGCAACTTTCAATATCGCAGCCTATCGCTGGAAAATAACCCTGTGTCAACGTGGAATTCACAACAAGGCGGTAGCATGAGATAGTCTCCAGATAACGCGTCAAATGTCAGCGTGAAAATCAACGCCACGCCAAAAAAATGCGAAATGCAAACGCGAGAAATCATGCGATGAGGCCAATCACGGTACAAAAAGTAGCGAAAAGCAGCCACAGGCCTGCAAATCCCACGTGTCTGGCGGGAAATTGCACCATAAAAACCACAGAAACAACACACCAGAAACAAGCCAAAGCACATAGCAACATGGATGCACCCTGACCCAGCGCAGATGTCAACGCGAAGCCCACAACCCCCACACACCACCAGCAAGGAACAACGGGGTCGGGGAAGGCCAAGGAGAAAAGGGAGAGGAAGACGGGGTGCAGACCGCAGGAAAACAAGACCAGCCCCACGGAGTCACAGAACACTACCAGCAACTGACCCACAAGCAGACCACCTGGAATGCAGTCGGAGTGCCGAGGAGGCCAATCCAGGAGGCCAAGAGGCGCCGCCAGGACGTGACAACCTAAACCAGGCACAAACCCGCTGCCAACAGGAAGGCAGCAATGGCGACAGGAGGTGCCAGTCCAGCGCCACAGGAGGAGCTGGAGGAAACCCAGGCCACAGTCATCATTGTGGAGACGGTGCAAGGAGGTGGGAGTATGGACACAGCTCGACAGGACCTGACACAACAACAACAGGGTGAGGATCCAACAGGGACTGGGGGACGGGGGTGATGGGCACAATGGCACACATGCACAACGAGGTGTAGCACACTGCACACCCACAATTACCCAGGGACATGTCCCCCATCCCCGTGGCACACTGCAGCACACACACATAGCAATCACAGCACATACCATGACAATGTGGCACAAAGTGCAACACCCACACTGCAGAACAGGGGACACAACTGGGTCCGCCCAGGCGCAGAAACAGAACAATCACATTGGACAGAGCAGGGAACTGTGAGATGCATATCTACGGCTACAACCCCACATCAGCCATGTAGGCCAAATGTACACTGTCCCAACTCAAATAGCCACAAACAGTCACAATGTACATTGTCACACAGTCTGCATGTCGACAAGAACTAGGCGCCAACACAATGCCAACATGCAACTCCCCTTCACAATGCAGAGGGACAAACAACACCTCCAGCAGGTCAGAACAGACAACCCATCAGTGATGCCGGAGACGAACACCACACCTTCGACACCGACGCCCTACAATAGCCCATGGACATCCCACACAACCCACCACCAGCCCCTGCAACAGACCACACAGCATGAAGCACCCGCAATCACGGCTGCCTCACAACACTTCACCGACCCACACATGGCACCCCAATGCCAGGTGTCAGAACGCCAAAAGGAGGTGGCCCAACAGGTGCGGGTGTTGCCGAACCCATGGAATGCGAACTAGAACACATATGTGGGTGTCCAATACCCTTCAGGGACCACCTCCACCCCACAAAGGAGACCCACACTGCCATAGAGACACATGCAGAAGCACATACCCAGTACAGAACCACGCCCAGGGGCACGCACATATCAGTCACACACCCACGTTGGCTCTGCGTTCGACGGCACAGTCCACTCCCCTTATGAATTGAGTGGGTGACGACAAAGCTACATGTCCAGGTTCTGGGGGGCCCTAGAGGTCGCACTGCAGTATGGCCGCTCTGTAGAGCTGCTCCGCTGGCTGAGTCTACTATCCGTCAATTATCCTCGCAATCCAGGCTCGCCTTCTACTGCTGCCCTCTGCTACGGCTCCCTAACTAGCTAGTGGATGCCTTGGCTGAATTTTTCTGGCCACGTCACCGCCATTGTAGAGTGAGCTGCGGTTGAATCCTGGACCGGCGCTGATGGCGTGGCGGCTTTGTCGCGCTCAGACCGGGCGCTTGAGGTAGGCCATGGCCGGCACTGGGGGTGGGCTGGGAGGGCCGGGGGTGTGTGCGGCTTCCCGATCTTGGCGTGTAGTGGGCCGTGTAGCGGATTTCGTGGGTCCGGTAGGCGCCCATCCGACGCGGCTCTCGCTGTCTGGTGAGCCGTGCCGCGCCGCCTCCGGGTCTCTATCCGCGCGGTCTCTCGCCATCAGATCTCTGCTGGGGGCTGCGCTTATTCTCCCGACCTCGCGGCCCGCTGATGCATGGCCGCGGGCCTGTTTTTAAATCACGCCGGTGAGGTGCTCTTTTTTCATTGCCGCCCGCCAAGCGCTTCTCTTCTCAACAGCGCCCAGCTACACACGCTCCTGCCTGGGCCTCTCTGCCATCCATGAGGCCTTCATAACGCCGCCCTGCTTGAGTCTGCAAATAGAGTGGGGGCGTTCGCCTCGTGAGCCTTGTCTCACCGTCCATCCTGCTGCATTCTGTGGAGCTGTCCTTGCGCCACACACCACTGTGCTTTCTGCCTTTCTCCCTGCTTCTGATGTTGTCTACAGCTGCCCTCTCCGGCCTGCCTTGCCAGTACTACTCCTGATTATATGCTTGGGCCCCCTTGTCCTTCTGATCTCTGGTCCTGCTGACGCCGCTGTTCATCAGTGTCACGAGCCTGCTGCGCCCTTACAGTGTGGGATCCCCCTCTTCTGGACTTGGCGTCCATCTGCTGCGTCCATCAGTTTGAATCTACCTTGGTTTTTGACGGCAACTACTCATTGGCGCTACGTGTCCACTTCACTAGGGGACTGATTCATGTTGCCCTTCAGTGGGGGTGCTGCGATCTGATTGGGTTGCCCCTACTCTCTGTCCCCTTTACGGCAGTCTTTGTTGTGGGGTGCTGCACCACTTTCGTCATCTGAGGACACGGTGAACCTAAGATATTGTGGGGATCAGGCATTATTTACTGCATCAGAGTATCGGGTGCGCTGGTCTGTGTGGGCACTATGGGGAAGAGCCAACCACGCCTCACCTTTGAACCCCGGAAAGCTGGCAGGTCGGCCCAACACGCAGCCTCGGACTCGGAGTCGGACACATCTACTGATCATTTAACTAACATTGATAAAACCCTCCTTGCGGTACAAGCCAGCCTGCAGTCCATTGATGGCAAAATAGACCACCTCAACCTTCGCATGAATCACATGTCATCCAAGCTGGACAAACATGCACAGCGTTTGGGGGAGGCCGAGACCCGCATCTCGGACGCTGAGGATGGGCTGCAACAGGTCACGCAAAAGGCGGTCTCTATGGAGAAAGTCCTTTCCGTCATCCAGGCCCGTAATGAGGACTTGGAAGCTAGGTCGCGCCGCAACAACGTGCGCATTACGGGCCTGCCGGAATCCACGAACACGAGCCGCCTTGGGACTTATGTGGAGAGGCTGCTACGAGATATTTTTGGGTCGGAGCAGTTCTCGCAAGTCCTCATTGTGGAACGCGCCCATCGCTCCTTGGCTGCAAGACCCCCTCCGGGTGCCCCACCTCGACCTATTATTGCCCGCCTTCTCAATTATAGAGATCGGGATGTAATCCTCCACCTCGCCCGGGAGAAAGGCACCATCACGCACGAAGGTAACACCCTTGCCTTCTACCCTGATTTCACGCTGGTGGTGCAGGAGGCCCGCAGAGAGTACCAGCCTGCCAAGAAACTCCTCCTTGCTGCCCACATCCCGTACGCTATGCTATACCCTGCACGACTGAGAGTGGAGGTCAACGGGAAGCACAAGTTTTTCACCTGTCCGAAACTGGCCTTGGACTTTGCTAAAACTGTATCTCGCCGCAATTGGTCCCCCAGACACGCATGTGGAGATGCCGCTGCAGGCCAGGATGACGTGACTGACGAGCAGGGCGGATCCTAATCTTTTTGTGTTGCGGAAGGGTACTGCTCCTGGTCTCTCCTTGAATACAATACTGTACCCTGCTTGGCGACGCATCTGGGAGACTGCGGATTGTACTGACTTGTGGTATAAATAGCTCGATTGCTAATGTTCCCCCTTTTTCCTTTTTACTTAATATCCTCCTTCTATCCTTCAGTGACAGGCTGTTGAGAGGGCGCTCTCTCCCTGAACACTTATGACGCATGAACACGGGGGCTAGGTCTGGTAGAGAACGACGGCTTGGCCACCTCCCACTTCCTACTGGGAGGGAGTTTGTGCTCGGCGCTCCCCCTATATGGGTGTTCCCCACCATTGGTTGTTCCCTTGGTATTACACTGGGGGGTTTTTGTTGGGTGTTTGGGATGGCTTTAGCTTGTTGGGGTGGCTGAAGTGGGTGGGGGTTGACGTGGGGAGGGTGGGTGGACTGGGGTTTGTTCATGTGGCTAGCCAATTATCTGCTGTACAAGCTATTGCACTTGATCTTTGTTCTCATGTTGATCGTATGGTGGATTTCCTATGCAGTATAGTTTTTTCCTCAATATGCACAGTAACAGTATGACGATTTCTTGTCTAACATGGAACGTACGGGGGCTCAATTCACCGAAGAAGATCCGACAGGTGATTGCTCATTTAGAACGTCATCATATTAGTATCGCCCTCCTGCAAGAAACACATCTCATGCATAACACTGATCAGTTGGTTGGGGCTCGCTGGGCCGGCTTTAGGTTGGCCTCTTCCTATTCCTCGTATAGTCGGGGAGTACTTACTTTGATAAAAAAAGGTCTTTCCTTTGTGGCTCACCGCACCCATATAGACTCTGACGGTCGTTACGCCTTGGTGCACGGCACATTGGCAGGTAAACTGGTCACTATTGTTAACTGCTATGGACCAAATATAGATGACCCTGTGTTTTACGAAAGTCTTCTTATGGTGCTGCGAGGCTGGCCAGATGCAGCAATTTTTTGGGGTGGAGACCTGAATACGCACCCGGATCCCAGTAGGGATAAGTCCAGTGGTAGGGAGGGTCAGTCGCCGGGTGCGGCCCATGTGATTAATTCGGGGTTGTTGGAATTTGGTCTCCTAGACATATGGCGACACAGGCATGTAGAATCACTTGAGCGTACGCATATCTCTACTGTGCATGGCAGCTGGTCTCGCCTTGACTACTGGCTGATCAGCGATGGGGTGGCGGGCTGGGCGACAGAAGTAGAGGGTCTGCCACGCACATTATCTGATCACTGCCCTGTGAAGCTCACTCTTTGTATTCCCCTGGTGACTTCTCGTCCCTTCACCTGGCGCTTTCGCTCTGAGTCATTGCTGGACCCTCTTTACTTGGAGACCATACAGGAGGTTATTATACAATACTTTGCCAATAATAGGGGTTCCGTAGATAGTGCCGGAGTGCTTTGGGAGGGTTTTAAGGCCACTGTTCGAGGCACTTGCATTAGCACATCGGCTGGTATATTGAAGGATTTGCGGAGCCAAATAGCTGGGGTGGAGGCTAGGCTGTCCCGCCTTGAGCGAGATTACGAAGGCACACCCAGTGAGTCGACTCTTGCATCCATCAAGGTAGCCATACTTGAACACGAGAAACTAGCAGATGAGGAGATGCGATATGTTTCTAAACGACATGTGGCTCGTTCCTTTGGGGAGGGCGGGAGACCGGGTCACCACTTAGCCACAAAAATCAAGCACCGTCTGAGCCAAGATGTAATTACTAAGATTACTGACAAATCAGGATGCGACCATTATAGTGTCACAGATATTACAGAACAATTTAGGCAGACATATGAGACACTGTACACATCTCAAGGCACGACGGACACGGCAGCACTCGACGCCTACTTGCCGCAGGTGGCCATGGCCTAGTTGTCAGAGGGGCAGAGGGACTATTTTGGTCAACCCATCACGGAGGAGGATGTCCGTATGGCCATAGCCTCTCTCCCTAACAAAAAGGACCCTGGCCCAGACGGCTTCACAACGGAATTTTACAAGGCCTATGCCGAGGAGCTCACCTCCTTTTTGCTGGAAATGTATGCAGAAGCCTACGACTCTGGTGTCCTTCCCCCATCTCTCCGCGAAGCATTAATCATTACCCTATTAAAAAAGGACAAATCACCTGTATATTGCGACTCATACAGGCCACTCTCGCTTATTAATACCGATATCAAAATGTTAGCAAAAATATTGGCCACTCGCCTCCAACCGCTGATGCAGAATCTGGTCCTACCAGACCAATCTGGTTTTATACCCACGCGGTCTACCTCCCACAATATTCGCACTTTGTTTGCCTTGTTCCACACCCTCTCTCCTGAATTGCCTGCTGCAGCAGTCATGCTCGACGCTGCGAAGGCGTTTGACTCCATCGAATGGGGGTATTTGTTTTTTGTACTCCAGCGAATGGGCTTCTCTCCTTTTTTTGGTAATTGGGTCAAATTGCTCTATTCATGCCCTACAGCGCGGGTTTGTGTGGGAGGTCATACCTCCAACTCGTTTTCCATCACTCGTGGCACTCGTCAGGGGTGCCCCCTCTCACCACTGCTGTTCGCCCTCACTTTGGAGCCCCTGGCCTGTCTAATTCGGCAATGTCACAAATATGCGGCAATCAATTTACATCACCGTCCACTCATTATTTTGTTATATGCAGATGATATGCTGCTTTTTATTCGGAATCCACGTGACTATCTGGTGCCTGTTCTGCAGGAATACATCCGGTTTGCTCGCTTCTCCGGATTATCCATTAACTGGTCTAAATCTTTGGTGGTGCCCTTGACCGCATCCACGCTTCCGCACGAATTAGAATTCCCTCTTGAGTGGGCGACGGAGTCGGTTAAGTATCTGGGGATCTGGATTCACCGGGATCCTGACAGAGTACTTCGTGAGAATTATGGCAATGCTACAACATGGCTAGAACTTCAGATTGAAAGGTGGATTCGTCTCCCGCTCTCACTTGCAGATCGCATCGCTCTTGTAAAGATGGTGGTGCTTTCCAAATTTTTATATCTTTTTAATAACATACCTATCCCCCTCTCCCAACATTTTTTTAAGACATTGCGAACGTTGCTTCTTCGTTTAGTCTGGGGGGGAAAGCAGGCCAGGGTGGGCTGGCAGACACTTGTCCTTGACTATAAGCATGGGGGATTTAATGCACCGGATTTTTATTTATATTATCTATGTGCGCAGGCACATTACGCACATTTCTGGTTTGCACCTCATGATTTTCTTCCGCATGTAGCGGTGGAACATTGGGATGCACACCCCATACCGCTGAGCTCCATTCTCACGCATAGCCGTCGATCCTTCCCCTGAGATGCAATCAACACGGTCAACTCGACGATTGCTGCCTGGCAGGCGCTGGGCCGCTTGGCTGCGAAGCTACCTTTATACTCCCCACGTCTTCCTCTTGCTTATCACGGCGACATTTCAGTAACTCATGAGGAGGGGATCATGCGCATCTTGGCTCAGGCGGGAATTGACAAAATGCAGGATCTATTTCCTCATGGCACTTTTTTGACATCTGCTGATGTTGAATACATCCAACAGAAAACTTTGTTATTCACATTCTTGCTTCATAGACTAAGGAAAGCTTTGCAGGCTCATTTCCTGTCGTTTCCTGCGGAACCTTCGAAGTCATTAGCTCTACACACTTTGCTTACTAGTCAAACTCGGCACAAGCTTGTTACTAAACTATACCAAGCTGCCAGAGCGGATAGGGTCCTCCCCATTGACAGAAGCCTACATAAGTGGAATGCGAGTCTAGACCCACAGCTCACCCGGGAGGAATGGGAACATTGCTGCGCTTTGACCGGCACGCTCACATCTAACGGAAACCTGCGTATTATTCATTTTAAATACCTTCACCAGAGCTATCATACTCCTCACCGGCTTTTTAAATATGGACTAAGGGACTCAGATACATGTCCTAGATGCGGTGCACCGGGTGCGGACTTCTTACACCTAGTTTGGTCCTGCAGGCAGGTGAGGAACTTTTGGTCTGAAGTGGTTACAAAGCTATCCCAAATTGTAGGGGTTGTATTGACTTGCTCACCTCAGGTGTGTCTACTGGGTCTGCTTCCCTTTCTAAAAGGTGCCACGGGTAAACTAACTAGAGTTGCACTACTTATTGCTAAGAGGCGAGTTGCGATGATGTGGTGCTGCAAACGGAGTCCTACAGTGGCATTATGGCTCAAAGATCTGATATATTGTAGAGAAAATTTAGTGTTATACGCGGAGGAGTTGCCGGTGACCTCCCGTCCAAATGATATTTGGGAACCTCTGTTAACTTATTTACGTTCAAGTGCTCCGCAAGATGATCCTGAAACTGTGACTGCATAATTACTGTCATTATCAATAATTGTGATATGTCTTACTGTGCTGTTAAAGCTGGAATCCACCTTATCTATATACCTTTTATGGCCACGTTTAATTGTTGTTTTATACCAACAAAGTTTTTGTGTTTCTCTTCCTTGATATTTCCTCCTATAATGGCATCATTTTTGCGCTGTGATTTCTGTATACTGTATGATGCTCTATGCAAAATGACAAATAAAATAAAAAAAATAAAAAAAGCTACATGTCCAGGTTCTAGCCCGCTGCCTGCGGTGACATGTCTGCGTCCGATGTACACAGCACAATGTAATGTGGTAGGGCCCAGGGCCCCCATGCATACAACAAGACCACAGGGACACATGCACATATCATGTTGAACTGGCTACGGGCCCGTGCGCCCAGCCCCTTTATTGGCAGGGCCACATGTACAGTGACGCCTGTGCTGGATGTGTGTGGGGTGAGTATAAGCCAGCCCGCACGGAGTGCTTGGTGCTGGCAATAACCTGAACAGTGGACACCAGTGTAATGGAAACAGAAAACACCAGCATAACAGAGTCAACTGCAGAGCAACATGGAGGGATCCGGAGTAAGGACAGAGGTCACCCAATATTCAGTCAGGAGGTTCCGTGAGTTCCAGTGCACTGAGGTAGGGGCATTAGAGAAGAGCGCGCTCATGTGAAGAAATTGCTAGGATTGTGTCCCTTCGGGTTAGTCCTGATGCAGATGCAGTGGGGTGTGTTACACCTGCATCAACTTCCTCATCAACGTCCCAGGTCTCCCACACTGCCTGAGGTGACAGTTGCGTCCGCAGTCCACAGTGCAATACCCAGTAATAGATCCGGGTGTGTAGCTTGACTACCACCACCAGTCTGCATTCCTGCCTTGGGGCTGTTGCCTCCTGCCCTCCCATTGTCTGTGCCTTCTCCCATCCGCACACTTGACACATCTTCCTCATCAAAAGGAGGGGCCATTGTTCAACACTTGGTCTATAATATCCAAGTGGAAATGCATGGGACATGTGGACTACGTTGAAGGTGTAGCAACACTGGATTATGAACTGATGCTGTTCTAGAGAGGTGTTCCAGATAGTGTAGCTCCTTGCAGATATCTGAAGTAGAGAATCATGTCTAATTTAGAGTGTAGGTCTTGTGTTAAGCAATGGTGTGTGCATTTTGTATCTGTTGGATGTAACTCCCTTCATGAGTTTGAAAGTCCCCATTTACATATCCATGAACTAAACCCTTCTGCATTCTTGATTACCTGTGTGCTGGTCATTGAAGGATGTGATCTGTCTAATGCCAGTGAATGTGAACAATTAAAATTGCCAGCCCAACTGGAGAAAGTATTAATCTTATCGATGAAGTAAGACATTAATTTGACTAGGAATTCCAGGTTTGTTAATGTTGGGGTAAATATATACTGACAAATGCCAGACATTTGCAGTTAAGGCTACCCTGATTATGGTGACTATGCCCCCGAGTCAGACTCAGTGTGGTGTACACTGTATGCCAATCATGGTTTAATTCATATCAAGATGTTGTGGGCATACGAGGAATATGTTGGCCCCTGCACCTATTTTGGATTTTTGCACCTTCTTTTTTAGTTAAGTATGTCTCCTGCAGAAATGCATTGGAAATTCCGCATCGTTACAGGTAGGATTATATTCTGTGTGTTTCCATCATGTTCCCAAGTCCCCTAATGTTACTGGTCAGCATCCTATATCTATTTGAAGCATCTCTGTGTCTTAGTATAGTGCCCTCTTAGTGTTCTGCACCTCTCACCTAGGCCTGCTGTGATCCCAGCCCAAGTGTTGTATCTCACCCACCCACCTGTAGGAATGTGCTCTCTAACCGTAGTCTTTAAACACAACTGTAGCACCCTACCTTGAACTTAGTTCTAAACTGCCCAAACCCTACCCGTATAAAGTGTGAAAATCTTGACCCTTGAGGTGAGCCAGATGACCCTCTAGGTTGATAATGTGATGTAGAGGTTGTGTGGTGAAAAGGTGAAAACTCGTCTCCCAGAGCATGCTCATTTTAAGCATTGCTGTGAAGAGTAATACTAAAGTGATGGCACTGAGCACTCAGGTTTATCATGCCACACTGTGGCATGTTCCTTCTCACTGAATCTTCTCACCTCTGGAGCACCGCCTTCCAGGCAGTCAACAATGTTTCACCGGCCCACATAACCCAAGAAGCTCTTTCATGTGTGTTGATCCTTGGCACCTTAACCAGCACAGCATGTGATATTATCATTTTCGAAAACATCTTTTACAAAAATAATTTTTTAAAACATCTTTTACAATAAACTCATTTTTTCCAAAAATGTAAACCAAACTTAACAAATGAAATTTAGCCTAAATATGTTTATTTATAATTTGACAAGACAATAAATATACATAGAAAACATACATCTATATTAATATCTATCTGCACACAGACAGACACACACACACACATACATGTGGGAATAGGTTTAGATCAATACATTACCAAACTAATTAAAAATGCATAAAAGCTAAATATCAGCTACATATAGATATATAAAAGAAGCCACCCACAAGCACACATGTGTGAGTGTGCTTTTATTCATCTTTACATATTAAACTGGCAGCGATAGCACCAGTATATTTAGGTTTGGGCGAATCTGCACAAACCTTTAAGAAAGAAAAGCTAATATCTATCTTTGCATAGATCTGTAAAGTGGGATTCAAGAAAAAGAAAGGGGGGCAAAAGTGTAATTTCTCATTTTAAATCTCAAAGGAAGCATTGTTCTTTGGTGCGGAAAAAATGGCTGAACAAAATTAAACGAAATTTGGCACAAGTTTAAAACTTTACTTAAGGAGGTATATTTTTTGGTTTCATGTAAATCTGTTTCCATGGCAAATGAGTTTTTAAAAAGGGGCTCGAGTTGGGCTTGAAGGGATTACATTTTAGAAAAATATAGAGCACACTTTGACTGTTGAGGATATACAGATGTCCATGGGTCTAAGAATATAGAGAATTATCACATCCTAATGTCCAAGGAAACAATTAATCCCATCCGCCATTTAGGAGCCACAAGTCCACTGAAGGATCTGTAAGACTTAAATAATTATTTGGGTGCCACAAAACTAAAAGAAAATGTAGTGTCAGTCATTACAAGGTTTGGAACTTAGGGGCATGTTATCAAGGGCAGTATCGCCACTTTAGCGGCACTTTTTGCCGATTAAGCGGCGATATTTTTATCGCCCTATTAGCAAGCTGTCGCTAACAGCTGTTAGCGACAGCTTAATGGCGATAGCGGCCGTTTTGTTGCCGCTTTGCATGTCAGCGATAATTATCGCTAATGACATGCAAAGTAGGCGTTCTCAACTAAAAGCAACTGCAAACAGTCGCAAACACAACTTCCCCCTATTATCAATGCCCGCGAAGCGATGGAAAAAGTTGCGCTAACCGCGATTATCGCTGGAATTTAACACCTGATAAAAACTTGACTTAACCATCTTGTCAATGGGAGGTGGATTGTAAGGTTAAGTCCTCACCTGCCTATTAGCAAGCTTTTCATTAGCGCAGTGAATTTATCGCTGGATTTCTCGCGCTATTGCTGGGTTTCGCGCGCTATCGCTGGATTTTTTATCGCCTTGGAGATAAGCATTGATAATAACGCGTTATCTCCGCGATGAAATCCAGCGATAGCCGGCGATAAAAAAACTGTGCTAAGCGCGCTTTGCGATAATTATCGCAAATCCTTGGTAATATGCCCCTTAGTTTCCAGGTCCTGAAAAAAAAAAGAAATGAAAGGGCACATAAGGAAGAAAACCCTGACCCCAGGTCAAATAATTTTCTGAGATTCGCAGATTCAGCACCCGTATCCACTAATCCCAGAGATGCCCTCCAGTGTGGATTCTAGAATACCATTTTGAACCAGTGGATCCAAAAAAAATAAAAAATTTCATTGTGCATACAGTAGGGATGGCCACAAAGGTAGTAGTTAGTACTGTCAAGCTGGAACAACAAACACTGTGTGGAAGCTCCATTGATTCAAGGGACTCCTGCTGCTGAGGGACTAGTACAACTTGGTTGGCACACCACTACCAGATGCAAGCTTCACAAACCCCTGGGGCCTGGCTTCAGTGGGGCTTGTACCACCAGGCTGGTGTCATATGCCCGAGTTAGACCTTGTAGGAAATAGTGCCAATTTGCATTTAGATAGTTCTCTCCTAAAGTTGCCTTCCCTTTGTCATATCTACTTTTGACACACATTTGCATTTGCAACGCTTGGGTTAGTTTCTAAGAAACACCAACTTTGCTGACACAAAAGAACTTTGTGAGAACACTATCACACTGCCTTGGCATTTTGTGCCATGTGCGTGATACAAATGTGTTTGCTATTATGTCCATATGGTGACGCAGATATCTGTGGAATACAAATAATAGACAGCCTTATCACAATCAAGGCCAGAGGCAAGGATGTCCTTTTCTATATATATCCTTTTGTTTCCAAAATACAGAAGAGACACTTCTACTGACTTCGAGGGGTCCCTTCATGCTGAAGCTTTTGCCTAGCAGCTGACTGACATCTCCGTGATGGGTGTCCAGTTCATGACCAAGACGGGATCCAACATTCTTACCCACCAGGTAAAGGGGTTAGATCATACAGAAGTGGGTTTTTTGGCACACCATACATTCAGATCCCAGACACATAGGCAAGGGTGTGCATCGTAGGAGTACGCTAGATTGTTATAAATACTGTATATGTATGCATATATAAGCTGTTTCAAAAAGATGGTGGAACTCTTGTTTTATTCGCTGTGTTGACACTCATAACTTATTTCTGGTTCTATATATTAATCATTGCAGCACATATTTTCTGTACAAGAATCACTACGGTTCAATAAATATTGAAAAACTGCCATTCATGTATTTTTGTATATTTCTCTGAGCGAAACAGGGCTAGAGTAACTGAGCAAAAAGTCCTAGGTCTGTCACCACAGTTCCTGAGGGAACAGGGTTGTCATGTTCAGTAGTTGCCAGAACTGTTCGCTACCTGTCTAGGTTTAGATGGGCTAACGGTGGTCCTCTGAGCTAGCTTGTCCAAGGGACAACATATGCTTCAGGGGGTGCATGGAATTAGTTTGGCACCATACTAAGTTTATGTTGTCCGCAAACATGAAGTTACTACTGATTAGTGGAAACTGCACGACATGGTGCCGCCAACGTTGGTTGGTTTCTTATTTTTTATGGATCAATTGAGTAGTTCAATCGTGCTTCCTCAGTGATCGCTACACAGCTTTTAAACCGGAGACGTCTGTGGTGGTAAGAAATATCCTCCTCAGTTGAGTAGGTATATTCTATATATTGGCTGTCGGCAAATTCAAACTTGAAAGGATATTGTTCCCACTGTTGAGCCAAACACTGTAATAAATTTCTTACAAACATGGCACAGAATATTTCCAAGAACTGCATACATGAAGTCACTGAAAAACTACTTCAACATGGCCTCACACTAGAAGGTAGGGATGTTATCTTTGTGGTAGAGGCACACGAAGAATTTAGAACAGAGGTGTTTTACTCCTGGGTAAAATTATTTTCCTACAGATGATGCTTCACAGGTATTTCACGAATTTGAAGTAGACGAATTTCCAGAGGAATACACTCCTTATGAGGAGATAGAAATCCCTCTAACTTCCAAGAGCATATTCATTGGTTTAAAGACGTTCTCCGCCATAGTATACAAGATGTGAGACTGGGCCCACTCAGCAATGAGAGGGCGACATGGCCAGTCCTAACCGGTTACACACCACATCCTGGTGTTGATCGTTTGACCGCAGGCCAGCTGTGAGGATTATATAATAATCTAGTAACAATATACAGAAGTAAAACATAATTCATGATGCAAACATTAACACTCTCTCCTGCGTGGACTGTTCAAGCGGTATCACCACAATTAGCTACGCCAGGCATTAGCCCTCAAACATTAACTGCAGTCATGGGGAAAATTCCCACAAAAAAGGAAGAAATTCAATTTTGGATTGCACAAAACAAACCAACTTGAAGCAGTATTTCCACATACGGGCCTCCAGGAAAAACATAGGATACTAACAATTTGCTTGCCAATGGGGATGGCTCCCCCAGTAGAGGAGTGTGCCAATTGGGGTACTGTCTTTGCTGCAGTATATACCAGAATGCATGGTACCCTTTCTTTGGCGGTACTGCGGTTTTAAAACAAGTACAAAATGTGCACAGGGCAGCACTTGCCCTGGACCTATGGATGAAGTTGATGGGCAATTTTGCCGCAGTATCTGCCACAATGTTGAGCAACATTAAGGGGAAGCATCACTGTTAGCCATACACCAACATCTACAGGATGTGCCTCCTGCGCAGCAGGCGCACAAATTGCCTAAAATTATCAAAGAAACCTATGCTACATGGTGTAGAGATAATTTGGGAGCCAGACCAGGAAAACCACAGGCCAAGAGTAATTTTGAAAAAGATAACTCTAATCAAGCACCCGACTCTTCCACAAAGAAGAAGTGGGACAACAAGAAAAATAAAGAAAAAAACAAAATCATGGGGTGGGTCCCCTACACAGGAATCTACTGTAAAACGTTACAATTTACGTAACCATGATAATGTTAAACCGCCTGATAGGTATCAGGATACTGATACACGTTCCTCTTGTTCCTTTTTGGATACATCTGATAAACATTCAGAGAGAGGAGGACGGTCAGAGTGGAGAACAGAAGAGCACGTGAAACCAAGAAAGGGCTTGCAACGCTCATCTGAATACATATTTAAACAGGAAGACAAGGCTAAAATATTGAAACATCAATTTGAAGAGAAGAAGGTAGCCAAATTAAAGGTGAGGTATGCCCAGGATTTTGAGGACTCTGCTTCAGTACGGGGAGTGGGCATTGACAATGCTGGACAGTGCAGCAGAAGTTGCAATAGTTTGACAGAACCTGATGGATTGTTTGGTGGGAGTACTTCTGAGTGAGTATATCACGGTGGAACCACCGGATACCAGGGTAAGCGGTCCAGACCATTTATATGAAGTCCAACTATGGTTGGAAGGGGACGTACCCAGATTTATGAATCTTCTCTTTTGGGAGGAACTCACTTAACGTTATGACATTTTACTGGCTGAAAAAGATTGGTCACATGACTTCATGATGGATTGCCCAAAGGGGAAATGGTGATTTTACCAGCCTTCTCCGAACTTGTTCCAGAATCAATTAAGCACTCATGCTCCAAGGAGTGGGCTTTAGCGTTAGCGCCTGCATTATACTGCAACCGTTTGGGGTGGGATGACGGTTCACCTTTTCATGATATACCATTGAGGACAACCCCACAGCCTCAAAGACAATACCCTATAAAAAATGAAGCAAAACAACAAGTTAGGGAAATCCTAACACAACTTGAATATCAAGGGGTAATTGAAAGCTGCACCTCTTCAATGAAGAATCCTCTATTTCCAGTAATGACACCAGATCAGTCAGACCGTCTAGTATTAGATTACAGACATTTAAACACAGCTACGTGCACATTCGCAGTACAAAATGCACACAGTGTTGCACTAATAAATAACATTGTGTGGAAGAAATACAAAACAACGCTAGATATCTCGAATGGATTCTTCTGCCAAAATACAGCACCTGGAAGCAGATATTTGACCTCCTTTACTGCGCTTGACTCTCAGAAACAATTCTGCCATTTACCACAGGGTTCTAAGAATAGCCCCGGGCTGTTTTCAGCCTGAGTCACAGAATGACTTGAAAACTTTGATGATCAGCCTTGTCATATGTCGATGACATATACTTAACAGACGATGACCTGATGGAGCATTTGACCAGAGTGCACCATATAACATAGGGGTTCGCTCACATGGGCTACAGATTATATTTTTAAAAATCAAAAATTGCCCACCCCTGTGACCTGTTTCTGTGACATGAGCTGTCAAGTGAGGGCAAGAGCCTGGTGATGCATTTTTTAGAAAAATGTGCGTTGCTCCAACCTCCGACGACTCTGAAAAAATTACTATCCTTATTAGTATTTCTAAATTTTGGCAGAATATACATTCCTGAATACACAGAACGGGTAAAATCATTCTACGACCTTAATCTTCCAGACTTTTTAGGTACACAGTACAGTGGAAACAAGAACACACAGAAAATGTACGTTCCATATAAGCTGACATGATAGCTTCCAAACACTTAGACACATGTGTAAACACTACAAACTTGGTGATCTGTGTAATCACGGGTACATCAGGGTATACATATATCACGTTCAATGAAGGTGACACAGTATCGATTGCATATAAATCTCATCTCTATTCAAATGCTGAAATGCTTTTTGCACCAACTGAAGATACTGACAGCTGTTCAGACTGCTCTAGTGAGAGAGCATACCCTGGCTCAAGGGAAACAAATCAATGTTGTGACCCCAGTACTGACCTTAGAGGCGGTTACCAGAGCAAGTGTTCCAAATGCTAAAGCTCTATATCCTAGATGGATACAATGGGCAAACTCCTTCACTGCAACAGAAGTAGACTACAGATTTGACACTACATTACAGACACAAGCATTTCTCCAGTACGAGCAAGAATATCCTCTGCCAAATGAAATAATCCCTCAAGAACGCTATGACTATATCATTTACACTGATGGTTCTGCTCAGCCTGCTGTTGGGACCAAACACCAATTTTCAGCTGCATGCGCAGTCGTAAAAGGCAGTATGCACAATGGAATGTTCCATCCTAAAAAAAATCACACACAGTAACTAGGTGATTGTATGGCACAGCTGGCAGAACTTAAGGCTCTAGTACTAGCACTACAGAATATGGATGCTGAATTCCCCACACTTATAGTGTGTGATTTGTATTATTGTGTGCAGTCATATAATGAGTATCTTCATTACTGGAGCCAGAATGGATTCAGGGCCTCGAAAGGCTTCACAGTGAACCACAAGTTGCTTTGGGAACAGGTGGCGAAGCTGAAAGAATGCTTGCCACAGCCTCATGTCATACATACACTGAGTCATCAGCGTGTTGCCATTCACATTGCAGGGAATTCACTGACTGATGAAGCTGCAAAGGTGACAGTTCGCACTGCCACGGTTGCTGCAATAACTCGATCAAGTACGAGAATAGACAGAGTCATCATGTTGGCCATCATGTTGGCGCACAATGACACACACCTGCCGATAGGCTTTCCAATCAAATACTCCTACAAGTTAGATGCACAAAACACACTGTATGCTCAGATTCCAGGAGTGGGGTACAGAGTAATACCAAACAGTGAAATCAGACTCGGATTAATTCTGGCTGCACATGACGGTCTGGCTTCTGCACATGCACGGGTGGCTGCTTCAATTTCACTATTGCAGCAACGATATTGGTAGCCAGGTCTTTTCAAACAGACCAAGGACTTTGTACTGAGATGTGACATCTGTCAAGAGATGAAGGGTTCCACCATGTCGCGTCCACCTCAGACACCTATTTTAATTTCAATCAAGCCTTTAGCTTGTGTGTATTTGAACCACTGCAGCTCTCTACCACTTGATGGGGCTTACAAATACATCTTGGTGGCAGTGGATTCCTGCTCTTGATTCCTGTGGGTATAGCCACAGCGATTGGCTGGTGCCTGAACTGTTATAAAGCATCTTGTGAGCCTTTATCCGGACATACGCAGTTGGCACATTACATTCTGACCAGGGGCTGGTGTTTAGCTCTAGGGCTAACAAAGAGGCCATGGAAAGTTTGGGTGTGGCTCTGCGTTTCTCATCTCCATACCATCCCGAGGGAAACGCAGTCGTTGAGAGGAAATACTGGGACTTACAGCAGTCTTTAACAGCATGGGTATTAGGCTATGGTCTCAGTTGGGTCCATCACCTATACAGGGCCCAGAGGCCTTTGAATAACAGGCCAAGAAAATCCTTGGTTGGTAGGACTCCTTATGAGATCCTGTTTGGGGTTAAGATGTGGGTCCCAGACATCAATAATAGCAGCACAGTGGTGGTTGAAACACCATTTGAAATCAATGAACGTTTGGCTGTTTTACAGGATTTTAGCAATTTCTGGGATGAACAAAGAAACGTCCAAGTAAAACGCATCACCACTGGAGAAGAGAAGGTTGCTCCGGCAACAACCGGCTGGATCCCAAATATCGGGGATCTGGTTTGAGAAAAGATAGTGGACAAGAAAGAGTTTGGGCCATCTTACACTCTGTGCCTGTCCTGACTGTTGAAGGTACACAAACTGTCCTTCTACCACCCCTTTCCGGACGCCGAGACAAAAGGTTTGTCTCTATTGATCTGATCAAACCGCATTATGTGACCAATTCTCAACAGTAAGTCGCCTGGACTTCTGGGTAGCTACCAATTTCCTCTTGCTGCCAGACAGGAGGTTCAGATGGAAACTTCAATTACAAATCAAGTCTGCTCTCTTCAACAAGAAACATCAATGAACAACAATGGAGTATGCCTTTTACCTGTTTCAAAAACAACGACTACTGTGCAGTCTACGAGTACAGATTTCATTCCGAAATCCTGAGAAGAACAAAATCTACGCCATGGTACCACAAATCAAGTCTTCATCTAATTCGAACCAGCCTGCTGAGCGGCCCAAGGTAAACCGGATGGCGTCTTGATACTTCATTGACTTTGATGACCTCTCCTCCAACGCATCGGAAGTTCCACTACCCCCACAGTGCCTGTCATTCAAGCTAAAGGTGCGTGTCTTCTATCATTGGCTGAAAAGAACATACGTTGTTTTTCCATGGTTACACCTTTGGATTACAATTTCATCACTTTCCAAGTCCTTTGGATTTGTTTTGTGACTGTGTTCTTCCTTCTCTTAAATGGATACTTTGTCCCAGACCACTCTGTAGTACACACCGTGAACTTGGTTTTGAAACCACCTGCATCATTACACCATGAGCAAAAAGATATGTCTCTGGTGAACATTTTAGCTGTTCCAGTTCCAGATGGGATTGTATGGGATAGGGTATCATTTCATGTGTATGGTCCCACTGAACTCTTGCAAATTACACATTTGTTTAAGATTTCTTTGAATGATATTATCACCTCCAGTACTATTTCTGATGATTGGGATATTGATACAGTATATGAAATGCTAGAAGATCTGGAGTATTTAACTGTGTTTTCTTCTGATGAGTTTTATGATGGTACAGCTAATTTTGATGAGATGTTCTTTTTTCATCACTACAGTCATCATTTCCTACACAAGGCTAGTACACCTCGTTAAGTGTTTATGTTACACAGTGGGAACATTGCCCTACACCACCAAGGGGTAGTTCAAAAGCACTTGCACAGCCGTTTTACTATTTTTCTAGTTACACATCTAATCCAGCCTAATTTTATTATAGGCTTGCACCGTCACCTGCAAAGAAAAATATGTTAACTGGTACTAAGCTGATTTCCTCTGTTTTTTTTCTTTCCCAACTCTCTGTACAAAACTTTGACTTTTTGAGGGATACAGTGGATGTAAAATCTGGGGAACTAAAGATTGGCAGGTTCAGGGAATTGAGGCTTTGTTTAGAGCCTGTTTAACACCTCAGCAGATGATATTCCTGAACACAACTGTGCAACAGACAACATGTCTTGGCCTAGTCAAGATAAAAGATTTAAACACACTGAGGGTTCCCACTAGTACACAATTTGACAACTGGCAGTGGTTAACACTATATAATGAAAACACTATTTATACTATGCTGCATAAGAGTAAACATAACTCATCAGATCCCAATTGAAAGGGAGGGTTAGTGTGGCCACTAGACACTAACAATTGTCAGGATAGATTCCTAGGTCACATTGTGGGATTTACAGTGAACAGGCATGACATGCAATATGTGCAGAGTGAACATTCGGGGGTAGTAACAACTTACAGTGTTGTGAAGTTGTGCCTTGATTGGCTAAAAAGTTCGACATTGTCTCAGGTACAACAGCATTTGTCCCTTTTATCTGCTGACCTAAATTTACGAGACTTTTAGTGGGTCCTTGGAAACCACGTCAAAAGCGCTTCCTTTCCACTGTCTATAATGAGATATGGAAAAGATCTCAACAAGAAGCTGATGAAAGGTTGCATGAGATAGACAGGGCCAACTCAGAACAGGCTCTTGTAGTATTGAACACCGGTATGGCTACTTGTCATCTTGAATGTATTCTTTAGGTAACATTGTCTCATCTACAATTGATGTGCTTCAGCAAGATTTGTCTGCAATACAATATGGTCCGACCCAACTCATGTCAATTCTGTTGTTGAGCTGGACACTACAAGTGTTGCATTTTGGTCACGTGGCTTGGCGACACATTAACATCACAAACCTGCTTTCACCTTACCATCTTTCTGAATAACAGATAGCTATGGCACAGAAAATATGCAAAATACACAATGTTACACATTGAAAAGCTTGACAAATGACCTTTTACCGTTACTGAGATAGCATCCTTCCATAATCCAGGGGTACATTACTCTGCCAATCTTGACTTTCCACTTTCAGTATGTCTACAACACCATAAGTGAGCAGATATGAAGCGTTAGGTGAAGGGTTCATAAAAGAACAATGGGAGCTTCCTTTCACATTCCGGTGTCGGAATAAGGATACTGAAGTCTTTCTCAGCGGCTCAGATTAAGAGAAAACTTTAAATGGGTCTCTAGTATGCCAGGACGTTTCGTTGCATGAGGCATGTAATACATCTGTCGCAAACCTGTCTTGCTACATGAAAGGGTCTCCGGCAGCCATGATACATCCGACTCTCAGATTACTCTCGAACGAGATTTACCTAATGTTAAACAGTCAAGGTTGTTGTGGGATGAAACCAGGGGTTGCCTATGTGGTGACCATATCTTCCATTGTAACATGTTGCACACAAGTCCTGTTTCCACCTGCCCGTGTAGTTAGGGAGGATACGATGGCCTTTGATTAATCTTACTAATGTGCGCTTTGATGCCCTGAGCAAACTGAAAGCCTTACTATTTCAAAAATATGTAGCCTTAACTTTGGCCAAGGAGATGGTTGATCTTCAGCAGATGCGTTCCTCTTTGGAGATACAGGCACTTCTCTGTACTAACTTCCCACGACATTTTGGGGATCTGGTCCATCGTATATTTAGCATGTCTAGTAGAACTGAAATTGCGGGGTTCTTCAAGAGCATTGGCTCTGGGATCGTCAGCACCTTCCAGAGGGTGTTTGGAGTTATTCCATCTTTCATCTACACCTTTCTCTGAAGCATCTTTGGAGGTCTTCCACTTGTCCTGATCCTAATTGCAGGGATATTGCTTGTATCATTTCTGCTCCGCAATGGATGTCCCAGTCCGAGATCAAATGGAGCTGGCACTGTCTCACGTCCTGTTATGCCGTGCACTTTGGTGCACCTTTGCTTCGAGAACTGGGTGAGCACTGGTTCTGTCTTTCTAGCCTGTATGGCTCCATTGCATACAGCCTGTGTTCCACTGTCTCTTGTGTGCCTATGAGTGTTCTCTGGAGTTGTGTATGGGTAGAAATTGGTTGACTCTGCAGACATTCACGTACTGATGACCCCTCTGAAGGCCCATTTGTGCAGCTGTTTTCTGCTGATACTGGCCATGTTCTATGAGCTTCCCTGAGTTACCTCCACAACTTGTGGTTTGGATCTAGACTCTGTATCACCGAAACACTGATTGGCTGTATTTGCTCCCTCAGCAGCTGCTGTAGGGGGTGGATGCCAACATATTTGCTCTATCAATTTTCTCTGAGGCATGCCTCTGAGAACATCATCTGCGGATGCTGGGAACAGCAATGTTTTGTCTACCTCTTGGAACATGTAAACATCTGGCTCTCTGTGTGGTGGTAACTTTTTATTCAACCTGTTTCTTAACTTCCAAATTTGTTTTAAATTGCCTTCCATTTTTACTGCTTTTATATTCTGCATATATACGTTTGGCTCTCTTTATGCTTCGGGCCACCAAATAGCATGAGTGCCGGATTTTATTGCAATTTTAAGGCGATTTTTATCATATACACTTTTTTGCATTTTATTTCATATATGCTGATGTATTCTTCATGATGGGATTAGTTTGCTTTAGATACTTTTTAAATGACTTATATATGAGGAGTGGGTGTCATGTGTCCGAGTTAGACCTGGTAGGATATAGTTCCAATTTACATGTACTTGGTTTTCTCCTAAAGTTGCCTTCCCTTTGTCACATTGACTTTTGACACACATTTGCAATGCTTGGGTTAGTTTCTAAGAAACACTGACCTTGCTGACACAAAAGAACTTCGTGGGAGCACTATCACACTGCCTTGGCTTTTTGTGCAAGGCCTTCATGTGCGTGATACAAATGTGTTTGTTATTATGTCCATATGGCAACGCAGCTATCTGTGAAATACAAACAACAGGCAGCCTGATCACAATCACAGGCTGAGGCAAGGATGCCCTTTTCTATATATATATATATCCTTTTGTTTCCAAAATGCAATCAGAGGAGACACTTCTACTGACTTTGAGGGGTCTCTGCATGCTGAAGCTTTCGCCTAGCAGCTGATTGACATATCCTTCAGGGGTGTCCAGTTTGTAACCAAGACGGGGTCTTACATTCTTACCCAGCAGGTAAAGGGGTTAGATCATCCAGAAGGAGGTTTCTTGGCAGACCATACATTCACACCCTAGACACATAGGTTAGGGTTTGCATCATAGGAGTATGCTAGATTGGTATAAATACTGTATATGTATGCATATATAAGCTGTCTCAACAAGATGGTGGAACTCCTCGTTTTATTCACTATTTTGACACGCATTACAGCTTTTTTCTGCTTCTGTCTATTAATCAGTGCAGCACATATTTTCTAAACAAGAATCACTATGGTACAATACATATTGAAAAACATCCCTTTGTATATTTTTGTATATATCCCTGAGCAAAAGAGGGTGCGAATGACTGAGCGAAAAGTCCTAGGTCTGTTTCACCACGGTTCCTGAGGGAAGAGGTTTGTCATGTTCAATAGTTGCCAGAATTGTTTGCTCCCTGTCTAGTTTCAGGAGGGCTAATGTTTGCACTGTGAGCTAGCTGGTCCAAGGGACAACCTAGCCTGCGGGTGTGCATGGATTCAGTTTGGCACCACGCAAACGTGCAGTTCCTACTGATTTGTGGAAACTACACAACACTGGTACACTAGCAGCGGGTGTAAACTTCACGGACTCCAAGGGCACAGTTTTGGAGGAGCTACTGTTGTCAAGTCGGTACACCACCTTCAGGTGTAAGCTTCACTGACTCAAAACGGATCAGTCTATGGAGGAAATAGTGTTCAGAGTACCACCACCAGTGTCATGGCTGCGCATCACCTGGAAGAGAAGTATAGGGCAATACTGCTAAGCTACCACCCACTTGGCACGCCAACACTGGCCAAACTTCACAGACTGAAGAGGACTGACAGCACATGGCCATGCATCTGACCACCGCTATGTACTATCAAAGGCTGTGAAAAACAGAAGTCAGATAGCTGCAAATGGTCGGAGGCAGGGACTGGCAAGACAGCAAGCCCTGCAGCACAACCCACAGCAATGCTCAGCCCCCTCCTCGTGGTCTCCTCCAACGCAAAGGGAACTCTTCACACCGTACTCGGGCTGCTTGTAAATATGACGCTGCTGTATGTCATGAATGGGAGGCCTCTTCAGAACCCTGAAAATTGCAGGCCAGGGCTGGCGCTAGGTCAGCCCTTAGCCTGCGTAGGGATTTTTCTTAAAAAAGGGAAATGCTGTGGGATACATGCTCACTAAAGAATGTGTCCGTCTCAAAAGTGCATGGCTGCCTGACTGTCATGCAGCTAGGCTCTGAGTCAGCACCCGGCATGGGCTTAAGGGCCTTATTTAATTAAAAAAATAAATCTTATGTGGATGGTAATTGCTTAAGGCACTCCTTCAAGCAACAGGGTAGTCCTCTGCCAGCAGTGTAGTCTTTCTTCTGTAACTTCCACAGGTCCAATTGTTCTGAAGAATGGCTCTGAATCTCCAATATCTATAACAGTGTCAGTCTTTGTGTGGGGAGACTGCTTGTCCTACCCCTATATCTGGCTCTGGAAAGTTTTTCCTCTTCTCCTATCAATGTCCCAAACTGTCTGGGGGTGACACAAGGCAGGGCAGGCCTGGTAGCAGGCCCCTTTGTGTTTGCAGAAAACAAGGCCTCTGAAGTGTAAATGGGACTGTGTACAACCCCTCCCAGTAATCCTGCCAGGATGACCTAGCCTGTTGACTCTAATACCCCTTTGTGTCATTGTCTGGAAGTCGTACACAAACCCCTGCAGCTGAGCCATTCAGAGTCATTTGAACCAGGACACGGGCAAAAGACACAAATGGTTGGGACAAGAAATGTTCAACTTTCTAAAAGCGGCAGTTTTAGAATTCTTTCTTAAAATCTGACTTTACCATTAAGGAGGACTTTATACTACAGTTCATTTGAATATACAACAGTATATCTCTATCTGCTCTGAATCTCAAGTTAGCACTTATTAGATGTTATAAGGTAACCCAGTGTTAGCTAATAGGATCTATAGGCCTTACAACAGTGAAAAATGACTTTAGGAGTTTTTCACAGCCAGGACATATAAAACTTAGGGAAATATTTCCTACTTTTTAAATTCACTGCACCCTGCCCGAAGAGCCTTTAGGGCCTACATTATGGTTGTCTTTTAAGTATAAAATAGGAAGGTTTAAACCTTGTCAAAAGTTTTTTTTTCTTGCAGGTCGAAATGGCAGCTTAACACTGCACTACAAGCTGCAGTGGCAGGCCTGAGATGTGTTTTAAATAGCTACTTTAGTGGGTGGCACAAGATGTGCTGCTGCCCATTAGTACCATTTAATCTACGGACCCTGGGTACATGTAGTACCATGTACTAGGGACAGCGCAGTAATAATGAAAAGACTTTGTTTGTCCAGCCGTGAAAGCTGCACCATCCCTGGAATGAGTAGGGATCCGCAAGAGCTTGGAATTTTCCGAGCCCAGCTGTGGAACAGTAGGCAAGCGGAAATCACCAACGTATTGCAACTTGGAGGTCCACTGGAGGGAGAGGAAAAATAATGAATAACGTGTTTGAGCGCTGCACCTAATTGAGGTAACAATTACATGAAAAGTGACTACAAATTCTAGCATGCAACACAAGTTGATTTACTGATGGAGCCCATTAGAGTGCATTACTGTAGATTAACATGCAGACAAACAAAGTCTTTTCGTTATTACTGCGCTGCTACATGGATGCCTGTGATCAAGGTGCAGAGGCACTGAAACGCGTAAGGCAAGAATAGACATTCATACGCAATAAAGCTGGTGTGCTTTTAACTAATCTACTGCTGAGTGCGTTTTCAAACTAGGATACGTTGGAAGAAATGTTAAAACGACGGCAGTCCAGCAATGAAAGCTGCACCATCCATGGAAGGAGTAGGGAGCTGCGAGAGCTTGGAATTTTCCGAGCCCAGCTGCGGAGCAGTTGGCAAGCGGAAATCACCAACGTATTGCGACTTGGAGGTCCACTGGAGGGAAATAAAAAATAATGAATAGCGTGTTTGAGCGCGGCACCTACTTGAGGTAATCATTACATGAAAGGAGACTACAAATTCCAGCATGCAACACAAGTTGATTTACTAATGGAGTCAAGTAGAGGGCATTACTATAAATTAACATGCAGACAAACAAAGTAGTTTCACTATTACCGTGCTGCAACATGGAGGCCTGTGATCTAGGTGCAGAGGCACTGAAACGCGTAAGGCAAGAATAGGCATTCATACGCAATAAAGCTGGTTTGCTTTTAACTAATCTACTGCTGAGTGCGTTTTCAAACTAGGATACGTTGGAAGAAATGTTAAAACGACGGCAGTCCAGCAATGAAAGCTGCACCATCCATGGAAGGAGTAGGGAGCTGCGAGAGCTTGGAATTTTCCGAGCCCAGCTGTGGAGCAGTAGGCAAGCGGAAATCACCAACGTATTGCGACTTGGAGGTCCACTGGAGGGAAATAAAAAATAATGAATAGCGTGTTTGAGCGCGAAACCTACTTGAGGTAATCATTACATGAAAGGAGACTACAAATTCCAGCATGCAACACAAGTTGATTTACTAATGGAGTCAAGTAGAGGGCATTACTATAAATTAACATGCAGACAAACAAAGTAGTTTCACTATTACTGTGCTGCAACATGGAGGCCTGTGATCTAGGTGCAGAGGCGCTGAAACGCGTAAGGCAAGAATAGGCATTCTTACGCAATAAAGCTGGTGTGCTTTTAACTAATCTACTGCTGAGTGCGTTTCAAACGAGGATAAGATAAGTTGGAAGAAATATATATATATATATATATATATATATATATAACATAACATAACATAACATATACACACAAATTATTCAAGTATTGAATCTTAAAATATTCACACATCCAAAACAAAACATGCCAACAAGTAGCATCTTGTGTGCAGTTAGTATAGAGTATGTATGTGGGTGTGTGTAGACAGATAAATGAAAAACAGATAAAACAGAAACAACTTAATTAAATATAATGCTGTTAAGTGAGATCAATATTTATACAAATATATTCTGGTCGAAATAACAAACTACATAAACAACAATGTTATTGTTAAAGATGTTTTAGTTATGTATTTTTGCCAAAATATATTTTAGTAAACAATGTTATCACCTGTAATTCAGCTGGTGCTCTATCACTGCCACATTCTTTTTGCACATATAAGAGGGACCCCACCAGCGGCTTGCTTCTAGGTTGGAATCTGCATGTTCAAAGTAGAGTTGTAATCCGGCGGCTAGAATGAGGCTTAATAGGTTCAAAGTGATGGAAAAGACAGTAAATGCACAACCTCGAAAACCCTCAAGAGTGCAGCGGTCTGGGGTCCGGCTGGCTCTGACTAAAATATATATATATATTTTTTTAGTTTTTTACTTTTTGAACAAACATCACGTCAACCAAGAATCACGTGCATTTTTAAAGGATGAAAAACTATGCTCTATACTGCAAGCACATTGGCACTACAAATAACCTATGTGTTTGCGCATATCAGATTGTATGGTGCCATGTATGGTGTATGGATATATTTCAAGTTAAAAAGTGAGATTAATAAAAGCAACGTCTACTGCACAACACCATCGCTTTACTTTCTATATCGCTTTAGAAAAGTTTGTAATTCCCCAGAGACTTAGGGGCATATTAGCAATGCCTGGCGATAATTATCGCAAAGCGCAATTAGCGCTTGGATAATTATCGCCAGGCATCGCCGGTTTCTATCGCGGAGTTAGCGTGCAATCAGCAATGCTAATCTCCAAAGCGATAGAAACCTTGGAGAACAGTGTGAATATCGCCTGAAAACAGGCGATATTCACACTGTTCCCCAGTTCTGCTTGCTGATAGTGCGAGGGGGACTTAGCCATGTAATCCACCTCTCATTGGATTACATGGCTAAGTCAGGGTGGGACCAGGTGTTAGCAAACCAGCGCTAAACGTGTTTAGCGCTGGTTCGCTAATCACCGCCCCTGCCTCGCTGATAGGCGTTAGCGACCTCAGCGACTGTTTCCAGTCGCTGTTAGGTGGGGAACGCCTACTTTGCATGCCATTAGCGATAAATATCGCTGGCATGCAAAGCGGCACCCAACCCGGTCGCTATCGCCTACAAGCTGTCGCTAACAGCAGTTAGTGACAGCTTGTTGATAAGGCGATAATATTATCGCCGCTTTAGCGGGAAAAAGTCCAGCTAAAGTGGCGATAATCGCCTTGCTAATATGCCCCTTAGTTTCTGTCGCATGAACTACAGCAGTGAATAATGTACAGAAGTTAACTGTCAAGCGTGGGTGAGATACTTTCTCGCAATACTTTCTTCTCAGCTTGATCGACAAAATAGTTATAGTTAAACTGGTTTAAAAACTTCAGACAATGCACTACTAATCACAACAGTTGATACAAGGGGAACGCAAATGAGGGGCGATAGACAAATGCCTATCTTGAGCTAAGAAGACGAATTGAAGAACAACATGAATTTTTCAGAAGTCTTTAGCGGGATAATTTGCAAGATGTTGCAAATATCTGTGACTGGGGAAAATATGCTTTGCTAATTATACATGTTGCAACTGCAATGAGCAAAGAAGATGTAGAAGCTAGTAATTATTTGCTTACTTTGTTAACCATTCCACAATACTCTGGCTGATGCCACACTCACTTTAATATGCCATCATAATGTAAATAGCATTGCCAATTTGGATTAAGATATATTATATTGCCAGTAATAGCCAATTTAGGATACTAGGAAACTTTGAAATTCCAGATAAAAAGTTAACTTGGGTGGTGACTAAACATCAGATCTGTACATGGGTGCAGAATGTTGTCATGGGCTACATGGCCAACCTATGTGGTGCCGAGGCACTCTTTGCACATCTCAATCAGCTGTTGTGTCATGGTGATATGAAAAAGCCAGACAAAGTGGGTGGTGATGAACCACACACGCAAATAGGATGTCAGGTGCACATCTTTGAGGCCCTGAGGTGAAGTTAATGTTTAGAGAGCCAAGAATTGTACTCAACAATAAGGCCCTCATTATGAGTCATGTGGAGCAGAATTATCGCATGGATTTCATCTCTACATAATACAAAGTGGGTCAGTTTTTCCACAATGGTTTTTCCATTTGGGGGAGACCAGACACCATTTTAACATACATTAATTCCACACTGTAAAAGCAGTAGAAGCTGTCAAACATCATTCCCCAATATTATTATCTGGCGGGGAAGCCTGCATTGCTCCCTCATAGCAGAAAATACCTTCTCCTTCCCTCCCCTACTCCTCCATCCCTCACCCATTACCCTCACATCTCCCAGCACCTGCACACACTCCACTGGCTCCCCATCAAAGCTAGAGTCACCTTCAAGATGCTCACCCACGCTCACAAGGCCCTCCACGACACCGGACCAGCATACCTGAACAGCCGACTTAAATTCCACGCACCCCAAAGGACCCTACGATCAGCCCAGCTCTCCTACGCCGTGGTCCCCCGCACCAGAAAGACCAGATCGGCAGCCGCTCCTTCTCCTTCCTCGTGGCCAGAGCCTGGAATGCCCTCCCGCTCCACCTCAGACAGACAACATCTCTCCCCAACTTCACAAGAAACCTCAAAACCTGGCTCTTCGACAGACCCCCTCCTTGGTGGACTGAAACCTGCGAAACCCCCCTCCCCCAGCGCCTTGAGACTCTTACGGGTGAGTAGTAGCGCTTAACAAACGCGTGATTGATTGATTGAGAGCTACCCACATATATTTACCGTCTGCTGAGAGCAGGTGGCAATTGTATTTGTTAAACCCACAAAATTGCGAATTTTGTGTGGTTTTACACAAGAAAACTCTGCCCCATAGGGTAATTCCACATTCCATGGGGTTAAACTTGTAATTGCACAGTACTGAGGCAGCTATACCGCATGGTAATGATAAAATCGCTTGCAATACCATGAACCTTGGAATGAGGGGCTCAGTCTCTTTGACGACAAAACTGAAGGAGCGTCTGCAAAGGGGGAGTAAGTGCCCGGTAGGCCAGGAAACAGAGATAAATCTGCCTCTGATTCCAGATCCTGCAAGTAGATTAACCCACAAAGTACACTCAGTAAAATGCACTATCCGATCTACCCTCTGAAAGCCAGAGTCATATGGTTACGTTGGACGTCCAGCATAGAGTAAAATTTAAAATTATCTCCTCTTTAAGAACGTTTTTTAAAGTCCTACCTCAGACCACACCAAGAGTTCCAAAGTCTCTGGTAGATACACTATCCCCTGCTTCATAGCCCAGTGATAAGGCAGGATCTACAGTTCAGGAATTAGTGATGCCAACACAAGTTTCTAATAGATTCCTGCCCTTGGAAGGTTTGGGTGACGAGAGGATGGCAGTAGGCGAGGAACCCTACCAGCCTGTGGTGTCTACAGCAGCTGAGGTAAAGAGGTGCAGGAGGGGTCCCCGGCTCCCAATATAAGCCAGACAGGGGAAGGGGGAGGCCCAAAGGATAACAAGTACCTCGGGAGAGTCCATGACATTAGCCCTGGCAACATAAATGAGAAACAGCTTTGCTACCTCAGAGACAAACCAAAGGGGGATACAAGGGGCCTGGGGGAGCCTGAATAGAAAGTTTGATGCTCTAGCGATCAGGACTCAAGCCCTTGAGGGGAGATCTTTCAGGAGGTTTCCTTCTAATACCAATAAAAGAAAGCTCAGGAAGATTTTAGTTCTCACGTACACTCTAAAAGAGCGAATACTATTCCAAGCACTGAAAATGAAGACCCTAAATGCAAATGGACTGACTGTTGGAAATTGCCCTTTTAGAGGGTTACCCCAAACTTTTTTCCTTCTTCCTCCTCTGTTTTTGACTTCGTTTTTGCTGGTTTTAGTGCTCTCTGTCTAAGATGCAATAGCATTTGGCTTTTCCATGATTCCTATATTTGGTTTACTACTAAGTCCTTAGTAAGGTGCACTACATGTGCACATGGCCTGTAAACCAAATGCTGCTAGTGGGCCTGCAGCACTGATTGTCCCACCCACATGACTAGTCCTTCAAACCTGTCTCAGGCCTGCCACTGCAGAGCCTGTGCATGCAGTTTTTAACTGCCATGTTTACTTGGCAAGTTCACCTACTTGCTAGACCCAAACCTTCCCTTTTATTACGTATAAGGCACGCCTAAGGAAGGTCCTAGGTAGCCACATGGGCAGGGCACAGTGTACTTAAAAGGCAAGACATGTGCTGTTGAATTTTACATGTCCTGGTAGTATTCCAAATTCGTTTTTCCATCTCTCCCATAGGTTAGCATTGGAGCTGGCTTGTAACATATTACAAGTGTAACCTCCAATTGGGAGCAGAAAGAAAATTGGAAATTGTGAAACACAAGGAGATGATGGACGAAGTGCTGAAACTTTTCAGACACTCACCCCCAGTCACAGATCTGGGTTGAGTCCATCATCGTTCTTTAGCTCACTTCGCCACCCCAGTTCAGACCCAGCTATATGCAAATCAGTCTTGACCCTGTGCCTCATGGGAACAGTCCTGCCAAATTGCCAAGACAGGTCTTCCCTGAAGCATCCTGGGACTGGTTTTGGGGTAACACCCCTCATCAGCCAGGCTAGCTTGAATCCAATGGCAAAGTGAGTAAGGGACCCACGTCTGGGCATACCCTGCCAACTTAGGATGAACAAAGTAAACAAAAGGAGATGATGGACGGAGCGCTGAAACGTTTTAGACACTCACCCCCAGTCAAAGATCTGGGTTGAATCCATCATTGTTCTTTAGCTCACTTTGTCACCCCAGTTCAGACCCAGCTATATGCAAATCAGTCTTGACCCTGTGCCTCATGGGAACAGACCAGCCCGAACTGCCAAGCCTGGTCTTCCCTGGACCAGAATCAAGCATCCTGGGACCGGTTTTGGGGTAACCCCCTCATCAGTCAGGCTAGCTTGAATCCAGTGGCAAAGTCAGAAAGGGACCCATGTCTGGGCATACCCAGCCAACTAGGGGCGAACAAAGCAAACACAAGGATATGATGGACGGAGCGCTGAAACTTTTCAGACACTCACCCCCAGTCACAGATCTGGGATGAATCCATCATCGTTCTTTAGCTCACTTCGCCACGCCAGTTCAGATCCAGCTATATGCAAATCAGTCTTGACCCTGTGCCTCATGGGAACAGTCTCATGGTGTCTCTGGACTCACAATTTAAAAACACATCTTTTAGTGAAGTAGTTTTTTAAATTGCAGGTCTGAAAATCCAGTTGGCATTTTCTCACTTTAACCATTCTGTTCCTCTGCCTGTCCATGGAATACACTTCTGGGTAGGATGAAAGCTGGGCTTTGTGCATTCCCTCTAGACAGTCACACAAAAAGGGAGCTGACGTTTTCCCTGCATACCCTGATGGCCCATCACCTGGCTGAGCTTTAGTGAGGGGGAGTAGCTGACACTTGCACCTGAATAGGTCTGTGCCTGTCACCACACAAAGAGCTGCATACCACCCTGTAGTGTATCTGGAGCCTGGGCCAGGAATGGCAGGGTCATTCTGCCAAGAAGAAGAGCTGTTGTGCTGCCAGGAGGGACAGCTACGTTTCTGCTCACTTTGCTGTGTTGGCCTGCTGCTTCTTGCCTGAGTGTAAGAGGGCTGGACTTTACTCTCTACATCATGCCTCTAAAGGCTCTCCAAGGGCTTTTTGGGCTTGCCTCCTGTAACTGAAGTCTCAGGGCTATCAAAGACTTCACCTGCATCTTGCTACCAGCACCTGGGCTCCTCTGCTCTGCCAAGTGGAGCCAAATCCATTACTGGGCCCTTGGAATTTAGTGTTTGGTATTACAATCCAAGGAACCAATGCATCAACTCCAAAGCGTATCTTCCAATTGGGAGCAGATAGAAAATTGGAGTTAGGTGTCTCAGGACTCACAGTTTAAAAGCACATCTTTTAGTGAAGTTGGCTTTTTGTAGGTCTGAAAATGGCCCTTTTAGATAGTTGGCATTTTCTTACTTAATCCATTCTGTGCCTCTGCATGTCCCTAGAATACATGTCTGGGTTGGATGACAGTTGGGCTTAGTGAATATATTCTAGACAGTCACCCACAAAGGGAGCCTTGCATATCCTGATGGCCCATCACCAGGTTGAAAGGTCTTCCTGAGCTAGAGTGGTGGGAGGAGTTGACACTTGCACCTGAATAGGACTGTGCCTATCCCCACACAAAGAGCTGCATACCCCCCTGTAGTGTGTTTGGAGCTGGTGCAAGGAAGTGCAGGGTCTTGTGCACTACAAAATCCTGTCTTTGAAGTCTCCCTACTTCAAAGGCTAAAATGGGTATAAGTACTGGACCTCTGACACCATATACTCGGAACACTTCTGAACTGAGGACATTCTGCCAAGTGGAAGAGCTGTTGTGGTACCAGGAGGGACTCCATGTTGCTGCTTGCTTTGTTGTGTTGGCCTGTTGCCTGCTGCCTCTGTCCTGGGAGTGAGAGGACTGTACTTTACTCTCTTCATCATGCTTTCTAAGGTTCTCCAAGGGCTTGACTGAGCTTGCTTCCTGTTGCTGAAGTCTCAGGGACATCAAATACTTCACCTGCATCTTGCCACCAGCACCTGGGCTCTTCTGCTGTGAGTCCTGACCTGCCAAATAGTGCCAAACCCAGTATTGGGCCCTTGGAGTTAGATTTGTTGCTGCCACCCAAAAAACGGTGCATCGACTTCAAAGCGTGAGTTCAGAACCAGCGCATCCCTGCAAAACCACAGCATTGCCACTTCCTGCTCTGAAGCCGTGGACACCACTCGCCGAGTAGGTGATGCAATGACCTCGACTTCAACACAGCCTCAGAAGAACCGCAGCAGCATGAGTCTTGACAACGTGCCATCGATGACTGTGGTGCACCATCTCGACTCCGATGCAACTCCCTTTGCCCGAGTTCGTAGTCCTAGTAAACAAGATTCGGGAGAGGGAGAGAGATGATGTGCTGTAAATTCAGTCACTATTGTTGTGACCCTTTTCCTGGATAGTTGCAGTGGTGTGCATGCCCACACCATGTGGATAAAATCTGCAATCTGTAGTTTGCATCGGGGGCACTCCGGGGAAAGCATTGGGAACCTGTGCTGGATGCGTCTTGGGAAGAGGTAGGTATGGTGAATGTAGTTAAACTGTGTAAAACAGTGCTGCTATTAAGCTATCAACATTAGGATGTGGTGTGTATCTGGCTAAGATTGGCCATGTTGCTCTCTCATTGCTGAGAGGACTGAGTCTAACGTTTTCTGTTGTGTGGGGGAGGGCACCAATAAACCAATTTATGTGTTCTTGGTAGGTGAGAGGTATCAATATCTGTTCGTATGGTGTGCAAATATTTGGATCTTTACTTGGTTTGTAAGTATGAAATAATTGTGTGGCTCCATTTGCAGCCGAGAATGTAATGAAGAAATAGAACACCTCTGTCCTAAATGCTTCGTGAGCCACGAGGACAACATCTCCGCCAGCAACTGCGAGACTGTGCTGTAATAGCTTCTGAGTACCCGCATGTCTGCAGTTCTCTGCAATGTTAAGTGCTGCTTCATCTTCATCAGCCATTATTTAAAATGTATGAAATGAATAGCAGAGAGGGTAACACAATGGGATTTAGTTCCTTTAAGAGATCAAGCTTGAACAGCCTACAGCTGATACATAGAAGTTACCTACTCAGCTGAGGAGGATGTTCCCTACCACCATGGACGTCTCCGGCTTGAAAATAAGTAGCGGTCTCTTAGAAGGCACGATTGAACTGCGCAGGGGTTCCATAAAAATAAGTACCTAACCAACGTTGACAGTGCCAGTCCGTGTAGTTTACACCCCATGGTAGGACAGCATAGGGTGGACAGCGTAAATGCGGGGATGGTGCCAGACTGGTTCTATGCACCCCCCTGAGGATATGTTGTCCTATAAGCCAGCTAGTTCACAGTGCCACTATAACAACAGAATAAAAAGCTCTACCCTTGTGCTAATACTGTGTATAAATGCAGGCATAAAAAACAAACTAGAAATCTGGCGTACTCCTACTATGCAGTCCCTAACCTAAGTACCTAGGGTGTGTGTGTGTATGTGTTCTGCCAAGAATCCCCCTACTGAATGATCCAACCCTAGTTACCTGAAGTGAAAGAATGTAAGTCCCCATTTTGGTCATGAGCTGGACACCCCTGCGGAGATATCAGTAAGCTGCTGGGCCAAAGCTAGGTCTGGGTGGGAAATTCCATTCCGCTTGTGGAGTTTTTTCCACTCTGCGCTCTGCATAGCATGTGGAGTTCTGAAAAACTCTGCACCGCGTAGCAGAGTTTGTTTCTCTCTTGTGCTCACCAACATTAAAATCTTACAATAGGCCACCTCCCAGCGAGATTTCTCAACACGGGCCATCGCGGATGGCCACTACTGCTCACGTTTAGAATCCTTCCATTTGCGTTGAGGTCACTGTAGCTCAAGTAGAACATCTACTTGAGTGGCAGAAAGAAGCAGCACTCTCTTGCACTGCGCATGGTGGCATTCACGCTGATTTTCCAGGGCGCGACAAACACCCAGCACTAAAAATCAGCATGAACGGCGAGAACTAACGCACTCCACCACTTGTGGACCTCTGCTTAGTGCGGTGGAGTTTTTTGACTACTACGCAGATTTCGCCCAGGCCTAGCCAAAGCTTCAGTGTGTAAAGACCTCGCCAATGACTGCAAAGTACTCCTCTCACTAAACCCAGAAATGCTTGTTTATAATGAAAGTGTTGTAACCTCTTTAGTACCAATGGTACATTCCGTCACCCCTTTGATCCCCCGTTCCTTGGTTCCTCCCACAGGGAGTTCAGGATAGAATGTTGGGACCCATGGTCAGTTATGGAGAGTGGATGGCCAATTAAACAGGACTGAAACTTACTATGTTTCCTGTTGTTCTTTACTTTCAACATTGGCGACGATTACTGCGTAGGGGGCAGTGTGGCCATCTCCCCAAGCTCATGGAAGCTGGTTTGACAGTGCAGAAATCCAAGTGCAAATTAAGAGTGACGTCTGTCGACTATCTAGGACATTCTATCTCTGAGGAAGGGTTTAGACCTAAAAGCAACCTACTAGATGCTGTGAGGAATGCTCCATACCCAAAGAACAAGGAGGAACTGAAGTCCCTTTTAGGGCTGATGGAGTACATGTCTAAGTACATTAAAAACTTTTCGTCCAAATGTGAACCCATACGAGAACTATTGAAAAAGAACAAGGAGTTCGAATGGAATGAACAGCACGAAGGAGTAGTGGATACTTTAAAAGAAGATATCTTAAGTTCGCCGGCTTTAGGGGTATTTGACTACCAGTACAAAACTATCCTCACCACAGACGCATCCAACAAAGGTCTGGGGGCCACCTTATCTCAAAGGAACGGGAAAGAAGAAAGAATAATTGCATTCGCATCCCGATGCCTTACAGACGCAGAGAAGAATTATTCTGTAATAGAAAAAGAGGCCCTGGCGTGCTTCTGGGCAGTGAAGCATTTCAAATTCTTCCTATGGGGGCTCAACTTCACTATTCGTACGGACCATAAGCCACTCACCTCCATTTTTACGGTGAAAGGGATGGAAAATTGTACTCCACGCATTGGGAAATGGATCCTAGGCTTGGAGAATTTTAATTTCAAAGTGGAGTACGTTCGGGGGGAAGACAACAAGGTGGCAGATTTTTTATCCAGAACACCTTTAAAAATGGAACAACCAGAGGAGATGCTGGATAGCCCCATCATGTTGGTAGACAACCCTGCCATCACAGAAGAGGAATGGAAGAAACACATGGAGGAAGACAAAGTTATGGACAGGATAAAAGTGGTATTGACAGAAGGATGGCCAAGCAGATGCAGTGAGCTGGAAGAAGAACTCAAGGAATTCTGGGAAGTCAGGAACGAGTTAAGCATCATAAAAGGAAAAGTCTATCGCAAGAACAAAGTAGTACCACCTGGGGGCCTCAGGAGAAGGGTGATGGACCTGGCACATGAGGGACACTTAGGGCGCAGCATCACCAAGAATAGAGTTCGTGCGAACTTCTGGTTCCCCAAGATGGATGCCATGGCAGAACAACTAGTGAAAGACTGCGTGAGTTGTGCAAGGAGTGATAAAACCAAGTCCTTACGCAAGGCCCCTCTATCTCCTACCATGGTACCACTCAGACCGTGGAGCAAGCTAGCAATGGACATTATTGGGCAATGGACAATCTGGGAATGCAGAGGAGGTTCATGTTGGTGTTGGTGGATTACACATCACATTGGGTCACCCAGAAATTCGTGCATCGTGTAAACACCAATACCGTCATAGAATTCCTGAGAGATGTGTTCTCGAAGGAGGGCATACCCTCTATTCTCGTCACCGACAACGGTGTACAATTTACATCCCAACTCATGAAGGAATTCTTGGAGAATTGGAACATCAAACATGAACTGACGGCCTTGTACTGTCCAAAAGCCAACGGTCTAGTTGAAAGGGCAAATAGACTAATAAAAGAACACATCCAACTGGCCCTAGTCAACAATCTCGAGCTAGAAACATCCCTACGAGATTGTTTGTGGGCATATCACACCACACCCAACTTGGTAACAGGGGTCTCCCCTTTTGTCTCTCTCAGGGGGAGGGAACCATGCACCAAACTTAACCCTAGTTGGTTGGGAGGAGGTAGGGCTGTAGAGAGATACCCCGAGGAAGTAGGGAGAAAAGTAGACTTGCACCAAGCTAAATACAAGGAATGGTATGACAAGAAGAACGGGGTCAAAGCTCCTAGCTGGGAAGTAGGTGACGTGGTGCAGGTTAAAAGAAGTGTGAAGGATCCCCACAACTTAAGTAAATTCTACCCTCCTGCTCGCATTGTAAAGGCGTTAAACAACGTAGTGCAACTTGACAATGGGCAATGGTGGAGTTGTGATAAAGTTGTGAAGTCTCAAATGGTTCATGAATAAATGTGTAAATATGTCAATGGTAATTCTTGTAAGGAGGGAGGTGTGTTGTAACCTCTTTAGTACCAATGGTACATTCCGTCACCCCTTTGATCCCCCGTTCCTTGGTTCCTCCCACAGGGAGTTCAGGATAGAATGTTGGGACCCATGGTCAGTTATGGAGAGTGGATGGCCAATTAAACAGGACTGAAACTTACTATGTTTCCTGTTGTTCTTTACTTTCAACAGAAAGCTTACTTGCGAGTACCTTGAAAGCCAGCATTGTTATGGTCCATAGATTGACATGTTGCCTTGTGGATGAAGAATAGAACGATATTTGCACAATTTGTGTCGAGGTCTTATATGTGGAGTTCAAGGAGCCATGATAATGTTAAGCGAAGCAGAATTTGTAAGCGAAGCAGTTTGAGAGAAACTAATCCCATATTGTCACGCATGCAAATTTGTGTAATAGGTTATTGTGTGAAAGGGAGAGCAATGTAAGAAATGTGTTCACAGTAAAAGATGGCAGTGTTGGTACATGGGCCTAACTATGGGCCTAACTAAGGGGCTGATTACGATGGCGGGCGGAAAAGCACCCGGACCGCCATGGTAGCGGGAATCAACCATCCGCATGTACCGCGGGAAAAACGGCGGTCCGATTAGGATCAACCGCCCAAAAAATCCGACCGCGGCGGAACGATGCCAGGAAAGACCGCCGGTAGCGTGCGGAGCAGGCATAAATCCGTCCGCGGCAGTCGGATTCGCGGCGGAAAAATCCCAAACCGCCGCACGGCCAGCGGATTGACCGCACGTGGAATTAGGATACCATTGAGGTGACAGCGGAACGATCCTCTATTTCCGACCGCCGTGATCGCAACCAGTGATGAATGGGAGAGGCGGCGGAAGGGCGGCCGTATAGGCACCGCCGCGGCCTCTCCGGAAAATTCATAGCGGCCGAAATAAAAATACACACAACATGCCCACCAAGTGTACCCAGCAACTTGCCGCAGCCCCCAAAAAAACCTAATACACCTCAATGACACATCCCCATAGCAAGTTAAAAAACCACAAATCCCAGGTCAACCCACACAACACACCTGACATCAATACACTATTTTGACACACCCACTTAGATGAGTATAAAACCAGCCCCTTCCCTGACCACAATCCTTTGCAATACTCCACCACTGAAGGAACCAAGCCTACAGCACAAAGGAGAGGCAAACCACCACACAACTCACCAGCACAACAACACACACACACACCACTTACATCACCACCACCACTCTCACACCTGTACTTTCAACCCCTTTGCACACCACACACCATGGCACAGAAGAAAATGCCCAAATTCACTGACAATGAGTTGTCAGTCATGGTAGAAGAGGTAATCAGAGTAGAACCACAATTGTTTGGAAGCATGGTCCAACAGACACCATTAGCCACCAAAACACTAATGTGGGAAACGATAGTCCGCAAGGTCAATGCAGTAGGGACTGTCCCACGCACCAAGAATGAGATCGTGAAGAGGTGGCATGACCTCAAGAAAAAGGTGAAAGAGAGGAACAACAAGAACCGTGAGCTGGCTCAGAGGACTGGCGGTGGCCCTCCCATTCCACCAAGAACATTCACCGCATGGGAGGAGAAGGTGCTTGCCATACTGCATCCAGAGAGTCTCACAGGAATACCCGGGGAGTGGAGGCTGGTAAGTAACAACAAATGTCCACCATCACACTGCTATGTACTGTCTTGCACAACCACAAAGCTACACCTCCTAGGCCCAAATGCATCCATGTGCACCACACACTCCCCAACACATGTCTCACAGATCTAACATTCACTCCCTCTGAATCACCCCAAAGGTACTAGCAACATTCCCAGGGTTGCATGTGTACAGGCAGCCAGCACTACAACTCCCACCAGGCCCCCTTGTCCCAAAGCACACCAGGATGGAGCACTCACCCCACCTCACCCAGAAGCAAGTGGCAGACATTGCATTCCCCTCATCAAACCAACAGGTAGATAGCCATCTTAACAAGGAGGGGGTGGTTGTGTTTGTGAAGCCTGCACTACAACTCCCACCAGTCCCCCTTGTCCCAAATCACACCAGGATGGAGCACTCCCCCCACCCAACCCAGAAGCAAGTGGCAGACATTGCATTCCCCCTCATCAAACTAACAGGTAGGTAGCCATCTTAACAGAGAGGGGGTGGTTGTGTTTGTGAAGCCTGCACTACAACTCCCACCAGGCCCCCTGTCCCAAAGCACACCAGGATGGAGCACTCCCCCCACCCCACCCAGAAGCAAGTGGCAGGCATTGCATTCCCCTCATCAAACTAACAGGTAGGTAGCCATCTTAACAGGGAGGGGGTGGTTGTGGTTGTGAAGCCTGCACTACAACTCCCACCAGGTCCCCTTGTCCCAAAGCACACCAGGATGGAGCACTCCCCTCACCCCACCCAGAAGCAAGTGGCAGACATTGCATTCTCCTCATCAAACTAACAGGTAGGTAGCCATCTTAACAGGGAGGGGGTGGTTGTGTTTGGGAAGTCAGCACTACAACTCCCACCAGGCCCCCTTGTCCCAAAGCATACCAGGATGGAGCACCCACCCCACCCCACCCAGAAGCAAGTGGCAGACATTGCATTGATCACCTCCACCTAACAGGTAGATAGCCATCTTAACAGGGAGGGGTGTTTGTGGGTGGAAAGCCAGCACTAAAAATCCCACCAGGCCCCCTTGTCCCACAGCACAGCAAGATGGAGCACTCCCCCACACCCAGAAGCATGTGGCAGCCATTGCATTGATCACCTCCACCTAACAGGTAGGTAGCCATCTTAACAGGGAGGGGTGTTTGTGGGTGGAAAGCCAGCACTACAACTCCCACCAGGCCCCCTTGTCCCACAGCTCAGCAAGATGCAGCACTCCCCCATACCCAGAAGCATGTGGCAGCCATTGCATTGATCACCTCCACCTAACAGGTAGGCAGCCATCTTAACAGGGAGGGGTGTTTGTGGGTGGAAAGCCAGCACTACAACTCCCACCAGGCCCCCTTGTCCCACAGCTCAGCAAGATGGACCACTCCCCCACACCCAGAAACATGTGTCGGCAATTCCCCTCAACTGTGTCACAGAACAGGTAGGTAGACAGTGCATGCACCCTGCCATTCCTCTCAAAAAGCATGGCGCCAAATGACCACACCAGCCCTCACATCCCACCCAACTTGGCATAGATCCAATAGCCACTTCCAGTGTGCAGACAGCTTAGCGAATGTAACTGTCACAGAAATTAAAGTTTGACTCACCAAATCACATGTTGAAGTAACTCAGGGCACAATCATGCACAGCAGTGAATGCTATGTGTAAGTGCCATGGTGGCAGAGCATCAAGGCCCATATGAAACAAAACAAGCATGATCATTTTCAAAAATAAAGCAAAGAACATGATATGACAGAGGGATGCATGAGACAACAATGGCCAGTACATGCCCAGAATGAAGGTCTTCCATGCAGAGCAAACAACAAAGATGCCTCACAAAAAGTTGTTGTGCTGCTAGTCGTTAGATGACGACATGTCCTTCTAATCACACAATCTGTACGTTGAGCATGGTATCTATTGACATGTCACACCATGGACAAGTAATGTAGGTATCTACACATCATGTCATGATGCTCAGTACCGTGCAGCCATACAAAGTGATCTCAATGTAAACTGTGTGGCGTATAACATGTAACATCCAAACATCTAACACCAAGCTTATGGGGTACACTTCAATGACCATTTCTTCTCTGTTCTACAGGTGACCAAAAATTGACTGCTGCAGATGACAACACCAACCTGCAGAGCCAGCCTCCCCCCCCCCGGAACATGGAGGCCCGGATGCAGACTCCCTAAATTCCTCGGATGCAGACACAGAAGCTGGCCCATCTGGCATGCCAGGGCGCAGCAGGTCCCAGGCCCCCACTGTTGTCACCACCACCACCTCAGCAACAACAACTGCGCTGACCACTGCTGTAACGACTTGTGCGGCCTCCACCACCACCACCACCAGTTCTGCCTGCAACACTGTCCCTGCCTCAGAGGATACCCACCCCACCCCACAATCTGAGGAGGGCAGGGAGAGTCAGCGGGTGCGTCGAGTGGTGATGCCACAGGTCCGGGACAGCAGGGCAGGTGGGAGGGCAACTGGGCGACAAAATCAACAGGACACTGGGACCGAAGCCCTGGTCAACATCGCCAGAGTCCTCGGGGCATACGAACAAGCCCAGGGACACACGGGCTAGGCTCTGGAAGAATCGCGTGAGCTCCGCCTGCTGCTGAGGTCCATAGACACGCGCATGGGCCAAATCGTGGACCTCCTGGGCCAGCTTGTGGGTGTCCTGAGGGACCGGCCTGCGGCCCAAAGGACAGCTCAACCTCCCTCCAGTGGCCCGCAGGATGACAGTCCCACCTCCTCACCTGTGGCCACAGAGACGTGTGAGCTGGATCAGGATGTGTCCTCAGACACCTCTGATCCCGCAGCAGAGGCCCCCCCTGCCAAACGCTCAAGGGGCCATCCGAGGAAAAACAAGGGAGGATCACGTGGCAAAGCACCAGCCAAACGCCAGTCAAAGAGCCAGCCATGATGGCACCTCTCTTCGCCTTCCCATTGACTTTGTTGACTTACCCACACTGCCATGTTGATGGCAGGCGTCTGTTGGACTGTGTCACCACATCAATGTGGTGACTACTCTATTGTCTCGTCTACCATCACTGACAACTCAATGATTCACTTACCACCTATTTGCAAATAATCACTTCCCTGTCACATGTACTTATTGTAAATAAACACTCTTTGCACACCTATGTTTTCGTGTCAGCTCATGTTTATCACAGGATGTACAATCTTGACTCAGATTACAATGTACCAGGTGCACTGATTGTTGCGAGGCATTGAGAGGCTGAAGGGACCTAGGAAAACACAAGAGAACAACATTCACCTCTCAGTTGACGGCATCACACCCATTACACAACACTTGTCATCAAGGTACTCAAACCTACACACATTACAATGAGCAACGATATCGACATAGACATCATGTAGCTGTGCATAACTACCCTGTCCCAAAAACATCAGCCCTCAGCACAGAGCCAACAACAGGCAGCTGTCACATAGCTCCCCTAAGCATTTCCCACAACTACAAAAACACCATACAATGGCACCGTTGTACAATGTCACTCACCTTCAAGGGAAGTAGCGGTCGATGAGCTGGTGACGCAGGTTGACACCTTCCTCCTCTCCACTATCCTCGTCACTGGACATGTGTGGGTTTGCAGGTGGGGGCATCTGCTGCTCATCATCATCCAGGATCAGGGGGATCTCTTTGCGCAGGGCAAGGTTGTGGAGCATGCAGCATGCTACCACGATCTGACACACCTTTTGGGGAGAGTACATCAGTGCACCTCCGGTCCTGTCCAGGCACCGAAATCGAGACTTGAGAAGCCCAAAAGTCCGCTCCACCACACGACGTGTCCTCCCATGGGCCTCATTGTAGCGGACTTCACCCGGGGTCCTGGGATTCCGCAGTGGGCTCAGCAACCAGGGCCGGTTGGGATATGCAGAGCCACCTAGGTGCCAGACACACAGAACAATTTAGTAAAATGACTGTAGCTGCGGACTGCATGTCACACATACAGCACAATACTTGACTCAGCTAACTCACCTACAAGCCACCACAGTCAGGATGCAGATTTGCCATCATCTGTGGTACAATGCTGTTACCCAGGATGTAGGAGTTGTGGGCTGATCCAGGGAACCAGGCACAGACATGTGAGATGATCATATCTGCCTGGCATACAACCTGCACATTAATAGAATGGGTATGCTTCCTATTCCTGTAGATGTGCTCCCGTGCCTGTGGCGGAACCAGTCCAACATGGGTGCAGTCAATGGCACCAACTACATTAGGGATGTGGGCAACGTTATAGAAATCAGCCTTCACAGCTGGCAATTCCTGTCTCCGTGGAAAATGGATGTAAGTGTCCTTGTATACCATCATAGCGGACAGGACATCCCGTAGAACCATGCTGAACATTGCCTGAGACATCCCACCTGCGCTGGCCACGTGTACTGGAACGAACCAGTTGCGAAGAAATGCAGGGCCGCCATCACCTTACATGTTGGTGACACAGCAGTTGGATATGTCCTGCGAGGCCTCAGATGGGGTTCCAACTGAGCACATAGGTCTTGGAGGTTTTGCCGATCCAACCGGAACTTACAGATGATGTCCACATCCTCCATGTCCGCCAGCAAGGTGAATGGCCAGTGCACATTTGGTCGCCTCCTACATGAGATAAAAGGGGACACTTGTCAATTCAATTCACCCATGAGATGTGTCCAACATCTGACATTTTGACTGACACAGCGCCAACGATGACTGGCCTGACACACCAGCTTACAGCACAAGTCACATGCAGAGACAACTTGACCCCAAGTAGTTGTACACGTGAGCAGTATGTACGAACTGAGTGCACCCGAGACAGATTCAGACTATGTGAATGTGAAATGGGACATTCCGACATCTTGTGTCACCAGCCCTGAGAGTACTTGACACAGCACATGTCTGAAACACCAACACTGCTGTCTCCTACATAGCTGATGTACCTGCCACACCTTCTTGCGTGAGTCGGACAGGGCACAGATTAACAACACAATGAGTACAGTGTGTGCATGAAGATCAAGTATCAACATGAGTTCAGCAATCTACACAGTGAAGTAGGCACATTGAGTAGTCAGTCCATCATCACTGTGTGTTGCTTAGCCATCTCACACATTGACATGTCCCCATATTTGGGAGTCCATCACACAACAGATCTGTGTACATGCACAACAACATCATCAGTGACATGTGAGGGACTACATGCCAATGCATGTACTCCAGTGTACTGACATGGCATGTGTAGACATCATTGAGTAGAATGTCACACTAGCATTCAATTTAACAATCTGGTGCCATGACTCATTGTAAGTGTGGAGTGTTCAATACTGAGAACTGCCCATTGCCATTGCTACAGCATGATGTGTCCATAGGTGCCCTAAGCATGCACCGCCACTGCAATCACGGTCATTGGCACCAAATGTAAAGATGCCAAATCGCGGTAGCGACCGCCTGGGCCCCGCGGTGTGACACCGCCATTGCCTATGCCCATTCAGCCAATGGGAACCGCAATCGCGTTAGTGGAATGCACTTTTGAAACTCGCGGTAGGCGTGCTCCGCTACCGCGGGCCGGTCATTGGATACAATTGTAAGATGCACGATTCCGGTAGCGACTGCCTGGGCCCCGCGGTGTGACACCGCCATTGCCCTTGCCCATTCAGCCAATGGGAACCGCAATCACGCTAGTGGAATGCACTTTTGAAAATCGCGGTAGGCGTGCTCCGCTACCGTGGGGCCGGTTATTGGTTGCATTTGAAAAATAGCTGACCTGTTCCACAAATTGCAGCAGCTGAGTACCATTGAAACAACCCCAGGGGGCTATATATGTGTGTGAGAGAGCCACACATTTCCCCTGCATCCAGACACTGCTGTCTGCCATTCTTCATCCCCAACTGCTGCTGTTCCTGTCTCCTTTACCCAATGATGGCGAGAACTGAGAACATCACGGCCCGTCCCTTCACCACAGAGGAGCTGGAGGTCCTGGTGGACGAGGTGCTTACACACTACATGAGGCTATATGGTGCTCCTGATGTAATGGTAAGTGTCTCAGAGTGAAATTTGGAGAGTGCAAAGAGTGCTCACATGATGTTGCTCTGCAGTAGTATGTGCCTGTGAGTGCAAGTTTGTGTGATACACTGCCTGGCATGCGGACTTCATGGCAATGGGGTGTGTAGCCTTATTACCACAGATCCATGGCTGCATTGAAAGATGGGGGGGATGTGCAGTGTCTTTGCAGCCATACAGTGACACTGCTGGTTTGGAAAGTGGAAGTCAGAACAAACGTTGCCTGTGCTAATGGATGTCAGAGTCCATTCGCTCTTCACATGCTCATTTGGGACATCACAAATGTGTTTCATCCAGAGGGTACTGAAGGATGTGTGTACACTTTTCATGTCGTCACCATGGATATGTGAGCATTATGCACAAGATTGAAATGCCTGAGGGTGACACTCTTGGTGGAAACTTGCATATGACACATCAGAGTGATGTACTTCTGAAACATCCTCCTTCCATTGATTTAATAATGTGTACTGACTTGCATGTGTAGGCACTGTTTGACCTCTCATATTGTACATGCATGTGATTGTTCAGATGGGCCAGGTTTAACCTCAGTGTGAGTCCCCCTGGCCTGCACAGATACTTCCCAATTTGACACGGACCCATCAGTAAATGGACAGTGTGAGATATATGTGTTGTCTGCCACCCTGTTTCTCAGTGAGCTATCTTAGGCCTGATGATTGCCCAAGACAGACCTTGTGAGAAGGGTGTGAGAATGTAAGATCATGTCCCTAGATGTGACATCCACGACACAGTGAGCCACTCACAGGCCAAGGACATTGAGGGGTGTGTAGTGTTGGACACAGTGAGTCTTCCCCAAAACATCATTTGCAACATGATGTATGTCTTGCTCCCTAACATGCTGCATCACAGATGAGGGCCTTCTTCACATTGCTTTGTGTGCTGCCATTCTGCAAGTGTGTGAGATGGCCAGGTCCTGTGTCCACCCTCATACCTAGATGCATTTCAATCTGATCATCTGTTGCAAATGCACTACGTGTCATGTTGTATGGCCTCTGATCAAGCTTTCTGTACAGATGTGATAAGTGTTTGCATGCACATGTCCTGAGACACAGTGGAACATGACCCAGTGTCCCTGAATCTGCCTCTTCTTGTCTCCCATGCCTGCAGCTCAAAGTCCGCCAGCGTAAGGCCTTATGGAGGGCCATTGCACGCAAGGTGCGGGCTCTGGGTGTCTGCAACCGACGACACACACACCGTCACAAGAGGTGGGATGACATCTGCCGGATGAGCAAAAACGTGGCAGAGATGACGCTGGGGCTACTCCCACGGACTGGAAGGTTGTCACGCAGGAGCATGACACCACTAATGGCCTGCATCTTGGCTGTGACACAGCCAGAGCTGGATGGACGTTTGAGGGCCCATCAGCAGCAAGTTGGGGGTGAGTATTCTGCGAAGGGTGACTTTGTGTGTGAGTGACTGCATGTATCCCAACCCTGCGCCAGTGTTGAGCTCTGTGATGTTTCCAGAGTGATGCAATGGCTTGTAAGTGGCCTCTGTGTTGAGTGCAGCTGACATGCATTTTTGCTACATGTACTTTCTCATGTATTCAAAATAATGGCCCGTGACATTGCAAGATAAGATGTGGCCTCATGCCATCTGCTGCATTATGGGTGTCATAGACATCACCGGGTGAGTGAACAGCTGTGTTCCTCATCTGAGTGTGCTTACGTCGCTGTGTGCAGTGTCTGACTTTGGAATTGTGAGAACTACACATCTGCCGACAGCAAGGGTTGTTGCGCTTCAAAGCACAACATGGTGGACATCAGTAGCTCATGGCCATGGTATGAGGACATCCTGGAGTCAGTATCTGTGTTGTCCCCTTAAAGTGACTCCATATGTGACTATGACAACATGTTGAGATGTACATCTATCTCACCTACAGGCATGTAGGTATGCTTACAGGAATCAGGATGTCAGTTAACTGGGAGGCACGGGCCAGCTATTTGGCAGTGTGAACGTCATATGGGTCATTGATGCCAACTATGCTTGTTTCCATGCATCTTCTGACTTTTGCATGAGGCTTGCACATGCAGACCGCACAGGGTGGTGTGCTACATGGGGGTATCATGTTCGAGTTGTTTGCTTTGGTTGCATATGATGTTTGTGAGTATGGCACTAAACTGACCCTACGTCTCTGTCTCTTTCAGCATCTACAGAGGGCACAGAAGGACAGGGTACGGACACCGGGGATGAGGCATCTTGCTCGACGGCAACACATGGGCTCACTGACACTGATGTGACCAGCGCCTCTGAGGGGGACCGGAGTGCCCTTGATGAATCTCGCCCGGAAACACCAACCTCAACGTCATCTGACGCCAGCGGTGACTCATCGATATTGGCGGACACAGGGAGTGGGAAATCTGCCTCTTCTTCAACCACACATCATCCAGTGCCCACCCTCCCGGTTAGTTCCACTAGTGCTGCCCGTGCCCGCAGCAGTCAGAAGGGTAGAGTGTCCTTCCCCCCAGGCACCGCTGCCCCTGCCCCTGTCTTCCCAACTGCCATCAGTGTTGAGGCAGTGGAGCTTTTGTGCCAGCTGTGTGTGGGTCAGACTACTTTACTGAATGCCTTGCTTGATCATGACAAGAAGTTGGCACAGGTAGTTGCCTTCATGGAGGGCATTCATTCTGACGTGGGTGGGCTACACAGGACTGTCCAGTCTTTGTCCTCCACAGTGACGGCAGCCATTCAGCTGGCACAGGCTCAGGGTCCAGCTCCTGTCCCTTCGGCAACCACCCTGGCAGTGGCCACATCTGACAAGAGTGACCACACACCACAGCCCTCAGGCTCAAAGTACTCCACAAGAAGCACAACACAGCAGCACTCCAAGCGGGCCAGGGCGCAGACACCATCCCCCCCAAAAAAAGAAGTCACACAGGAACGCAAAGCCAAAAGCCCTTCGGGTGACACTCAGGGGCATCAAGCCAAGAAGCAGGCCTCAGGCTCACATGCATCCAAATCAGTCCAATCCAAGGACACTTCCGTCCCAAAACCTGCTCCCACAGACAGGCAAAAAGTTGCTGTGCTGGCTGTGAAGCTGGTGCCTGCAAAGAGTCCGCAGAAACGGATCTCTGAGGCAGGTTCACCCTCAACCTCAACTCCCACCCACACCCCTGTGAAGCTGGGACAGGAGGGCACTGTGGGGGGTTCACCTGGTTAACAGGGGATGGAGGGGAAAAGGCAAGGCCAGGCCAGGCGTACCACCATACCCAGCAGTTCACCAGAGGGAGGGCCAACACCTGCACCTGAAGCACCTTTGGTGGGGAGTGAGGCTGTTGTGCCCGCCCCACTTCACACTCCTACCAAGACAATTTATCAGTATCGAATCCCCAAGAAGTGGAAAGGCAGCCCTCCACATTCTCTCTCACACACTGTGTCTCACAGCAGCATTTCTCCACCTCCCCGTGACACGCTGCCACCCGGTCCAAGCAGCCCTCCAGCTCACAAAGCCACTGATGCCTCTACCTCAGCTGCTCCTCCCTCTCCCAGGTCTGGTCCGCCAACGGGACCCGACAATCAGCCACCTCCCAGTCCTACTGACAGCCAAGTCTGAGGCAAAGTCCCCCTCCCAAAGTCGTCTCTCCCACAGCGGTGCCTGGACTGCCCATCTGTATCCTCAGAGCTGTGGTGATTCCCATGCCAGTGTACGGTGTCACATTCCCTGTGCAGGTTCTCATGTTCACATGTCCCTCTTTTGAACTATGGACTGGCCACTGGCCTTTCTATTTGTAACTTTGGATGCCCATTCCCTGTGCAGGTTCTCATGTTCACACGTCCCTCATTTGAACTATGGACTTGCTGTTTGTAACTTTGGATGCCCATTCCCTGTGCAGGATCTCATGTTCACGTTTCCCTCCTTTGAACTATGGACTGGACACTGGCCTTGCTGTTTGTAACTTTGGATGCCCATTCCCTGTGCAGGTTCTCATGTTTACATGTCCCTCCTTTGAACTATGGACTGGCCACTGGCCTTGCTGTTTGTAACTTTGGATGCCCATTCCCTGTGCAGGGTCTCATGTTCACATGTCCCTCATTTGAACTATGGACTGGCCACTGGCCTTGCTGTTTGTAACTTTGGATGCCCATTCCCTGTGCAGGTTCTCATGCACACATGTACCTACTTTGAACCATGGACTGGCCACTGGCCTTGCTGTTAGTAACTTTGGATGCCCATTCCCTGTGCAGGTTCTCATGTTCAACATGTCCCTCCTTTGATCTATGGACTGGCCACTGGCCTTGCTGTTTGTAACTTTGGATGCCCATTCCCTGTGCAGGTTCTCATGTTCACATGTCCCTCCTTTGAACTACGGACTGGCCACTGGCCTTGCTGTTTGTAACTTTGGATGCCCATTCCCTGTGCAGGTTCTCATGTTCACATGTCCCTCCTTTGAACTATGGACTGGCCACTGGCCTTGCTGTTTGTAACTTTGCAGCCCATTCCCTGTGCAGGTTCTCATGTTCACATGTCCCTCATTTGAACCATGGACTGGCCGCTGGCCTTGCTGTTGTCTACTTTTGATGCCTATCTTGGTGATATGTAATAAAGACAGTTACGCCTGTTGTCTGCTTTGTCAGTGTCCTTGCTAAATGTAAGTGTTTTCGGTATGTGCATGGTTGCATGTGACAAATGCTCTGTATGCCACCTTCACATTGCCAATTGCTTCTTTTACTTTTTCTGGGTTTGGCAGTGGTGAGGGGCACTTTAGTTCTTCTTTCTTCTGAGGTTTGTGGGTGCAATGATGGGTGTTTGTGATGATCTACGATTATCATACTCATCATACGGTCAGGTTTGCTAAATTGTCCACATGTCATGTTATGATGCAATTCCAGGACAGAGGTGTATTCTATCCACAGGATTACTTGCGGGCTGGCCAGGGTCATTCATATCTGTGTGATCTTTCTTGATGTGTGAGCAGCAGTGTTGATGTATGGTCATCTTGTGATGGCCTGTCTTCCTAGTCACATGGGTACATTTGGATGTGTGCACTTGTGTGGTCATGAGGTGTGTAGGGGTGGTTTGGTTGTCAGTGTTGATGTGTGTGTGCCCCTGCAATGCCAACTGCACACATGTATGACACAGAAGCTGAGTGCCTGTTTGTTTCAATACTCTGCCATGTGTTTCAAATTGTGGGCACATGTGGGAGTTGTAGGTTAGGCAGTGTGCAGTGTGTTGTTGTGTCCTTGCACTCCTGGGGGACACCTACTTGTTGTTGCTGCCAGTTGTGAGTATGCAGAGTGTGTGACAGGCAAGTCTGTGTTGTGTTTTGTTGATCAGCCATGTGTCTTGTTACTGTTTGTGCACACTGTACAGAACTGCTCAGCCACACTGACAATATTTGTGAGTTTTCTCATGCATTGCTATCACTTGACCCATTTTTGGCTCCAGTATGGTATGTGGTATGTGGAGTCATGCCATCCCCCATATGTGCTTCTGATGCCAACACATTGTGAGTGACTCCTCTATGTGTTTGTGTACTGTACACTGCTCACCTGTCCACTACTGCAGTACACAACACTTCAGTCTCATGTCTTCCACCCCATGGCTTGCCAGTTTGTGAGCCTCCCCACCACTTCATAGTGTGACACTGTGCTGTGTGAGGCTGATCTGTGTCCAGGACCAATGTGCTACTCAGGACAGTTTTCAAATTAGTTATGTGTTATTTCCTTGTACTTGTTTGCTGTCATGGTTGCTCATGTGCAGTGCAGATGTTTGGGCAGCACAGTCCTCTGGTCATGTTGTTTGCACCTGGATGTCCCTGAGTTGTGCACCTGTGGGTGATGGCTAAGCTGTATGTGTGTTTGCTGAGGTAGTGCTACACTTCCTGAGTGTGACGTTATGTTTGTGCTGTGGGAGTTCATGGTGTGGCACTCAGATGTGTGTGCTACTGTTTTGGTTGTTGTGCACACACTGCTTGGTGTGCATGCAGTGTTGTCAGTGTATGTTGTCTTGTACTTGCTTGTTGTGCATCCCCCTGATGTGCAGCTGAGTTTGCATTGTGATGGATTGGTCTGTGCATCTGTTGTGTTTTTGTTGTGGATGTATGCAGTGTTTGGCCTGTGTTGGCTCTTTGTACTGACTGATGCTATGTGTGTGTGATGTTCTATTTGCATGACGTTGTGTGTGAGTGGTTGTTTTAGCTGTGTGATACATTCAGATGTGTGTTGCAGGTGTGGTGTGCATCACTTGTCACATGCAGCAAGGGGATTCTTGTTGCTGGGCTTGTTTTCAGTGCACATTGGTGGTTAGTCCTCCTGTTTTTGACCTGTCACTTTTCAGGGTTGTGCATGTGCATGCTTCTGGTACAATATGGCACCTTGTCCACTTCATGGGTGTTGAGGTGTCTGTGTCTGTGTTAGCTGATTGTCCCATTGATCCCAGTTGGTGTTCATGGTAGATTATTGATGATACACCTCTTGTTTGTGTTGAGGTATGGTGTCTGTGCATTGGTCCTGAGTGACAATGTTGTGTATTCCTGTTCTGTCTAGGGTCACATTGCCTTTCCACTGTTTTCCTGCACATGTGTGGGCTTGTTGTACCTCTGTGTATGTTGTTTGTGAGCTTTCTGTTTGGCTATTGTTTTGGTGTCTGCATTGGTTCAGGCATCCCTGTGTGTTAGTGTGATGTTTGTGGGTGCACCACAGGGAGTGTGGTTGTCATTGCACTCACAGGACAACATTTTGGCCTTTATTTGTGCTTCTCACAGGTGTTGAGTGCTGCAGGTATGAGGTGGGTAGAGAATAGGTATGTGTGAAGGTCCTAGTTGTGTTTGACAGTCAAGGAGTGTGACAATGGGCCATTTGTGTTGTACTGATGATGTGCACATGTCAAGTCAGTTGAGCCAGATGTGTGGCTGCTCACTATATGACTTCAGACACTTCCTATCATTCCTGTGACTATGCATGGCTTGCCTTGATGTGTCCCTGAGTTGTTGCACAGAGGTCAGTTTGGTTTAATTTCACTAACTGTGCCACCCATGTCTGATTTGATGACCTAAGGGTGTTGTGATATGTTCCTTCTCTTGCATGTGAAGTACAGATGCTATGTGTCTTGCTCCATGGTTTTCCAGAACTGTCCACTTCACTTTTGGCTGGCCCATTGATTGTCCTACATTGCTGCTGGCCTATGGTGTGTGTATGTGGCTGTGTGTCAGTGTGGGGTGTTTGTGAGTGACTTGACAGGCAGTGTGGACAGTTCAGTGGATGTTCTTATGCAGTGTGAGTCTTCAGTTTATAGTTAGGCTCAGTTTGCTTCAAATGAGTGGGAGAAAGGTGTGAGGAGGAGGGTTGTCCAGCCCCTGAGCTTCTGTGCAGGGTGTTCCTCTTCACCCCCACCTTCCAAGACAGGCACCCTGGTCCTTTGGTGTGTGAGGTGCAAGGTCTGGCTACACCTGGGAGATGAATTGTGCAGGGGGGCACGGGGGGAGCACACAGCATGTGCCCCAAATGGATGTGGGAGGCGTAATGTGGGAAGGGTGGAGGTGGAGCCCTGTGAATCTTTGTGGACTGCTCATGCCTGGTGCCGGCCCTGCCTACTACATTTTGCGCATGTTTTCCCGCGTCTTCACCGCTGCGGTGACATGACCGGGACATTGCAGTGATTTCGCGGTTGATTGGTGACCCGGATGCGGAGGGGTGATTTCCTGACAGGTGGAACATGTGTGGGTACACTTGGGGAGGTGTTCCTGTCCCCACCAGGGTGTCTGATGTGGACAGGGACCGTATATCAGCACAGGAGTTGTGTGTTGCGGTTGTGTGCGGAGTTGTGTCATTGCGTACCTGCGGCGTTGTCCATGACGGTCCATTATTTGCTGGTAGTGGAGGAGGTACAGAACCGGAATGACTTGAAGGGCTGGATCCATTGCGGTCCGGACTGGGTAGAGGGGACCGTGAGTATGGTTTCGCGCTCCGCTGTCGTGTTTCTGCCGTCTCTGGGTTGGTGGATTCTCCGCTGCGGTGTGATGGGCTGTTTGCGGCATCGTGATTTGTACGGCGGACGGAATGTCATTCCGCACGGCGTTGAGTCCCTATTGGCTCACTCCGCCGCGGTGGCGGGCGCAAAAATCTGGCTGTTCTCCTGGCTACGCAGCGGACGGGAAATGGGCTATGTTTCCCCATCGTAATATGGCGGGTGGGAGGACCGCTGCAAGAGTGCGGGAAAGGGCATTTTCCGCCCCCGCCAGCACTGCGGATGTGCTTCCGCCCGCCATCCTAATGACCCCTTTAGACACACAACGCCCGGTATTCAGACAGAATATCGAGTGAAAAATGTCGACTTACACAAATATCGAGTTTGAAATATCATGACACAGAAATATCGACAGCCAGAATATCGCGGTCAAGAATATCGAATTTGAGGTAATAAATATCGTTTTCAAAAATATAGATGTCATTAATATCGTTTGCAAAAATATAGTTGTTCAAAATATCGATTTTTTAATTAGTGTTATGTATTTTAGTATATATTTTAAATGTATGTGATGTATGTTTTTTTGTATAAGTATTGTTTATGTTTTTTAATATATGTGTTAAATTGTTAGTAGTTATCAATTTTATTTTAAGTACATTTTGCGTTTTTTAGTTCCGTAGCGGGTTGTGGGTTTACAGGAGAATAGGGTGGGAAGGAATTTAATTATAATAAATTAATGATTATTTTTTATTTATTTATTTGAGATTTTATAGTGTTAATTGTGTGATGTAATTTATTTGTAATTAATTATTAATTGGTTGTTAATTAAAATTAATTAATTAATTGGTAATTAATTATGGTAATTGTGTAGTTTGTTTTAGGTGCAGGTTGTGGGGTTTATAGGGGTAAAGGGTGGGAAGTAATTTATTTGTAATTAATTATTAATTAGTTGTTAATTATTGTTAATTAATTGGTAATTAATTATGGAAATTGAGACATTTGTTTTAGGTGTGGGTTGTGGGGTTCTATGGGTAAAGGGTGGGAAGTAATTTTTGATTAATTAATAAATAGTTGTTAATTTACATTAATTAATTGATTGAAAATGAATTATGGAAATTGTGTAATTAACCTTAAGAGTGGGTTGTGGGGTTTATAGGGGTAAAGGTTGGGATTTAATTTATGTTTAAATAATTATTAATTAATTTTACTTACTTTATAATTAGTTGTTAAATACTATTAGTTTTTTAATTGAAAATAAGTTTTAATTGTGTAATTAATTTTTTTACAGTTTAATTTTAGTGGTGGTTTGTGGGGATTATAGGGGTAAAGTGTGGGAAGTCAGTTAATTTTTATGAGTTTTATTTTGTTTTTTAATTAATGATATTTCTTTCATTGGTAATTAATTATGTTATTTAAGGAAGTAATTTTTTTAAAATGTAGATGTGGGTTGTGAATTGTGTGGTGTTATAGGGTAGGAAATAAAAATGTAAATGTATGTAATAATTAATGTTTTTGTTTCTAAATAATTTCTAATTAAATATATTTTATTGTTTGGAAATTCTTTTTTATTTTATTTAATATAATATTTGTAGGTATTTGTCATATGTTTTTAACATTATACTATGTTTTTTTAAACTTTAATATTAAATATATTTGTATTTTAATTTTTAACATATTTATATATTTTTTAATTTATTTTGTTTTTTAAATATTTGTGTTGTTAATATTTTGTTTATTTGTAATTTTGAACTGACTAGAGTGAGAATATTAATTGTTTCTCCTCCGCAATCCAACACTTTCCCTACTGTTCCACTCACAGCAGTGGGAATAGTAATTTTTACCCCTCCGCTATCCAACACGTTCCTTACTGTTGCACTCACTGGAGTGGGAATAGTAATTTCTACCCCTCCACAATCCAACACTTTCCCTACTGTTGCACTGACTGGTGTGGTAATAGTAATGTTTACCCCTTTGCTATCCAACACTTTCTCTACTGTTACACTCACTGGAGTGGGAATAGTAATTTTTACCCCTGTGCTATCTATCACTTTCCCTACTGTTGCACTCACTGGAGTGGGAATAGTAATTTTTACCCCTCCGCAATCCAACACTTTCCCTACTGTTACATCACTGCAGTGGGAATAGTAATTTCTACTGCTCTGCTATCCAACAATTTCCCTACTGTTGCACTCACTGGAGTGGGAATAGAAATCTTTACCCCTCCGCTATCCAACACTTTCCCTATTGTTGCACTAACTGGAGTGGGAATAGTAATTATTTACCCCTCCACCATCCAACACTTTCCCTACTGTTGCACTCACTGGAGTGGGAATAGTAATTTTTATCCCTCCGCTATCCAACACTTTCCCTACTGTTGCACTCACTGGAGTGTCAATAGAAATTTTTACCCCTCCGCTATCCAACACTTTCCCTACTGTTGCACTCACTGGAGTGGGAATAGTAATTTGTTCCCGTCCGCTATCCAACACTTTCCCTACTGTTGCACTGACTGGAGTGGGAAATTTAAGTTTGAAGATTTTTAAATAGTTTAATGTTTTAATTTATAATAGAATGTTTTTTTTAATTAGATTTTATGTTATTGGTACATATATATATATATATATATATATTTATACATGTTTATATAATTTAAAATTATAAAAGAAATTAAAATGAATAGTTTATTAATTGTTTTAAAGTAAATATATATTAATATTCATGTAATTGTTTAACTTTTTTAATTAAGTTTAATTTTTATATTAATTTTATAATTTAACATATTTAATATTTATTTTATTTATTTTATAAATATATAAAAACAATATTTTGTACAACTATATTTTTTACATCGATATTTTTTTTCCGATATTTTTGGCCTTACCTGTTTTTTTAATTTATTTTATTTTTGCATTTCGAAAATGACGTTAAACTTCTGCGTATTACACACAACATTCCCCCGTGTGACAACAGGTGATTGTGTACAGTATATAGTTTCATACAGCCAGTCCCACACATTAACCCACATTGTCGTACAGTACATCTTTAACTTTACTAGTGTGAATCCAGAACTCCTGCCGCGTCCTGAGAACTAGACAGTAGATAGGCAGTCAGAGGTGACCAGACATCTTTGGGCCTGGGAGCCGGAAGTTCTTCCACATGGCAAGCCAGTTGATCTCTGCAGAACACCAAGTCCTGTATCCTGCTTTTCAATTTTGCCACCCGTTTACTGTCCTATGTTTGAGCCACTTTCCTCTTTGCTAGTAACAATGCAATCAGGACCAGTCGCCTATTCTTTGGTTTTAAGCACTTCAACAGGCCTAGCAAGCAGATCCGAGGCGAGCAGTCAACTTTCTCCAACACCATGATTGTTAAAGCTTGTGTAACCAACGTCCAAAAATCATTGACCTTATAAGAATCCCAAGCCAGATGACGAAAATCAGCCTCTTGCATCCCACATCGTTTGCAGCTAGCCATCTCTCTCAGTCCGTACCTGTGCAATTGAAGGGGCGTGTAGGACAGCTGTTGGAGGTATTTAAAGTGTATTATGCGTAGATTACAATTAGCCGTCAGACGTCTGGTCATGGAACAGCTGAATTCCCATTCCTCCTCGCTAAGAGCCTCACCCAATGTCTGTTCCCAACGTACACGTGTCGGACTGGAAGAGGGTGCAGTGTCAGCTTGTAAGGTGTTGTACAGCCGAGTGACTAACCTACCCCTTGATGGCCCTGCCAGTAGTGTCTGTAGGGGGTTAGTGTAACCGGTTCAGTGGGGTGTCTGTCGTTAAAAACCTTTAGCGCCTCCCACAGTTTGTAATACGTAAAAACTGACATTGGTTCACAGCGGTGTCGGTCGTTTAACTCCGCCATCAGAATGAAGGTACACTCTGGGTAAACATCTCCCATTGTGACTAAGCCCATTTCCCCCAGAGTTTCCAGCGTCCTTTTTTCTTGAGTCACCGAGAGTTTAGGATGGTGCGCTATTAGAAGAGCCGGGGCATATACAAGTTGTCTGCCTGCACGCCTCGCCATCGCCCACCACGTCTGTGCCATCCAGTCTGCAGGGCACATGTCTCTGAACGGGTGATTGGGCTTTGCCTTCGAGATTAGGGCCACCAAGCGGTCAGGGGCCATATCATCTGCCTCCACAGCCACGTGTGGAAGAAACGGGGGAGGAAAGAACCAGTAGTGTGCAAATTGGGCTTGTGCACACAAGTAATAGAAATATAGATCCGGTGCTGCGAACCCTCCCTGCGAGTAAGGCCTGGTCAGCGGCCCCCAGCTACATCTGGATTTCTTGTTCGCCCAAATCAAGCGTAGTAATATCGAACGGTGTTGAGAGAAGAAGACCTTCATTAATTTGATGGGGACATTGGTGAAAAGGTACAGAAACCGGGGGAGAATGACCATTTTTATTACTGCTATTCTATCCGCTAGAGAGAGAGGTAAGCCTAGCCATCTATTCACTTGGTCCTCTGTGGCGGACAGAGCCTTGCCATAGTTCTCTTTCAGCACTGTCTCTGGATCAGAGTGCACCCAAACCCCTACATACCTCACAGGCTCCGTATTCCATTCAAGAGGATACTCCATTGGGAACTGCAACGTGCTCGGTGTGAGTGGGAAGACCGAGGATTTACCCCAGTTGATTCTTAGACCCGATAAATGTTCGTATTTAATGTATTCCCGGATAAGCGCATGCAGGTTCTCCTCTGGGTTGCGGATATATAAAACCATGTCATCCGTATACATGGAGATTATCAGGGGACGTTGGCTGAATTGCAGAGCTGCTCTCGCCTATCTCTGTCGCACAACACAGGCTAAAGGCTCCATCACAATGGCAAAAAGGATGGGGGAGAGTGGGCACCCTTGCCTGGTCCCTTTGTGGATTTTAAAGGGTTGAGAGTGACAATTGTTGATTCGCCGTCGGTGCCGTGTAAAGAATCTCTATCCATCTTAGAAATGGAAACGGCAGACCCATCCTTCGTAGTGTGGCAAACATATACCCCCATCTAACCGAATCAAAAGCCTTAGCGGCGTCAAGCAACACCGCCACTGCTCTGTATTCCGGGTCTAGTTGGTGTAAAACTGCAAACAACGTGCGCAAATTATGGGACGTTGAACGGGATGGCACAAAGCCCGATTGATCCGGAAGAACCATGACTGGCAACAGTGGGCGTAATTTAGTAGCAATAACTTTAGCGATTATTTTGGTGTCAATATTCAACAAGAACAGAGGGCGGTACGACTCACAACTATCTGCCCGTTTCCCGGGATTTAGCAAAGTAACGATTAAAGCTTCTCTGAGGGTCGGTGGAAGCGAGCCTTTTTCATATGCTTCACTATACATATTCACCATGTGAGGGGCCAGTATATCAATGTACTCCTTGTAAAATTCCCCCGGCAGTCCGTCCAGGCCTGCAGCTTTACCGGATGGTAGCGACCGTATGCCCTCCTTTACAACCTTCAACTGTGAGGGATTGCATTAGGTACTCACGTTGGTCATTTGAGAGCCAGACTAACGCTATCTCCTCAAAAATATCTCGGATCTCCTCACTGTCTGCTTCATCCCCTGATCCATAGAGGGATGCATAATATTCCCGGAAGCAACCCACAATATCTGGGGAGTTATGAAAGATTGTTCCATCAGTCCCTTCTATCTTGGTAACGTACTCCTGAGATCTCCCCCCTTTGAGTTTGGCTGCCAGTGTGCGACCTGGCCGACCACCCTCACTATACGATCTAGCCTTCCAGCGCTGAGACATGTGTTGTATTTCTTGCTCAGCTGTCTCATTGTATTCAGTCACTAGCGGCCTGATCTCTGCCAACGTATGTAGGTTCAACGTGTTGGTGTACTCCCTTTGATGGCGCATTATCTCCGTCTCGATATGTTTCATATGCAATCGTAATGCCTTTAGAACCACAGCCCGGAGCCCAATGCAAGTTCCCCTAATGGTCACCTTGAAGGCTTCCCAAAGCGTGCCCGCTTCCTTCACGGTACCTACATTCTCTTCAAAGAACAGTCCTATGGCTTGGTGTACGCCTTCCTTAAATACCAGATCTAGTAGGGAAGACGGTTGTAAGCGCCACTGGAATGGTTGATGATGCCTGGTCGGAATGTTGATATCCAATACTACAGGGGCATGATCTGAGAGTGTTCGCAGCATATGCTTAACCCCAGTTACCCAAGACGCCATTGATTCCGAGAGAATCCAATAGTCCAGCTTAGACCAAGATTTGTGAACCGCCGACATAAAGGTGCCCTCTCTAACATTCGGATGTCTGTCTCTCCAAATGTCTCTCAGGTGAAATGTATGCATAATATCATGTATTACTTTGCTCGACCGCTTTACCTGCCATGGTGTGTTAGCGCTTCTGTCAATGTCTGGATCTAGGTACGTATTCATGTCACCCCCCCATATCACTAGGTCGGAGTGCATTTGAAATAGTTTGGCTTTGAGGCATTGATAAAAGTCAGGATCATCAACATTTGGGCCGTATGTGTTGATAATCGTAAGCACCGTTCCCGCCAGGTTCCCCCGCACCAATGTGAAGTGCCCTAGATGATCCGATTCCGTCGACAGTAGCTTAAATGGTGTCCCTTTTTTAACCAGTATCATTACCCCTCTGGCATAGCTGGAATATGAGGCAGCCGCTTTTACCATTGCCCATCGTCCGCCTACCCTGCCCTCCCCCACCCATGTCAGGTGTGTCTCCTATAAAAGAGCCAGCTGCACATGATGTCTGTCCAAATAGGCAAACACCTGTCTGATCTTTTTCGGATTATTCAGTCCACTAACAGTCCATGTCAACAGTCGAATGTCGCTTTCTTTCATCCACATGTTTTGTGTAAAGAAGATGTCATACGTGTACTGCTTCGCGCTCGGCGAATCACTGGATCATACGTTCCTGCTGTAGCAATTGCGTCACACTTCGAAAACAGATAAACCACCCCCCCCACCCCCACCCACTTCAGCATCCCAATCATGCCAAAGACATGCCCCGAATAACATTGCAAAAAACATAGCGAACAACTTGGGCAATACCCACATGGGGGACAGCCAGGTACCCTTTACCCACCCGCAGAGCAGGTGTGGCCGGGCTATATCACCATGGACCCACCGTATCCTTGCGTGCACCTCTGGTCGACCCATTCAGCCCGCCAGTAGTAGTTGACCCCACCCACAGATAGTGTACCGTTAAGAGACCTGACCCCTGAGATGGGACCACTAGCGTCGCAATATAACACAGTGCTAAAGAGAGTACGGCATTTGTAACTCTACTCACACCACATATTCTGCCACGTTGGGTAGCGTAAAGGTCCCCAACATAATGCCTATTAACCCACCATTCCTGTAGAAACATGACACATTTTTGTTCAGTCTCCCTTAACAGAATCCGGGGCACCATATCCCAAGCAGGTGTTGATATTACAATCACATACTTCCCCCTGGAACACCATGCTGACCATATCAGAGACACTCCCACACTCATGTGATCGCTTCACAGAGCCCCCGTATGTACATGTAGTCCACATTGCATAACATATACCCTCCGTCTATAAAGAGGCCAGAACCACCATGAACATAGCATAGCATTTTGATAACCATCACCAATAGAATAGCACCATCTAAGAAATATAAACATAATACAAAGGTGCCTTGGACTTTAGTGCCAAACCCACCCTCGGGACAGACCACCTATACATTGTAAAGTATTACAACTGGGCCAGAGCACTGTCCTGAGCCCACACACAAGAACAATGTTCGTGGTAATCAAACCTCAGCAGTGTTGTCCAGGAGTCCATTGACAAACAGTTAGGAAGAACTTAAACACTTACAGTCTCAGGAGCAACCCCCTTGCCAACGCAGGTATTTCCCCCACATTCTGCAGATCTCCAACAGGGGTTCCCAACGAGTCGGAGATCACCCATTGCGGAAAGTGACCCTACCGCTGCACAGAAGCCAATATTAAGGGGTCGATTCCAATCTCGGCCGGTAGGGCTCCGAATCGGACTCGCCATTACCGGATCCGATTCGGAGCCCTGTTTCCCGACCGAGTCGGACGTGCGTCCGGGCGAGCGAGTACGATGCGAACGTACGCGAAATCGCCGACCAACTCGTTCGCGGGACCCAACCGCTCCGACCGACTCGCACGGACACGACTCGCACCGCGCAATGGAGACGTTCCCCGGCCGGGTAAGTACGATGCGCGCCGCGAGCAGTCCGACCGACTCGCGCCATCCGGCTCAAAAGAGCAGTCGGAGCCGCACTTTGGGGGTCCGTGTCGGACCCCCCTGTACGCCTAGCCGTGCGAGTCGCACACAGGGGGGACCCATGGGTCCCCCCGACCTGTACATGTACGGCGCGACCCGCTTCGACGCGTACCCGCTATAGGGGGCGCCCTTGTTCGCCTCGCACCCATTGAGTCAATGGGAGCCCGTGTACGCATTGTACGACCGGCTCCCATTGACTTCAATGGGAGTCCGACCGAATCGAGTCCGATAGCATGCGAACGCATCATACTCATTCGGTCGGACTGCTAGGGTCCGATTCGGTCGGAAATCTCTCCGGGTCCGGCTCGGTCGGAGAGATTTCCGGCCTGAATCGGAATCGGCCCCTAAGTGTTTTGAGGCAGCAGACACCCGTTAGTCTTCAGTGTCCGATCTCGCTGAGTGTGTAGGGGATGCATTGCTCTTCGCTGCTTTCTGTTGAGATTGAAGCTGCCTGATGAAGTCTTGTGCTGCCCTCGGAGATTGAAACACCCTCACCTTGCCGTCCACCATGATCTTTAGCCTGGCTGGATATAGCATTGCGTTTGGTATCTCCAGTGTGCGTAGCTTCTTTTCACCTCAGTTTATTCCCTGCGGGCCGTCTGCACTGCTATAGTGAAGTCAGGGAAAAAGGACACCATGTTGCCCTGATAACACGTGGTTTGTTTTTCCCTCGCCAGCCAAAGGATCGAGTCCCTATCCCTGTAGTTTAAGATCTTTGCCACTATGGGGCGCGGTGGTGCACCCGGAGGCGGCCTGGGCGCCAATGAACGGTGCGCACGTTCCACAATTAGCACCTGTGAGAGATTCTCCGCTCCGAACAGATCTTTCAGCATTGCCTCTACATAATCCTCAAGGCGACCAGTATTTGTACTCTCGGGAACTCCCATTATTCGTAGATTACACCCCTGTGAACGCGCCTCCAGATCCTCATTTTTAGCTCTGATGACCTCCAGCAGCTTCTCTATTTCCCGGCACTGGCTTGTCGTAGCGTGGGATTCATCTTCCACGGCTGATATTCGTTGCTCTGCTGTTGTGAGTCTCTCACCCTGCTTATCCAGCGTGGCCGCCATTTTGTCCATCCTAAGGGACAGGCTGTCTATTTTGCCATGAATGGCTTGTAGGCTCTGTTGTATAGCTTGCAGCGTAACCTCAAGAGTGTAGGACTGTGATTGAGACTGCTCCAGCTCCGTGTCTGAGTGTGTGCCTGCTGGACAGCACGATCGGCGAGACTCGAACGACAGCTTGGGTTCTTGCTTGTCTGTGTTGCCCATGGTAGTATGCAGGGAAGCGGATACAGCGACACCGCCCCAGGGCTAATCGCTATGGTCGTTTACTTGTCTGCTAGATACAATGCCCCACGTTCCTCCTTACAGCAATGCGGGTTCAGGGCCAGAGCTGTAACACAGCCTTCTGTGTGCTTTCACCCAAATGTGCCTGTGATAAGGACCACCGTCTGTGTGTTTTGCAGCACTCACCAGAAGACCCCCTTGAGCGCTTCTGCCGGGTCAGAAAACCCGCCGTCAGGGTAGCGCCAGCGTGTTCGGGCAAAGGCGTGGATCAAAGGGCACCCGCAGCTCGCTAGTCAGCCAGTCCAAAGGCCCGAGCAGTCGCACCCAGGGCGTAGCTTCACTCCACTCGCAGGCCCCACCAGGCAGCCCAATGCCGTACTATTATCCTGCCTGGTACCAGGGGCACCTGCACTGTAACAGTTGATAGGGTGCACTCATGCACCTACTTTGTTCTCTTCAGACGTGGCCACACTCTTTCATTCATGGAGCATAGGACGAGGGTGCACCCGCTCACCACCTCCACCCATCGAAGCCTGGCCGCCCATGCGTTCAGACCCGATGCTGTCAGCGCACTCCAGAACCTCTGTTTGGGGGCCACTACAGTGAGCAAACACCCAAGTGCAGGATAACTCCAGCGTTGTCCCGCAGGCACGTTGGCTGGTGCATCAGCTACTGATAGTCCAGTCACCGCAAATTGCCAGACCTCTGCCCGCGTGTCTTCCAGGCAAGGAACCCAGCCGGCGCTACCATGCAGTCTAATGCGCTCCGCTCTCGAGGACACACGCACTATCAGCCGCCCACGGGTTGTGCATCCGCGATTGTGTGGCACCCCCGCCTCTCACAGTTCCATCACTTCTTCAATCGGGGGGGTCAGGGGTATGCGCACTCACTGCAGCACTCTAGACGGCCTCCTGTTGCTCAGGCGCTCCGCTTCTTCACCCGCGGCGCCCGGGTACACACGGCTTCTCTGCTGCATCGCCCATTAATCAGTTTCCAGGCGTACGCCAGCTCAGGCATGCCTCCACCCTCTGCAGCCGTACCTCGCACCAGCCACTACAGCGCACCGTTCCGCACCAGTACTGGGCGATTACAGTCAGGTTTGAATGTCAGCCCCAATACTGGGATTCCGCCGCTGTGATAGCGTTTCTGTGGCCCCAAAGCACGCTCCGACCCACTCCTCACCAGAGTGTATTACGGCCAGGTCACGCCGCCATCTTGTTCACCCTCGAGGTCGCTGTGGAAACTTTAACGCTGCGATTCTGCCTCATCTATATCGTAGCCTGGCACTGCTGCACACCGGGTGATTCCCCTACGATTCCCCCACAAAGCGCTGTCGTTGTTGGGGTCCGATGGTCAGCGGGTCCGCAGATAATTGTCGGATTGTTAGCCCGGCCGGCAGAGCCTCACTACAGTGCAGCCATCTTGCCTCGGGCTCGCTAGCGTCCCCCCTTGTCCTTACCTGTTTAAGTATAGGGAGTCGATATTTTTGCATTCTATATTTTTTCATCAATATTTTTTACTTCTATATTTTTTACATCGATATTCTGTCAGTGAACCATCTAATTATTGGAGACTTCAACCTTCATTTTGTAAAAAATAAGGATTATACATGTAGGCAATTAGAGACGACATGAGCATACTGTAACTTAAACAGTGGATCACTGGCCAACTTAAACAATAGATCACAGGCCCAACCCACAGAGCAGGTCACACATTAGACCTCCTTTTCTCCAATATTGAAGCCATTAAAATCCTAGATAGTGTCCTGTTACCCTGGACAGAACATTTCTTATATACTTTTTTAGTCTTGCTTCCAGGTGATAAAATAAATTCAGCAGACTTGTTAATAATCCCTAGGAGATCCTGGAGTCACATAATTGATGAACCATTTTCCAGTAATTTTATCCCCGTTGAATGATGTTGTTAAGTCCCTTATTAATCAGATTGAAACCTTCAATGCTGCGATTCAAAGCTCATTAGACAACTGCGCTCCTCTGAAAATTCAATAGATCAGCTAGAAGCGCTCTCAGAAAAATGGTATTCTGCGGTATTAAGATTAACAAAAAGAAAATGCAAAAACCTCGAACAGAAGTGGAGGTATTCTAGAAATAAAACAGATTATTTAAAATACAAAGAACTCAAAAAATACCATAAAGCATCAAAGAATTGAAGAGAACAGCAGCTCGTCTAAAGAATTAGCTTGTCCAGCCGACCTGTCTCTCTCAATCGATTTTCCCCACAGAGGCTCACTGTGGGGACATTTTTCACGGACAAAATTGAAAAGTTCTATTCATCCTTTGTGGCCCAGCCATCCCTGGGTGATTTTCCATGGGCCCCCACCCAGATGCCAACATCTATCTGGGTGCTTTCGAACAAATCACGGAAGAACAGGCAATAAATCTAATGACGGAGGTCAAATCTGGTTCCACTTCCCTGCCATCATTTTATCTACTCTTGATTGGCCCCTATCCTATGTCCCCATTTTACGTGAATGTTTAACCAATCCCTTGCAGAGGCAACATATCCAGAGATTTGGAAAGAAGCAGTATTACTACCCTTAAACAAAAAACCAGGAATCAATATTTCGATCCTTTTCAATTTCTTCCTGAATTGTAGTAGGGTTGGTGTTGTCCTGATTTCAGAGGGATATTGCTTCAGAGCATGGTAGTGTAGTAGGAGAGGGCAAATTGTTTCCTTCCTCCGCTCTTATGATAAGAGAGGTACTTCTGTGGAATTCACCTAATATTTTTAGTTTGTTAGCAAGGTGTGAGTCTTAGTATTGAGGGTCTTGTATGTGATGCAGGTGATCTTGAAGATAATCCAGGCTTGCAGGGGGAATCAGTGTAGAGCTTTGTGAATCAGGGTGATGATGTCAGATTTCTTCAGCCCCTTGATGACCTGTGTTGCTGCAGTTAAGGGTGCATTTAATGGGAGCAAGTGTAGTCTGTTGGATGCCTACATCTAGTTCAGACTGTTCTAAAATCTTCTCCTGGGAGAAAAGCTCTTTCTTTTTTCAGGATTTGGAACCAGGCTGTTTTGGTCTTCTTGGCAATCTGTTATTTGAGTGAGAGGGTTGAGTCAAGGGTGAATTCAAGGCATTTGGCCTACTCTGTCATGTGGAAAGTCAAGCTTGTTAGGTTTATGTTGGTACGTTATGACTGAATCCGAGACTAGCAAACAGGAATTTTAGTATCAAATGGCTGAGTGACATCCAGGTTTGGACATGCTTGAGTTTATTTATTTATTTATTTGGTGTTTTATATAGCGCAAACATGACCCTGAGTAGGGTATCAGAGCGCTTTACATTTGCAATTCCAAAAACAGTTATGTTACCAAGTCATCAGTTGTTGTACAATGATTTAGAGCAAAACATTAAGCTTAATATACATATATACAAGACCACAAAAAGGTTAATGTTCGAGGAGAGGTAGCATGTATATGATCATGAAGGATCCATTGCCGATGTAGAGTCTGTTGAAATTATGGGAGGTATTTACTCATATAATAAGATTTTGCTTCATTTTTGAATGCAGAGATGGATGGGATTCTTCTAATGTTAGGAGGGGGAGCGTTCCAAATTCTAGGAGCTGCACCAGAGAATGCTCAGTCATAAGTTCTTTTCTTACAAAAACGGGCCGGTTTCAGTAGTAGATCTCCGTAGCTCCTGGAGACACGGCATCCTCCTGATAGTGTGATTTTCCGGGCTAGGTACACTGGTGTTTTGTAATGTATCGCTTTGTGAGTGATACATGCAAACTTAAATTGTACTCTTGCTTCGTAGGGCAACCAGTTGAGTGCTTTCAAATGAGGGGTGATGTGGTCGAATTTTTTGGCTCCAGTTATAAGTCTTGTGGCCGCATTAAGACAAGCTTTCAGTGGGGCTGTTTAGATCTTGGGGAGACCGGCCAGAGTTGTGCACCCATACTCTATCCTTGATATGACAAGTGCCTGAACTGCTGTTTTGAGGTCTGACTTATTTAAGAATGGTTTCAGTTTTCTGAGGTAGCTTAAACGGAACCAGGCGTTTTTTGCCATCGTGGTAATATGTGATAGCATGTTCAAGTTTTTGTCCAGAATAATTACCAAGGATTTGGTGGAATCAACAATATTCGGAGTACCCTTTAATGCCGTGATCAGATTGGTCCACTCTAATATGTTCATAGCGCTTTTCTGGGGGGAGATCAGCAGGAATTCGGTTTTATGTGGGTTAAGCTTCAGGAGGTTGCTGGTTAGCCAATGGATGGTTCTCATTAGTGCCTGGTTCATGATACCTATCTCTTCTGTCGATGTGACTTTGATGTACAGCTGAGTGTCATCTGCGTACATGTGGAAAGAAATGTTTGCTCGTTGTAATGTTTCCGTGAGTGGCTCTACGTACAGATTGAATAACGCCGGGGATAGTGTGGAGCCCTGAGGAACTTCGATTGTATTTCTGGATGAAACTGATAATGTTTGGTTGACTATGAATTTTTGCGAGCTGTTCTCTAGGAAAGAGCTAAACCATTTTTAGGACTGTACCCTCTAATCCCATTCTATTTTTCATGCGATCCAGTATTTTGGCATGGTTTACCATGTTGAAAGCCGACGAAAGGTCAAGCAGGATTAGGAGACATGTTTCGTTTTGGTCAAGGGCAAGTAGAGCATCATCCACGATGTGCAGAATTGCTGTTTCCGTACTATGGTTTGGTCTGAATCCTGATTGGAAGTCATTTAACAGATTGAATTCCGAGATATGATGGCTCAATTGTTGTTGTACACATTTTTCCAGGACTTTGGCTAGCATGGGAATGTTTGTTACTGGTCTGAAACTGCTGGGATCAGAGGGGTTCTCTGTTGGGTTTTTAAAAATTGGAGTAACTTGCCCTGTTTTTAGGCAGTCCGGTATTGTGCCTTGTGCCAACGAAGAATTGATGACCTTTGTCCATGATGGGATGAGCAGATGGTTTATTGAGGACCAACACTTTGCAGGTAAGGGATCGTTGTAATGATTGTTAGGTTTAATGGTCGAAATGATCTTTGCAATGTCTAGTTCACTGACAGGCTTGAATTCTGACCATTGAGCATTATTTTTAGGTTTTTTCAAATCTGGTTGATATTGATGCTCATCTAAGGTGCTCTTAATGATTTCAGGGCATTCAGCTGCTTTTTTGAGCTCCACCTCCATTGAATTAGCTTTGTCTGTGAAGAAGGAGGAGAAATCTTTCCTGCTTAAGATCATTTTTATAGTAGCTGGTGCAGATTTGGCAGATTTATTGGATTTAACTTTTATCAGATCGAATAGTTTCCTCGGTCTGTTTTTTACGTTATCCAGTTCTTTCCTGAAGAAGTCTTTTTTGAGTTTAGAATGCTTTAATTGTAGGCTTTCCTGGACTGTCTTATTTGGATTAAATGGGGCGATGAAGGGTGTTGTCGCCATTTTCGCTCTTTAAGTCTGAGTGAGCGTCTTTCTTCATTTAGGGCACTGGTAAACCAAGGGTTTTTGTCTTTGTCAGTGATCCTTTTGAATTTTAACGGTGCTATGTCCTCAATAATACTCGACATTGTATTGTTATAATACTTCGTGAGGTCACTGACATCAACCATGATATTAGGGGGTTGCAATTCTATTTCACAGCGTGCTGCGATGTTATCCATATTGAGTCCTCTAGTGTCACGAGTCCATTTTCTGGGATTAATTGATTGTGAGGACGTTTTAAGTTTTATGAAGGGTATTTGGAAGGAAATTATGTGATTATCAGACCAATCGCAGGGGGTGATTTCAATTTTATCGAAAGCTTTTTCTTTAGCTATGATCTAGTCTAAGGTGGAGCCTTTGGAGTGGGTAGGTAGATGACATTCTTGGACCAGCGATTGATCTTCAAGGAAGGCTTTGAGAAGAATGATCTGATTGTCAGTGTGATCCTCCCAATGAAGATTGAAGTCTCCTAAGAAAATATCATTGGAATGCGGAGTAGAGTTTGCTGTGATGATTTCTATCAGCTGGTCTATGAACCTGGTATTTTTGCCCGGGGGGTGGTAGAATGCGTGTAGTTTACAATTTTGATCGTCAGAGGATCTTAAGGACATGCCAAGATATTCACATGACTCTAACGGGTCAGATTGTATTTTTGTAATGGAAATGTCAGATCTATGTATACAAGCAATGCCTCCTCCCTTTTTGTCTAGCCTGCCTTGTCTCATAATACAGTAGCTCGGGGGACTAATAGATCTAGGCATGGGGAAGAAGAGTCAGATAGCCATGATTCTGTTAATATAGTTACGTCGATTTCTTGGCTTAGTATGAGGTCGGCTATGTCTGCAGCATGTTTTTTTGCTGATCGACAGTTGAGTAGTATGCATCGAATGTGTTTCTGTGGTTTGATCCTTGACGAATCAGGCTTGTCGGGAATTAATAACACATTTTTTAGGTTGCTAAAATTTAGCCTTCTATTGTTAGTCTTAGCAGTTCTGCATGCATTAGTTGGGACTGATTAAATATTGTGTTCACCTAACTTAGTGGGAGTAATGGGGGCTGGTTCATACGATAACAAAAGGGTTTGTATCTCATTGTCTGTCAGATAACTACGTTGATTACGGGGCCGGAGTAATCTGTTTGTCGCTACCATTGGGGTAGATCTTAGTTTAAATTGGGTTTCGTGAATGGATTTCTGTAGGAGCTCCATTTTTGAAAGCCATTTTTCTGATATGCAAAGAAGGTTCTTCATATCTCTTATAGCGAATTGCATGGCTTTATAAGTCTTGCTGGATTGCGAGCTGAGATTATCAAGCTCCCTATTGTGTTGAGGGGCTCTAAGATTTTCAGACTCTATTCTAGGTTGAGGAATGATAGGAGGTTGTATGGGTGCCCCTGTTGGTATGCTAGCATTGACTATCTCTGGGGGATAGGGACAACTGTTAGGTTGTTCTGTGCATGTTTCCTTGTATCTAGCTGCTGTTTTGCATATCCTAGTGTCGGTCATATGAATACCTCTCCAGTTAACCTGGTCAAAGACTGTTGACTCCATCCTACTAACTGTTTCCATTAGAGGGTGGTGACTGGTGTTGGGGCTTGAATTGGAGCTAAAGTCTCTGTGGGTAGTGGTAGATAATGTTAAATTAGATAGATGTGGGCTGTTACTCATAGCTTTGGAGTTACTGGCTTCCTGTTTCGACTGTTGGGGCTCATTAGCGATTGTGTTTTCTATCAACGCAAATTGATTAGCCTGTTGGGGTTCCTTAGCGATGGAGTTTTCTATCATGGCAGATTGATTCCTATGTGGGGAGATGGCTTTCGAGTTCTTATTTGGTCGGATTCTTGAGGGGGGCTGTTAAGGACATGATCTTTTAATGTTGAGAAATATTCGTCAAATCGTTCCAGATCTTTGTTGGCAGCTTGAATGAGAAACGTGCCGTTTTTATAGCATGTTATGCTTAGTGTTGCTCTCAGTTTTTGAGAGGGTGTTATTAGCACCTTAGTGCCATAAGGAATGTTTCTCAATTCCTGTACCTTCAACAGATTATTTAGGGCATTTCGCCATTTAGCCATTTTAGCAGTAAAGAATATAAAGTTGTTAATAATAGCACCTTTTTTTATGTTGAAGGAGGGGTCTAACAGCACAGACATACACAGTGCAAACCAAATTTTGTATCAGCCATCATTGATTGATTACATTATTCTAAATGCAGCCAGGACCTATCCGCGTCTCTTGCGGTGACAAGCACATACCAAATTATATACGCCTCACATGTTAGTCTCTGGTATTGTCTGCAGTCACTCAGTATCCAAGTGCATCTTATTTGTCAATGCAGTAAATGCTGACTGTGTAGTAGTCTACTAACAGGGGAGGCAGGTAAGAATAAACCGCGACAAAGTAAAAACATAACAGGTGGTTGTGTGCTTAACTGGAGTGCTTCCTGGTACCCCATGCCAACGTATCCCCTCTGTTTTCGTTTGTGAGAATATTCAGATGTATGCCCTAAAACCCGCGTCAGGTGTGCGCAAGCGCGCCCGCCAACCATGGACCCTCAACTACATCTATGTCAGGGCCCATATTCCTCCCCCAGCGCGTGCTCTGTGTTGTTGCTGCCATTTGGGGGCAGGGAGTAGACCTCAGTGTTGTGAGTGTTTTGCAGCTCATTCAGTATTGCATCCCAGCTTGCGGCAATTGGGGTCTTACGAATGCCCAGTGTGTCCTCCCGAGGTAGCACAATGCTCTCCGCTTTAGCCCATGTCAGCACGGAGCGCCTCCAAACCATTATGTGGGGGGGCTCAGAGGCCTTCAATCTCTTAGTAATCAGTCTCTTAGCCACTGCTAGTCCAAAATCTAGGAAATGGGAGGTCACCTTGTGTTTTTTTTTATTCCACAGTAAAGATGTAGGATATAGGCCTCCCACTCGATGGGAAGGGTGAGTTCCATGCAGTGGGAGAGGGCTTCTGCCACCTCACTACAGTACCCCCAGGAGGCATGGGCACTCCCATAACATGCGCAATAAATCTGTATCTAAAAGGAGGCAGCAAGGGCAGGCAGCATCAACGGGATTGAAATATCGGTTAACTTTAGCCTGAGTGAGTGAGATATGCCCTCTGCATAATGGCGGAAGCGCATATTCCTGGGGATATGTACAGGGCCCTCCAATACTGAAGCCCAATCAGGGTCTGTGAGTGGGCGATTCAGGTCCCCCTCCCAGTGAAGACTCAGCGGTGTCAGTGTGATTGTGGTGTGCTGCCCAAGGGAAGCAGCAAGCCATTGCATAAGGTGTCTGCCTCGCCCCATCACATGTAAGTACTGGATTGTGAGATGTGTTGGGTGTTCACCAGTCATGTTTCCCCATTTAGTGGCTAGGGCTGCCAGGACCGAACGGTGCAGCAGGAATTGGCATCAGTGTCGCCCATCTTCCTCGGCTAGTATAGCATACGGTATTAGGGTGCCCTCCCGGTACAGGTCTCCCATTTCTTGAATCCCTGCCTCCCGCCAGCCATGCAATTCAGCCACTGTGGTTGTGGTGCATCCCCAAGGTTTGTCCTCCAGTAGCAAAGCAGGCGCGTATGGTTGCACGCTTCGGGTGATTTATAAACTCCTCCGGCAACATCTGTATGCTACATTGAGCAGCAGGGATTCCGGTGTCTTTGTCTCCGCACAAGGATGAAACAACTTAATCAGGGTAGCTAGGGTCCAGTTCGGTTGCATGGTTGCTGTGTCGCATAGCTGACAATCGGCCAGCCATCTAGCCACCCATTGCAGCTGCGCCGCTATGGTGCCATGTTTGGTGCCGCTAGGCCTCCTTGGTCTGTAGGCAGGTAGAGTTTCTTGATGGCCACCCGGCGGCAAGAGTTACCCCAGTTGAAGTCTCTGATTGCCTTCTCGAGGGTTAGAAAGAAGGGCGGGTGGATGTATAAGGGTACATTTGCAAAATAGTAAAGGAATCATGGGAGGATCACCATTTATGTGAAAGCCAATTGGCCCGTTACTGACAGCGGAGGGTGCCCCAGAAGGATATTTGGGAGCAGACAGCCATAAACGCTCTGCCCAGGTTGCCGTCCAGCAAGTCCTCCTGCTGTCTATATATTCGTACGCCCATGTAGCAGAAGGTATGGACCTTCCATTGTACGCGCACCCCATTAAGTACATACATCGGATCCTGACATGTGCTGTTAAAGGGATATAAGCATGACTTCGCTGCGTTAACTCTCAGCCCTGACAAGGCAGCGAAGTCTCCCAGGATGTGTGCTAGTTGTGGAGGGATCAATTGGATATCTCTCATGTACACCAGGATATCGTCCGCATGCAATGAAATCGTGTGAGTGCCATCCCCAAGTGGGATGCCCCAATCTGCACCAGCGAGGATGACTCCTGCCAGGGGTTCCAGAGCTAGGGTGAAAAGAGGCAGAGAATGGGCCTCCTTGGCTAGTTCTGCTTCCCACCAAGACTGGCTCAGATATATATGGGCCTGTTCTCACTCAGACCGTCGGCTCCCTATACAGGAGCTCAACCATGCGGATGAACGTTTCGCACAGACCATATCGGGCTAGTGCGGCAAACAGGAATTCCCATTCCAGGGAGTTGAAGGCCTTCTCCAGGTCTAATATTAAACATCTCGAGTATGGCCAATGACATGCTGAGTATGTGTTGACTCTGAAAAAGTGCCTCAGGTTTAAGGAGGTGCTACAAGAGGGTACAAACCCGTTTTGGTCCGCATGGACTAGGGTTGGGACTATGGGCACCAGTCGCTCTGCTAGGATTTTTGCCAGCACCTTATATTCCATGTTGAGTAGGGTCAGTGGCCTGTGGGAGCCCAGGTCTGTTGGGTCCCTGTCAGGTTTTGGCAGTGATACTGGGCAATCTTCACGCATCGATGGGGGGAGTTTCAACTTTTCTAGTATAAGTGTGTGTAGGCGCAGGATAAGACTCGTAGCGTACGCCTTATAATATTCGGCTGGTAGCCCGTCTGGCCCAGGGATTTGACCCATCACCAGTGCCGCAATAGCACAGTGAATTTTGTCATGGGTGATTGGTGAGTCTAATGCCTCGCTTTGCTCAGAGGTTATCTTAGGTAGGATTACTGAATCTAGGAAGGTTGCCAACCACTGTCCATCACAGTGTCCTGAGGATTGGTAAAGCGCTGCATAATGTTACATCATTGCTGTATGTATTTCGTGTTGCATATATAGCATGTTCCCCATGTCATCGCGCAGAGTGTATATAGTGTGGCACAAGAGCCATGCCAGCATCCAACCTGCTCTCTCTGATGTTGCATGTGTGCGTGCAGAGTGCACCACGTAGTTGTGACACCTAAGCCTCTCCAATAGTTCTACATGTTTCCTACGCAACTCGTGTAGTCGCCATGTGTCCCCTGCGTTCGCGACCGCATTCGTTTTGTATCATAGGAGTTTGCGCTCTATACCGCTGATTGACTTGCTCAGTTGTTTACGAATGTTCCAGGTGAGTCCAGGACTATGCCCCCTAGTGGTTACTTTAAAAGTGTCCCGTTCTAGGAGCGTGTCGCCTGTGGGGCTGCCATTTACCTCAAGTATTCTGTGGATGCACCCCCCAAGGACACCGGAACAACTGATCCTCCAGCAATGCCCGCTGGAGGCTCCAAGTGGGGACGGGTGGTGGACCAACCTACCACTTCAGTTGCAAGAGCTGGTGGCTGTGTTCGGAGTGTGTGTCCCAGGTACAAAATCCCTCCAACAAGGGGAGGCAAGGGGAAGCAATGTTTACGACCCCACTATGTGATCCAGTCTTACATGCAGGCCATATACGGGAGAGTAGAATGTATAAATGCACGCTTTTGAGTTGCGGGTACACCATATATCAGCTAGGAACCAGTGGGCCAGCCACGTAGTCAGCGCTTGTGCATTCGATGCAGCTGTGGTGCATGTCAGGGGCGGGAACGATCAATCTAGTGCCACATCTAATACCGAGTTGAAGTCGCCACCTATCAGCCAGGGAATTCCCCTCCAGCAGGCCAAGACCTCAGTCACTTTACAAAGGAAGGAATTTTGCTCTATCTTGGGGGCATAAATGGATCCAATGAGGAGACTTTAGCCATTTAGCCTGCCTTTCGTAAACACATATCTTCCCTCCGCATCAGCCTCTACCTCCTCAACCACATAAGGAATCCCTGCTCTCACCCATACCAAGGCCCCTCTAGCCTGGGAGGAATAGTTAGTGCTATATAACTGTCCTTGCCAGTTCTGGTGAAGGCGATCCGCCTCTATTCAAGTCAAATGAGTTTCTTGTAGGAGGGCTATGCTGGTGGATCTATGCTGTAAGTATTAATATATGGAGTATCTACCCACAGGCATATGTATTCCTTTCACATTCCATGTGATGATGTTTGTGTGTACCATGCTGAGGGTGTGTTATTTCTACCACAGTAGGGAGGTATGCATGCATGATGGGGGACCAGGCAATTGGTCAGTGCTCCATGGGATTTCAAATGAAAAACTGGGAATTGAGGTGCAACTTGCACAACCTTATGAGGGCGAACTCGCAATGGAAATTTACCCAAACTACATTGCCCAACAATGGCAGCTACCTTGCTCATTGGTGTCTGGCTTTGGGGGTTGTGCGCTGTGTACTGTTGGTGTTAGTCCAACCCCTTGGTGCTCTATGGAACTGCCAGGTGTTTCCCATAGAGTCTAGTGTTATTGTGCATGCTATCAGGCAGGGAGAAGTGCCATATTCTGCGTATAACTCGCCCTGACCCACCCAGGAAGCAACCCATGGCCTACTTTTGCGCCAAAGGCAAATAAGGACTACAACTGGCGCAGCACCAGCTATCGCCAACTATACTCTCCCAACCAGATTCTGCATGGGATCGTTTCCAGCGGCCAACTGCGATCCCCTCAGTTGCCAGCGTGGGTTAGTGGCTGCTCGAGTGTCTACTAAGTGGCAGCAGGTGACTTTATCTTGATGCTTATTCCTTGCAGCATATCCTCCACCTCGCCCTCGTCTGCAGTGAGCCGCAAGCAGGGCCTGACCAATGTGAAAGCTGCTCGCCGTGCGGCTGAAGTGCAATTAGGCCCGCCCCCAGGTCCATCACGCAGGGTACCCGTTCAAGGTAGTGCCGCACCAACCCTCCTCTTTGTCGATTATCTCAGTGCATGTTGGGCTAATGGCACATGTGGAAACTTTCTTGCTTGGGTCTCGCCATGTTTCTGCAGCAGGGAGGGGCTTTATGCTCTTTCAGCGCTTCTCCATTGTGGGTGTACCACTATTGAGAGGCCTAGGCCTGAATAGACCTCCGGGCCTCAACCAGCTCTATGAAGCCCCAGCATTTGACCGCATGTCACAGTGCCCCGCTCTGCACACCGGGCTGCTCCTCACCGCATAGCCCGCAACCATCTGTCCTCAGCGAGACACCAAAGAGTGTGTTTGGGAGCTTCTCCAGTCCCAGAGCAGGAGGGAAATAGTCTTATGCATTCCCACTGTCTCTGCATTACTTGGGCACCCATGCGCTGAGGCCTAGGCCTAACCTTCTGCGCCCGTCCGCATCCGGAATGGGTCCAGCACCAGAAATGCTGCTCTTTTTCCCCAAAAAATTAGTTTTATGAGAGACTCCCTTCTGGCCCTTAATAACTACCCTCATAACTGTAAGAACTCTCTTGATGTTGCAAACTGGAAGGGTCCTATTTAGCAATCCTGAAGCCTTCGCACGACATACAGACCAGCATCAGTCTAAACCCAACCTACCTACGAGGTGGTCTTATTAATGCCCGGTCACTATGCAAACATGCCCAACACATCTATGACCTAATCCTAAATGATAACCTAGACTGCCTCTTTATAACAGAGACCTGGCTTAAAGCCTGGTGCAATCCAGACATCATCTGTGCCCTCCCTCCTGGCTATCACATTCATAGACTAGATAGACCTGAGCAACGAGGTGGAGGCTTAGCGATCATCTATCGCAACTCACTGAAATGTTCAGTATTTCAATTAGGCATCGGTTTCTGTGTCCAGTTAGAGGACTAATTCACCTTCACAGGAGCTTTGATCTATCGTCCACCAGTCCCCACTAAAAATTTCCTGGATAGTGTTAGTGATATTATAAGCTCACTCACTTTTAGATTCTCCAATTTTACCCTGCTAGGAGATATTAACATCCACCTCGATGACCTAAACGACCCGAATGCAACACATTTCCGGGAAATCATGGATACACTTGGCCTGGAGCAATGGGTACTTACTTCCACCCATAATGCAGGTCACACGCTGGATGGTATCTGCTCTAACCTTAGGATCCTTACAGTCAAGGCCCCAGTTAATTTAACCTGGTCTGATCATAAGCTGATACCCTTAGAAATCAGATATCAGCGCCTAAAAAATACAAGGGACACATCCCCACCGCTCATAACACCATGCCCAGGTGGAAGGAGATGGCAGCCCGTCCATATCTTAATCGAGAAGCAACTATTTGTAGTCCTAAGTTGTCAGGGGATCCAGTACTTGACAACCAACGCAATGGATATCCACCTTAAGGGACCGCTTCGTGTCCCCTGGTTCACTAAACAACCGACCGCTCAAGAAACCCTCCGCCCCATGGTACACCCAAAATTGGAAAGAATTACACAGTCACTGTAGGAACCTGGAATGTAGATGGCGACACAAGTATGAACAGATTGAATTAACCAAATTCAAAACAGCCCTTAAAAATTACCACCATCAAATCAAAGCAGCCCAAAAAGCTTATTTCACCGAAATTATAAATCGGGCAAACTCTAACCAAAAAACTATCTTTAAGATAGTTAACTTCTTCACTAATCCTATATCCCTTAAACCAGCACCCTCCACCTCTTCAGTCAGCAATAAGATCGACTTAGATAACAACAGACCGGCCCTTCCATCTTTTGAGCCTTTCAGCTTAGACCAAACTCGCCAGCGATTCTTACTGTCAAATCCGGTTCTCCTTTCGACCCTTGTACCCCCTCAATCTTACATGCATTGATAGATACAGTTAACCCAGTCATAAATAAGATAATAAATGCCTCCCTGTCATCAGCCATAGTCCGCAATGAATGGAAGCTTGCTGCAGTCAAACCGCTCCAAAAGAAACAACTAGCCGATCCCACTACCCTTACCAATCTCCAACCCATCTCTCTACTCCCATGTTTAAGCAAGATTACCGAAAAACGTATTAATTCTCAGCTCATGACTTATCTGGAAGGAGCAAATATCCTACACCCCAGTCAATCAGGTTTCAGGCCTCAGCACTCTACAGAATGAGCCCTCTTATAAACTTCCGAATCCCTTAAAGCCGCCCTTGATCAATGAAAGAATGCAGTATTGGTCCTATTAGACCTATCAGCCACTTTCGATACAGTCTTACATGCCATCCTTCTGGACCACCTCAAATCGTACGGTATCTCCCACCTTGCCCTGGCCTGGATAAAATCATTTATGCAAAACCGTAGACAAGTCAACACTCTTAGACAATACCAGTCATCGGAAAAACCCCTGCTCTCAGGGGCTCCCCTAGGGTCTACCCTCAGCCCAGTGCTCTTTGATGCCTATATGGCCCCATTGATTAGTCTGATATCGTCCTTTAACATCGAGACCATCTCATATGCGGACGACAGACAGCTAATCTTGGTTCTAGATAAAAACACCACACTGGCTGAAGAAAATCTCTGTCATTGCCTCACAGCGGTTTTCCACTGGATAAAAGCCAACCATCTAAAATGCAACTCAGAAAAGACAGAAATTATGTTCTTGGGGAAAGGGAACACCTTCTCCCCCAATCTATGGTGGCCCTCAGACACTTCCCCACCTCCCAACAGAGTAAAAGTAGCTAGAAACTTGGGGGTCAAATTTGACCCAACACTATCTTTTCATCAGCAATCGTTAGTAGTGGCTGGGACCTGCTTCCATATTATAAAATCACTTTAAAAGTTTTTTGACCTTCTCCCCTATACGGTGAGACAATCAGTTGTGGTGGCCCTAATTACATCTAGATTGGACTACTGCAACAGCCTCTATGCAGGTGCCAGCAAGTCAGTCCTACACAGATTACAGATGGTCCAAAACGCGGCAGCCCGCTTAGCACTAAAATGGCCCAGGAGGTCATCAGCATCGGCGGCATTGAAGGCACTTCACTGGCTACCAGTCCAAAAGAGAATCTTGTTTAAGGTCCTGATAATCACCTTTAAAAATTTTCATTTCTCAGGACCTTACTACCTCAGACACAGGATGGTGTGTTATATACCATGCCGCACTCTTAGATCATCCAACGCCAACCTATTAAAACCTCCTGTATTCAGAGCTGTCTCAAAGGGGGGAAAATGAATCGCAGTGATCGGCTTTAAGGCCTGGAACCAACACCCCAATCGTCTATGTCTTATCCAATCAGAAACTCTGTTCAGGAAGGCCCTGAAAACTTGGATCTTTAAGGCACCTGACACGCTATGTATAGGACTCATCTTTTACCCTCAGGTACCCTGTCTTCCAAGTGACCCGTTTAGCACCATGATGCTCCTCGGTGTGACAGTTGAGCTCTATAAATGTCTTTTAACATAACATAACATAACTTGGCCTCCGGGCCCCACCCATATCCCACTGGCCACAGCAATCCTCCACACAGCTAGGACTCACCTCTATACCGTTGGCTCGCTCTGGTCTTTGAGCCACAGCTGCCTCCTTCTTCCCAGGCAGGCACAGCCAGCAGCAGGTCATGGGTGCAGACCTCCAGTGCCACTCCCCTCACTTCAGCGCTGAGGTGCGGCCGGAAGTCCAGGCTCCCACCGTCGCCGCAATGCTCTGTGTTACCCACGTTGGCCGGGTCGTTTTTACCCCACCTCTTGCCTTTGATGGGGCCTCTGCGATCCGCTCTGCTCTCTTTGGGGTCAGGGTAGCTGGTTTGCTTCACACACCTCCATCTGGGCTTGTGAGCACCAGCGCCGATGATGTGTTCACCTCTCTCCACTGCTGTAGCAGGTCCACCAGGACTCTCACCTCTTTCTCGCAGGCTATATTCATTATAGCGGCCGACTCCGCAAAGTTACTCCGTATTGGCCGCAGCTCCCATTAGTCCGGTGCAGGTCGAGGCCACTCACTTAATCTTGCAGCAAACAGCCGATTCACAGTCGCATCACTCTTTTGGATCAAAAGGCAAACAATACGGTCTATCTGATGTTAAGACTTCTAATTTTCATGGAATCGGACGCTCGCATACACGCGGAGGGAGATACATATCCCGAAATTATTATATCGAGCTGACTGACCATACGATGACTAATGGATGCTATGTACATGTAAAGATATAATAGTAACATCAGATAGACCGTATTGTTTACCTTTTGATCCAAACGGCACATCTCAACTTCTAAATAAATACAGCAATCACAGAAGTTTTTGAGCCCTGAAGAAGTCCCATGTGGGACGAAACGCGTTGGCTATCAACTGTGTCGTGCATTTTTAAGAATGAAGTTTTTGGAATAAAGGGACAACGTTTTCTACAATCAAAAACATAACCGTCTGGTCTTTTCATTTGGGAAGCCTTTTGTATTATATTTTGTTTTGTTTACTTTGTGATTGTGCCATTAAAATCCACATGAGTTTTCAGAGCTTGCATCATTGCTGGATGGGAACCAGCTGCAGAGAGGCCATACAGGAACAGGAGGCTAAGGTTGTTTTTGTCATTGAGGAAGAGGGTTTGTCGACTATTGGGAGTGTGATTGTTTCAAAACTTCAGACTTGCCTGAAACATAATTTATAGTCTTGAAGTAGGTTATACTTGCTGATGTGCTCCTATACCTGACTGCCTTCCTGATGATTTTTCCAACAAATAGAAGGTGGTTCTTAGTACAGTTGGCAATGTCAGCTAGATGTAGGCTCTTTTAGCAGGGTCATGAGGCTGTCCAGGAAGGTGCACTGGATTAGCAATGCATTGACTATGTGGAAAAGGTGTTGCTCCTTGCAACCCCAGTCTGTACCCGTGTGACCCCTGGCTTCAACAGGCCGCAATCAGAAAGGGCACATTGATTTATGTGTGCTTTTTGAAAACAAAACAAATGCAGGCGAGATTGCCTTTAAATTCTTAACATACTTACTTAATAAAGACGTGTGATTTTTTGTCTGCCTCTCATTTGTCAGATAACAGAGCTCCACTGCTTTGCTTGAGTCCAGACTGCCTGTCCCTGCTTTCAGTTTTGTTCAGCCAATATTACAAAAGCAGTGAAATGACAGAGGTCACAAGTTCCACCAGAAAAGGAATTAACTGGCGTGGCCCTCAGAGAAGGCTCTCTGATGTATTAGAAGAGAGTTCTTCTACTTCCCCTCTGCACATGCTCCCCAGGTATAAATCGAGATTTCCACTACCCAGCCCCATATTGCAATATTTCCAACATGAGACTAAAGGAGTTGGGTGCTTTAAAAGGAGGCAAACATAGTGCGGGTGGCAGAAATTTCATTGCCTGTGACTTTGTGTGAGAAAGTGCCCTCTTTCTGCATGGTGGCCCCCACTTTTTGCTGAATTGCTGATGTGCTTTGCCTGAGTGTGCCCTGGGTTCCTGCTAATCAGGTACCCAGGGCCTATGTTCTTTCCCTAAAACTGCATTGAAGCCTAAACCCAATTGGCATCTCTGGCCACAGGTCAGCCTCTGGTAAATGGTACCACAGGCACTCAGGGCACTGTGACCAGAGAAGGCCTCTAAGGGCTGCAGCACTTATTGTGCCACCCTTAGAAGTCCTGTACCCTTACACACACACACTGCCTTTGCAGGCTGCATGTTTTGGTGCAGAACAAAGTGAAGAGTCGACATGGCACACATCTCTGTGTGCCATGCCTACAACTCACTGCCGTGGCATAGATCAGTCACCCCTCTAGCTGGGTGCACTATACCAGTGGTGAGGGTACATGTGCATGAGCCCTGTACCCCTAAAGTGTCTAAGTCCATTAAGAGTATATGGTGCTGGGAGTTTGTCATTACGAACTCCACATCACCATAATGGCTACGCTGAAAACTGAGAAGTTTGGTATCAAACTTCTCAGCACATTAAACCCACACTGATGCCAGTGTGGGATTTAATGAAAAATGCACACAGAGGGCATCTTAGAGATGCCCCCTGAAAACTAACCCACCTCTAGTGTCCAGGCTGAGTAGCTGCTTTCAGTTGCCACCACCAGACATGTTTCTGGACCCCTGGGTCGAGAGCCTGCTGCTCTCTGGGGCCTGAAACAATGCACTTCCTGGGACGAGGTGCCAAGCCTCCTCCCCCAGGATGGGCAGGGTTCACGAAGGGGAAGCTTCAAAGGCTTGCCGCCTTTGTGAGCTTCCCCAGGCCACTTGCTGCTCTCAGCAACTGGTCCCCACTGGTTCTGACCCACACTTTGGGCGGGAGAACCAGCGGGAAAAACAAGTGAGGAAGAGAGGTGTGCCCACCTCTGCCAACGCCACCCCTCATGTGGGGGAGGTGAGGTGAAGCACAATTCTCAGTCCACGCCATCTTGAAGATTGGGGGACTCAGCCAACCAGGGACAGGCTCATGCCCCCCTCCCACTGGAGGGTGGCATAATAGGGGGTGTACCCACCCCAGGGAAGGGACCCTTTTACCTACCTGTAACGCCCCTAAATCTAGTATTTAGGGGCACCTCTGAACCTTGCTTCCTCAGACAAGAACCTGCCACAAGAAGAAGAAGGACCATACAGCGGTGCAGCAGCTAACAAGAGGAAGACGCCCACTGACTTGGCCCCAGCCCTACCGGCCTGTCTCCCCCTCGAACCTGCTCCTGCTAAATCCCAGTGTGTCCTGCAGCCAGCAACCTCGAAAACCCCGGAGGACCTGCCTGCCTTCTAGCACAAAGACTTTGTCTCCCGTGAACACTAGATTTGATCATCTGCAACCTCTGGCTCCGGCCGGACACCGCGGATCCGCCCCACTCTGCACCTGCAGTCCACGGCCCGAACTCAAGTGGGCAAACACCACGAGGAGGTCCCCCCGGCGATCCTGACCCGAGATCCGGTGACCCCTGACCTGCCTCAAGCCTCCAGCCGGCGCCTGCAGCCTAAATCCTGAAGGCCCCCCTAACCGCGACCAGGAGCTGGTAAGAAGATCCGACCCCAAAAGGCACCCCTGCACCCGACGCCCCACGGCCTTGTGTGCCCAAACCGACGGTGCCTAACCAACCCCTAACTTCCCAACTTACCTCTCGAAGTGGTGGTCGCACGCAGAAGACCTTCGTCCCCAAGCCTGCAGTGTCTTTCCAAACCGGAGGTTCTCCATTGAAAACAACAGGGCGTCCGACTTTGAAACAGCACTCTGCACCCGGCCGCCCTAGTGCCACTGAGGGTGCACCTTTGGTGCTACTTTGTTTCCCCATTTGCCCTGAGCTAAAGTCCCCCTATTCCCCCATTGGATAACATTGGGCCTCAGCACTCTGCACCCGGCCGCCCTAGTGCCACTGATGGTGTAACTAGAATGCATCCTTGACCCTGCGGGACCCCTGAATCTACCCCAGAACCTCAACTCCCACTACCAAATACTTACCTCAAAACCGATAACACTATTTTCCTCCATAGGATAACATCGACTGTTTTACTGTGAAAAGTTTCTAAGTGTGGAGTTTGAGAAACTAAAGAAATTCCTTAAAATTGCATTATCTAACAAAAACGATTTTACTTACCTGTTTTCAGGAAATGTCCCAGAGTAGTATCTAGGTATACTACTCTGTGTAAGCCTAGTAATCTCAAAAGTTACTTACCTGCTATTTTACTAAAAAGCCTATTCAAGTCTATGTACTGTATTTACTAAGAATTGCATTTCTCTGCATCCATACTGTAAATCAAATCGAAGTGCATATACAATTATCATTCAAACTGTATTTCAATTGCATTACTACTGTAAAGTACTTATTGCTTACCTGTGCCAGGCTTGCTTGGGTCTAGAAAATAAAATAACTAAAAGAATATTTTTATACATAAACAATTGGTCTGAAGTTCAGTCTTTGAGTGTGTGAATTCATTTGCTGACTAAGTGTGTACAACAAATGCTTAACACTGTCCTCTGATACTGCCTTACTGCTCGACCACACTACCTCAAATAGAGAGTGAGGTGCTATCTAACTTTACCTCTGCCTACCTTTGGGGTTCCACTGGATTCTGTGCATACTATACCTCACTTTGGTATAGTATATACAGAGCCAGCTTCCTACACTTTGTTTTTGCCAGTATCAGTGACTGCAAAGTCAAGAGCTGTATCTGTGCAGATGCCAATGATGCCAAGCTGTCATCCTGATCCAGAGAATTCAACAGCAAACCAATGGGTATTGAGCAGGTCAATCGGCGCACCTTCTGTCTTTATGCAAAATGATAGACTGTTAATAGAAATGCAGGTTGACACAAGATGATTTACTTTATTTTTACGCACATTAAATATCAATTGCTGTTCCACAGCCTTCTACGGTTTAAATGTATGTATCTATAATGTATTTAGAGTTCTCACCTATGCAAGAGCTGTTGGTATTGGCAATGTATTTTAACCGTGTTGTACAGCATCGTGGCTGCTGTTCAGCATGGCTAAAAGTTAGTCACATAAAGGAGAGTGTCGTAGCGTGGAGCAGAATGTCTTAGAGTGGTGTAGAAAGTCATAGAGTGGAGTGGCATGGTGTAAAGTGGCATGGCATGGAGTTTTGTGGAGTGGCATGGAGTGGTGTAGAGTGCCATAGAATGTTATGGCGTGTCACAGAGGGAGTAGATTGTCGTGGAGTGGAAGGGCATAGAGAGGAGTAGAGTTTAGTAGAGTGGAGTGGCATATAGTGTCACAGAGTTGTGTGTCATAGAACAGAGTGGAGTGGCATAGAATGGAGTAAAGTAACGTGGAGTGGCATAGAGGGAGTTGTGTAGAGTGGTGAAAAGTGGCATAGAGTGAAGTAGGTTGCCATAGAGTAGAGTGGAGTGGAATAGAGTGGAGTGGTGTCGTAGAGTGGAGTGGAGTAGTGCGTTGTAGAGTGGAGTGGCATAGAGTGTTGTAGAGTGGCGAGGCATAGATTGACAGAGTGAGGAGGCATGGAGTGGAGAAGTGGAGTGGAGTAGGATGGAGTTGTGTGGCATAGAATAGAGTGGGGTAGTGTGTCATGGAGTGGCATAGAGCATCGCAGAGTGGAGTAGAGTGTTGTAGAGTGGCATAGAGTGGATTAGTGTGTTGTAGAGTGGCTTAAAGTAGAGTATGCATTGTGTGGAAGTGCACTGAAAGTACAGACAACATGTCTTCAAGTGAAATGATGATTACATTTGCACAGACATACAGTTTTAATGATAAAAGTATACAGCACACAAACAATAATGTGTGGAAATGTCATCACCTAGTGTATTGATCTGTTTTGATCGTATTAAGATATTTGTTTCCATCACACTTCAGAATTACCAAGAAATGTGCTTCATTTCTGCTTTCCTAATTCAGATATATTCTGAAATATCTGTACAGTTCATTTACAAGAGTTTAAATTCTGTTGTGTGCTAAAAAATAATTACATTGTACAGCCTTCCTCCAGCACACCCACAGTAGCCAGCATGATTGTCGCATAAATCCTCTCACTTTGAAGTCAGAGAAAGAAAGGTAAACACTAAGCGACCTCAGAAGATAGAGGCTGACAGTAAACCTCTGTCTTTGAATGCACAGCAAATGTGACAAGATAAGAACAAGATTTAAAGACCCGTTCCCAGATATTAAGTACTGGGGAAGGATACAGTAATCAAGGGATGCTCTATGGGAGGGATGAACTTAAGTTGTGCAGCGTAAAACAAATAAAGCCAGCAAATAGAAGCCAAGCAGATGTGAGTTACAAACCACAAAGCCAATGGTAGGCAAAGGGTGGAATGCATTCCCAGGGAAGCTTTCCGAATGTCCCAAAGATGTCTTCAGCAAACCAGACAAGCTTCGACCTAAAAAGGAGTTAGTAAATCAAACATTTACACATTGGGTTGAAGGGTTGGACAATCAATGTATTAAGATTAATAGTGTAGTAGCATTTTCTTAAAGTCAGAGCAGAGGTGGAAATTCTAGCTCTCAAATGATAAATGTTTTTGTTTAGCTTGGGCATTAGGTGATTTTTAAGCATGTATAGTGTATTTCTAGAAGTACATTTGTGTTTCAGTGTGTGCAGTTTGACTTCTTTTCTTGCCTTTTTATGAACACTGTTTCAGTTATCTATAAATATTATATGAAGGGGAATATAGTTACAGAAGAACCAGTCTACTTCATATAGTGAAAAGCAACTGGGGTACAATGTTTCTTCATAAAGAACAAGGTTACTTCATGTTGTTTAGATTGATTGGGATAAACATATCTATCTCAAGGCAGTCCTGTACTTTATTAAAAATCTCCCAAAACTCAAATTTAACTTTTCAATCCATGCAATGCCAGAAAATGGCATTTCTAGCCCCAAAACCCTATCCTGATAAATTCCTAAAAAATTAAAGATGAAACAAAAGCTCCACAGGCTAATTGCTTGCTGCAGATACCTTGTAAAAGGCATCCAGTCACAGCTGCAATTCCCAGAGAAAAGACTGAGGATCTCACACATAAAGAACTATTATTATACCTAATTCCACGCAATGATGTTGAGTGTGCTATGCACATGCCAAACATATTAAGTGTATGCAAAACCAAACTATCACAATTATCAGAATATTTTGTATGTATGTCTATTCTGCACAACAGAGTGATTAAACAAAGCATGATGCCAATAGATTAGACACCCCAGTGTCCTGAGTGCACAGTCAGTTGTTAAGGGCAGAACCCACAGGATTTGGTATGCTTTAAGGGCTAAGTGGGCATACACCTTGTGTAGACAAGTTCTGAGGAAGAGGAGAGCCTACACAGATACTCATAAAATGCTCTAATAGAGTATGTGAGACTATGTAGGGGAATAATATGATTATGCCTGAGCAGAAGGCAGTGCTGTACTGCTGGTCTGTGACTGCCTTGCCCTGGTCCTCCATGTTTTCACATCTTCCACACCATGGCAGCACCCTAGTAATGTTTGGTAACTCTAGTAGAGTTTGCTGCGCTGATATTTTTTCTATCTATGTCATTCTTCATGTTTTTATTGTAGGTGTTTATGAAGTTAAGTGATGTGCCTTACTATAATATCATATGCGTCAACTGTCACATGACCTAAATTCATGTAATGCCATCAGGGTGAAAGGTCTTATGAGGTCACTTCCTTTGAAGTCATGAAGGGAGGGGTTAAAGAGTGTGATGCTACTTCCCCTAATCCTGCCATTTGTTGAATCGACGTCATGTGTTACATCAGAATTTGTTGATTTTCCCCAATGAAGAAGAGGTTGATTAAATTGCATCTATAATGCTGATGGTGGGATAGGGGCTTCTGGGGTAAGGTTGGCACACGTTTTGAGGGCTTTGCATCTTGTGTCTGTTGATTGCTCTGTTGATGGTTTTCTTGTAGTAGGGGGCTGTAGCTGTGGTGATGATCGAACAATTGTTGGAGCAGAGTGCTTTGTGAAGGGTAGCATCTCCCAGCCATTTTGATTTTCTTCATTTTATTCTCCTGTTTTCACATCACAAGCTTGTCTTCAGTAAGGTTTTGAGTGTACCAGGGTATTGATGGCTGAGAATTGGAGGTGTGAGATTTTAGAGGAGCATAGCATTTTAGTTGATTCTGCAGCGTGGTTTTGTAGAGGTTGAAAACAAGGTTGATATATGTTGAGGGTTGGGAACCTGGGTAGGTTGATTAGTTCTTCTTGAAGTTCTTTTAGATGAATATCCTTAAATGAGCGAGAGGTTTTTTCTCCTTTTTCTGCTGCCTTTAACGCAATGGAGTGAGTGTGTGATGGTGAAGGGGAAGGCAAGAAATTATCAGGCCAGTCTAGGTGTAGGGGGAGAGAGTTGGCTTTGGATATTGGGGATGCAGAGAAGATGAAGTCCTGTGTTGAGTAGGGAGCCATGAGTTCCTTAATGGTTTTGGTGCAGGAGTTGCAGGGCAGACTGAAGTCTCTGAGGAAGGTGGAGTGGGATTGTTGGATGGAGGCAGGGGTGATGAAGTCTGAGATTGCTTCTATGAAGTCTTTTTTGTGTTTTGGATGTTCAGTGGATGAGACTAAAGGAGGCTATTTTGCATGATGAGAGAGCAAAATGGCTGGAGAAGTGTTCAAAAGACGTCTGTGTGGCCATGTTGAAAACAGTTCAGGGCACATTGACTTCTGGATGACTGCAAGTCTGTCTCTGCCTTTGCATGTGCAGTCTTTGTGTTGGAAAGTGTATCCAGCAGGAAGGAGGACATCAGGTATGTGTGTGGAGAAGGGTGTGAACCAGGTTTCTGTGATGGAAATAGTATCTAGGTTGTGGTGTGTGATGGTGCCACCGATTTCTTAGGTGTGTCTAATTGCTGAATGTGCATTGATGAGTATGAGTTGAAAATTATGTGCTGTGGGTACTGCATGTATTCTACTGAGTGGTATGTAAATGCAGTTATTGGTGTTTGATGTTAGAGTATAGTGAGTGTTTGTTTGCACAGTCTTGGTGCGTGTAGTGGTGTTTGAGAGGCACATGATAGTGCGTTGCTTACCTTGGCAGCATGGGTTCTGGCCCTAGGTCCTTTGGCCTGAACAGGTATAACCAGGTGGTGCCCTTGCCTTGGCTGCCATATGTTTGGGACAACTGGACGAGGGACACCTGAGAGGGCAGCACTTTGAATGCTATGGAGGGTGGTAAAATATGGTTATGTCACATCCTGTGGAGAAGTAGATTGGGAAACACAGTGATGTTACTTCCTGTTGAGAGAGATGCTTCTGCTCTTATTGTTCTTCTTTTAAATGCTGTTTTGACTAGAAACCAGCAATGTCACTTCATTTACAGATGGGGGATGCAAAATGCAGTGATGTCACTTCCTCTTGCAAGAGGTACTGAGAAAGCCAGAGATATCTTCTTGTTCAGATGGATGTGGGGAAATAAAGCCTGCTTGCCTCGCTTCTTCTAAAGATTGTTTAATTCAGAAACCAGTGATGCCCTTTCCTATTGATAAATCCTGCGAAATCAGGCGCTGCCTTATTATTGAGATCATTTGCCTTGCTTCTCCTTTAAAATATGTTTTTGGGGGGAAACCAGTGATGTAACTTCCTGTTGAGAAAGGTGCTTGTTAATCTGAAGATGTCTTCTTGTTCAGAAAATGTACATGAACCTACTCAAATTTCTTTAAAATTGCCTAAATTATAACAGCAATAAAACACCCTACAGACCCAAATCCATAATATCATCCACAACCCTCAAAAATTAGGAACATCTGATAAAATATATTAACACAACATATACTAATGAATATTAATAGGCACACATAAAACAACTTTAATACTCATAATGTTAAATAACATGATTTTGCAATACTATGTTTTTAATTAGCGCTTGGTGGATAAATGACAACTGCCAAAAGTGCACCCTATTTAGAGTACATAGAGGCCCTATACACTATAAACAATTTAGACAGAACAGCCACAGCTTTTTTGAGGAGGTACGGCATATGCCAAGCTCTAAGGCCCCAATTATGAGAATGTCGGTCCACGGACAGCCAGACTCACGAGCACAGCTGCAGTGGCGGTCTCCACATCGCCCTGTTATGAGTTGGGAGGTGGGATGCCACAGCCCCGCCGCAGCCACCAGGCAACAGCTGGTCCCTGGTGGTGTGGCGGCGGTCAGGAGGGATCAATATGCTTGGTGGGATGGCTGCGGTCCTGCCAAGCATAATAAATGTTTCCTCTCTGCCATTGTTTTCATGGCAGTTCCTCCTCCATGAAAACTCTGGTAGAGAGGAAACAAAGTAGGGCCCTGTGCCTCTGCACCCTGTGTATGCACACAGGGGGGCACGATGTGAGCCCCCCTGTGTGCATGTATACCAGTTCCCGCACAGCATGGACTTTTCATTTAATGCCATGCAGGAACTGTTTTTGGGTTCCAATTGTGGTGCCTGTTTTTAGATGTTCCGCCGTGGGAACGCCAAAAAAAAGCCTGCCAGACAGGAGGAAACTCCTAATCTGGTGGGCGGTCTGACCGCGGCTTTGGGGGTGTGGTGATGTGGTGGACCCAGCGCTACACCGCCAAAGTTGTAATCAGGCCGTTAATGAGGTGCAATATTTTGAACTGCGATAATACACCTACTGTTGCAATGCAAAACCAAAAAGTAACCGAAAGTCCATAATTATGGTAAGATATGCAAACCATAGCCCTCATTCCACCATGCACTGATCAAATATGTGTATGCTAAACAATAAAGTGTGGGGAAATTTTGACTAATATTTTATATGGTGGACTTTACAAAGCAAAGCCAGATTTACTAAATTAGTGGTAAGTTATGAAAGTACTAAGTTATGCCTGTGTCCTTTAGTAACATATGCTTATTTGTGGTATTTACTAAACTACTGTACTGAAACTGGCACACTTTATGACTTTCTTCAAAAGCAGTGTAAATCTGGTTTGTGAAATGTAATGCATTTTTAATGTAGTTTAGAAATTCTTTCTTTTCTCTCTTAACATAGTTTCTACATATCATATATATTTATTGAACCTTTCAAAAAACTGAGCTTACTAGTGCTCTTTCTTATGCTTTCTATAACATGTTTGCACCTTTCAATTGTAACTTAAGTGTGCAGGTGAATGGAGGAAATGCAAATACAAATGTTCATATAAATACTCACACATTATATCAGAAAAAGGACCCAAACCATATATAAAGGCTCATGTACCGGCACAACTGAGCTATGCAAAAAGTGCAGGGGGCTGACAGGGACTGCAAGAGCTGCTAGGGCTCCATTGTGGTCCCTAACAAACAGTGCATTTAGTTTTAAAGATACACATGTCTGAGATAGCAATTCGAAAAATGATAAAAGGAAAAAAACTGTTTAGGCCATGGCAGCCATATCAAAGGAAAACTGCCAAAGGCCTCAAATATTCAAAAATGCCTCAATGGCAGGCTGAAAAAATGTGCATATTTGCCCATTGGTGCCCAGAGGGCAGTGATACCCCCTGGGAGGTTCCACTTTTTCTTGTGGAACTGCTTGGAGAGCAGTGGGCACCCCACAATCAGGAGAAAATCACAAATTGTGCAGTTGGGATGGCGAGGGCACAGAAGAGTGACATGAGGAAACTTTACATGTTTTATGTTTTCTTGATCTGGTTCATGTTGAATTAGGGTTTGAGGGAGTATGGTCCTTTGTCATACAGTCCTGTGGTTGCATTGCAGCCACTTTAAAGGAAGATGAAATATTTGTTTACTGCATTATGTTAAACACTGAGTTTTATTAACATGCGCATTGGTCACAATACATTATGGCTTTTGTTGATGAATGTCATTGAAAGTTGGTACCATCTTGAATTGTTTTATTATTAATTGCACTGCATTTTAATTTTAGATTTTTTTCTATTGTGGTGACACCTTGACAAAGCCAGTAGGCTGATTAATGCATCCCTGAGTTTGAGTTAGACCATAGAGTTATTGTGTTTTTAGGGCTCAAGGGGAGTGTTCACAGAGTCCATTTAGGGAGTTACATGATCTGTGGGCTCTTTCTTTAGTGTTTGTCTTTGTTTAATCTGAGATCCATTCACCATGGACATTTTTCCTGCAATTCTGTTCATATATGTAAATATGTTTGCAGTATTTAGCAGTGCGGGTAAAAAGTATTGTTTCTTTTTTATCAATAAAAGCACTGTCTGAATAGCAATTTATTAAGTGTTGTTTATTGCATTGCTGAGTGCTGATTCCTTAGCCCAAGGCACTTACCCTGGGAAAGACTTTGGGCATGATTTAGTGTTTGCAATTGCACCAGAGTCACAACTGCTCTGGAGTACCCTCTCCAACAAATCCTCTGTCCACCAGCTCGATTTGCAGTCTGGTGGATTGTATGTCAGTGATAGAGACTACCATGGCTCTGTAACTGACCTACTCCTCCCAAGGCCCGACAGAGTAGAGGCCGCTAGAAGTTCTCACAGAACACCAGCCTCCCAATTCGAGTGGACAGTGTTATATGGGGTTTTTTTGCTGTTCATCACTGCCTGGTGAAACCTGCTGGTAAGGGACAGTCAAAAGAAAATAATAACCTCCCCACACCATATTTCGTCACTTTCTGTTTTGGATCATTGGGCTCCAGTTTTGGCTTTGGGGTTCTAGGTTCCACCTATTCTAGACTATTTTCAAATTCTCTCCTTACTTCTTGTGCAAACCATCCTCTCTGCTACCAACTGAAAGGGCTGTGCCCATATATTCTAGATCTGTTCTAGAGTCACACTATGATGGTTCTTTTTTTCAGCATGGAAGTGTTAGGGGAGAAAAGTTGTTAGGAAAACAATCAATTAGTCAATTATCCTTCTTGATACATTATAACCCAAAGACAACTACTTAAGGTTAGTTAGGTTTATTACAAAGCCAAAAATAACTGGATATAGATACACCTCAACACGAGGGTATAGAAACACAAAGGAATTAGCATGAAGCCAAATCTGCACATCCAATTTAGTCGGTGCAGCATAAACATTACAATTAGTTCAAGAAGTAAAATACAGAAATACTGGAAACATGAGTCTGAATTTCCCTGCATCGAGGGTTGGTGAGTGAAACGCATTAAATCTATCCCTACTCTAACACTAATGTGACATCCCTACTTAAGCATTTTCAGAAAGAATAAAGGTGTCAGGACGTGGAGTCTTCCTAAGAAGTCGCTCCATGATCAATGGGTCAAGTAGTATAAAGCTGCCAAGGCAGAGCTTGTTCCAAGATGCTCTCTCTCTGACGGCAAGAAAGGAGTGGGGCTCTATCCCTAATTCCAACAACCAGTTATCTACAGGTAGCACTCCCATGGTGCATTTTGAATCACGCCATCTGCTCTGGCTACTGTCTTGAAGGTATTTTTCCATAATGTTGATGGTGTACCTTCTTTGGTACAATTAGTGCTTGGTTCTCAGGCCTTCTCCTGTGTGAAACACAACGACCTTCCTTTATAGACTTGAGCCACAAGATAGCAACTTTTTCTCTCCTTGCCTAGCTAATAAAACAAAGACATTTTTCTATCTAACAAGAGCACTTCTCCAACTGCAACACAAAACATAAGAAAGAACAGATTCCACAGCACACATGATATTCAAACTGTTAATTGTAAAGAGAGAGTTTTCAGTGACTTGCACTTCAGGCCTACGCATTTCAGCCAACATAAGAATGCATCATATAAGCTTTATGAATTCGCATTAATATTAATGCAATTTCAACAAATATATTTACCTACGTGTGAAATAACATGATTAATAAAACACATTAATACTTGAATATTTGTCAGTGCACAACATGAGTTCTTCACGTTAGTGTTTTCTACTAGTTACATTCATTTTCTATGTTGATTCTCCATGCTACTTATCAATGGCCTAAAATACATCACATATTTATGGTAATACAATTTACAATTCTAATACTTCATGTTAATACAGCAAAGCATTATATGTAGGTGTGCTCTACATGTGATTATGATGCACCCCTACAAATGAAATAAGATTTCCACTCTTTCAGTTCGCCCCTCTGATGAGGTTGGGTCATCATAAAACACTTCAGAATATCCCTGCAAAGTAGACCAATCTAAATAGATGTCAGAGCTAATCTCCTCTTTCTGAACTCCTCCAGTCACTTCAAATTCTCATAATGACTGTCCTGCAGTCTTTCCATCCTTCTTTCTCTTTCCCTGAAGGAGTTCTCCACTTGCCTTGCCTTGTGCCACTTAAATGTTCTTATCATCACTACCAAGATAATGACACAGATCACAACGATTATTATCATCTTCAAGATGTATCCAAGAATTACACTTCCTAGATTCGTAAACCAACTTCCTACTGCACCAAATCCTTTTTCAATCTTATCCCAAACTCCTTCAGCTGCCAGATAATGTATCTCATGATATATATCAGTGTAGTTGTTGATATATACCCTCAAATCTTTACTTCTATCAGGAATTTAAGTACAACACTGATGGACCTTCAGCATCTGACAGACTCCACCTTCTTTTGCCAGTAACACATCTAATGCAAGATGGTTCTGCATCACCATTGCCCTTATTGAGACCATCTCCCCATCTATGAGTAACAAAGATGGCGCTGTGTTAACTGATGACTTGTCCACAATAGTAGACGGCCCTCTAATGTTGAGATCATTCCACACTACTCCTAGACTAGGTATCATCGCTCCAATTATATCTCCCACAACTTCACCAGCACTCAGTCCATGTTTTACCCTCCTGTTTGATTTGCTTTCCAAACCCTCCAAATCCTCCACATGGTATATTTCTGGTAACATGGCTGCCACCTAACAAATACCATACCATTTGCTCGGAAGCTGAACATATGCATTCTTACCATACACAAAATAAACTCCTGGTACCATTCCAACTGACTCTTGCAGAAACGTCTTCCAAGGACCATTGACCAGGAAGATATGATCACACACGCTCTGTCCCACAAATACAGTATCATAACAGCTCTGAACTTGACGTATACAAAGCTTCCCCCTTTTTTTCGCAATCTAAAGCTATAGGACCAGAACTTCTTTTAGCCTTGTGAGCTAACTCCTCCTTGGTCCACTCAGAATTCTTGTCCTTGTTATCGGACTTAACAACTAATCCCCTACATCTATCCTCTACTTTGTCTATGAATTTCTTCTCTATGTCTGTTAATATGCAAGTTAGCAGTGTCTAATGTTACTGTCGGTTCAAAGTAATTTTCCATTCTCTCTATTTGCTTGTAATCATATGTATTCAGATGTTTATAGACTGGTATTCACCACATCATGATTTGAGAAGTAGCACTCATAATGGCCTTTTCCATAGAATATACTAAGAATTAAACTACAGCTAATATCATACGTCAAAGCTAGGTGGTAATAGCGAATCCCCTCCTCAACTGAAGCAGGTAATTGCATGCACACATAACAATCTCTCACTTCCATAGTGTCGACATATTCATACAACAACTTAGCATAAGCATTCAGTGTATAATCACCCTTGAATAAGTCTACATAAAGAAAGCGACTAGTTTGCTCTATTAAGCCTTTTTCAGAAACTGGCAGCACTGGTAGGTGAAGATGTCCCAAGTACACCCACTCCATGTTCCTCACTTTTGTGTGCACTTAAAATGGACTTAGTAATGACTATGGCTATTGCTATAATTACTCCTACAATTAGTGTACCTATAATACATTTGTGCCTACCATTCATATTTCCAGACTCTATTTTCAAAGTAGGTCAGATCACAGCTCGTAAGTTCTTGAGCAACTTTCTCTTTGAAGTCTTGGAAAGTTCTTTTCAACAGTCTCTCTTTACAGTATTTATACAGCTTGGAAGACTTCCCTAGCCCTCTTTCTTCTTCTGGATGAAAGTCCCTCTTTTTATTCTTCCTCCACTCAGGCCTAGGTTATCGTCTTTCAAGCGACTTATTTACAGTTCAAAGTTCAATTTACATCCCTTATAAGATCAGAGCCAACCTCCTCAATGACTCTTGTAGCAGTTCAGCTCTCAGTGCTGCAAACTCTTGAGGAGACTGTGAAGCTCCAAAGCTTGGAAATTCAATGTCTTCCAGAATCAGAGGGGCATAGGTTCAAGGAAGTGGTGGAGGGAGGCGTTAGCCGCCATGGCTTAACGCCTCACTCTACCACTTCAGAAACGCAAGGCTGCACCACATTTACAAGGATATGGTGCAGCCTTGCATTTCCCCCTGCACTGGCGCTACACTAAGCAGTGTAGCGCCAATGCAGGCACCCTTGCACCATAGTGCAAGGATGTCTGTGTGCAGGGGAGGATTGTTTATGTGTAGGAAGGTGTCCCTTCCTGCACATAAACAATCCTAAAATGCCATTTCGTCACTTTTATGTGTGCTGCTTCATGCAGCACACATGAAAGTCACAAAATGGCATTTTTTTAATAGATTGTTTATGTACAGGAAAGGGGACCTTCCTGTACCTAAACAATCCATGGCAGTTTGCTTTTTCCATATGTGCTGCACAAGGCAACACACATGGAAAAAGCAAAAATGAGGAGAAGTAATGCATTTCTCCTCATTTCGCCAACTTAAAACCAGGTTGTTCCTGGTCTTAATTTTGGCGCTGCCTCCTATGTACACTGCCCTTGTACATAGGGGGCAGCATCAAAATCAATGGGTGTTGCGGTGGAATGCCCACCACAACACCCACTGCCCACCCCTTTCACGCTAACCATAGCGTGAAAGGGGGCTTTATTTACAGGGCACCGTTAAGCCACGTTTAGTGGCTTAATGCTGCCTTGTAAATAAGGCTAAGCCCCTATCGCCACCACGACGTCTGAAAAAGTGATGTTGTGGTGGCGATAGGGGCTTGTACATATGCCCCTGAGTCCGTAAGCCACTCAACCTTGGTGGAAAAGGTACGGTCAATGACAGAAGTGCATTAGCTGCAATTCCAGGAACTCTCAGCAAAATCTCGACAACCAGTATTGAAATCTCGGACCTCGCTGTCCCCGGCATTTGTAACCAGATAAGTTCACTCAGAAGAGGAATATCTCCGACATGGCACTTGAGCTCTCCTGGTCCTTCTAGAACCTTCTGTGGTTTGCTCAGTTTCACTCAGCTCTGACTCTGAAGATTCATCTATTGGTGCAAGTTCTCTTTCGGATGCAAGTCTTAGATTTCTCCTCCTTTGCCTCAGAGGCCACGTTTCACCTGCAGCATCTTTCTTCCTTAACTGCGCATGACTTCTCATCTCACCAGTCTATTCTGCTGAGTCAGACTCTATCCCACTCGCAACCTTACCATCTTCCTCAGAGTCTATACCAGGGTCTTGTGTAGCTTGAACCCCCTCAGATTGATCTGGTGTGTGTCCAGCCTCTTCAGGTACCTCCACATCGTGGCTTGTCCCCTCTGGTGACCCCTCGGTCACGGCTGGAAATACTTCTGTGAGAGGAGCTGTTTCATCGGAGGGACCTGTGGCTCGTCAGGTATGAGAAGCATGGATACAGTTCAGAATTCCGCCACACTTTAGAGCAGTGTTAGTCACCAGTATCACTTGATATGTTCCATGCCACCGAGAGTCAAGACAGTTTATCTGCACGTGTTTTCTGATGAGACCCCAATCTCCTAGGCTCAGGTCGTGGTAGAGGTCTTTTTAAGTCCTTGCCGTTGCTGCTTCAACCTGATGAGACACAAAACAAACCACATCAACCAATCCTTAAGAGTAGTCCAGGACCAAATCATTTGTGATGTTCACTAATGCAGTGGCAGGCACAGCAGGCAAACGCATAGCTCTTCCCATCAGTATCTCATGAGGTGACAAGCTAATTCTCCTGTCAGGAATGCTGCGCAAACTCATTAGCAACAAAGGCAATGCATCAGGCCACTTCAGAGATATCAAGGAACACGCCTTAGCCAACCTCGCTTTCAAGGTACCATTGATCTGCTCCACCATTCATGATGACTCCAGCCTGTAACTGCAATGCAGTCTTTGATCCACACTCAAGGCGGTGCACAACAACTTCATGACTTCATTGTGGAAGTGTGTTCCTCTATCCGATTCCAATGTATCTGGAAATCCAAATCTAGGAATGAGTTCCCTCAATAATAACTTCACTACTGTGAGACTATCACACCTTCTAGTTGGATAATCTTCAACCCATCGAGAAAAGATGCACACAACAAGCAGGATGTATCTCAACCCATTACACACAGGCATCTCAACAAAATCCATTTGGATCCAATTAAAGAGACCCCCTGATCTGCCAATGTGACTCAAAGCAACAACTGTCTTCTTTCCAGCATTCATTTGCTGGCACGTGACACACCGATGACACACAGCTTCTGTAATCACTCAAAACCTCAGATTGAACCAAGGCTGTCTAAACAATCTCACTATCGCATCCCTTCCTATTTGAGCTGCTCCAAGAATTTGCCTTGCCATTAGGTGTAGCAGACAATCTGGTAATACCGCCCTGCCATTAATTGACACCCAAATGTAATTTTCCCCTTTCTCACAACCTGCTCTGTTCCAACCCGCTTGTTCCTTGTCTGTGGCTTCCATTTGCAAACGTCTCACTTCATCCCATGTGTCAGCAACAGCTAGCATATTGCTAAGTTTGGTCTTCTCTGTACTCTCGCCAGTATATTCCCCATTGAAAACACATGCATGAATAGCACAAACACGTGCGACTTCATCTGCGTACCTATTTCCTCTGGTAACAAAATCATCTCCCCTTCCATGAGCTGTGCACTTAACAACAGCCACTTCTCTTGGCAGTAGCAAAGCTTCCAGCAGTTGTCTGACATACTCACCATTCCTAATCGGAGAACCTGATGACGTTAGGAACCCTCTCTGCGACCATAGCTGTCCAAAGGCATGAACAACACTGAAACCGTATTGGCTATCGGTATACATAGTGACTCGGATCTGTTCAGAAACTACATGGGTCAAGGCAATGATTTCAGCTACCTGTGTGGAGTGTACTCCCTTCAAACAAGCAGCTTTCACCACTCCAGAGATGGTGCAGCAAATGCTGCTCTCAAATTTCCTACATTGTCTCTTAAGCATGAACCATCAACAAAAAGGACTTGATCAGGATCAGGCAACGGCTCATGGACAATGTCAGGTCTCGGCTTCATGCAAAGCTCAGTGACATCCAGACAGTCACGGTCTTCACATTCTTCCCCATCAGCATTTGGAAGAGAAGACAAGGTAGCAGGATGTAACACAGAACAACGCTTCAGGGTGACATTCTCAGCAGCAAGTAACATCTGCTCATACCTTGTCAACCTGTTATTTGTCAAATGCTGTGTTTTAGTTCTCATCATCAGGAGCTCAACCGAGTGTGGTACATATACTGTAAGAGGATGACCCATCACTATGCTCTCACAATACTGACACCTGTTATAGCAACTTATTTTAGACATTCGGGCAATGCTGAAGCTACAGGGTCTGGTGTGGCTGAAAAATGGGCCACTGATCTACAGGCACCTCCACGTGTTTGGGTGAGTACGGCTAGAGCACAACCTTCTCACTCAGGCCAGAATAATGAGAATGCTTTGTTGTAATCAGGCATTCTTAGAGCTGGAGCGCGACACATGCACTCTCTCAACTCCAAGAAAGCAAGCAGACAGTCATTATCCCAAGGTACCGGATCACACACATCCTTGTGGGTCAGCATCTGTAAAGGCTTCGCCATCTAGGAAAAGATAGGAATTCACTGTCTGCAGTAGCCAACCATTCCCAAGATCATCTTGACCTCCATCTGGGTACTGGATGGATTCATTTTCATGATCGCCTCCACTCTTTCTGGTGACACCTTCCTCTTGCCTTTTTCAATTCAATGACCCAGTACTGTACTTCATTTAGACAGTACTGAAGCTTACTCAGAGACCCCTTATGTCCATTGTCAGCCATATGGTTCAGTAAGGCGATAATATCTTTACCCCAACACTCCCGCGTTTCATACGCAATGAGGAGGTCATCGATGTACTGGACTAACACTGAGTTGCGGGGCAGAATCAAGCTATCAAGGTTTATTTTCAAGACCTGGTTGAATATGGATGGACTTTCAGAAAACCCTTGAGGGATACGACACCACGTTTCTCCAGATGGAAAGCAAACAAAAATTGCCTCTCCTCATGCAATGGGATGGAGAAAATGCATGGCAGAGGTCAATCACAGTGAACCACTCAGCTTCACAGGGAATCTGGAATAAAATTACAGATAGATTTGGTACCACGGGACAACATGGAATCACTATGTTATTGCCCTTTCTAAGGTCCTGGACAATACGATATTTCCCACTTGGCTTCTGCAATCCCCTAATAGGAGAATTGCACTGACTTCCCATGATCTCCCTTAGGATGCCCTGCGCAATCATGAACTCAATTACAGGTGTAATCACTGCCACTGTTTCTGAGGTCAGATTGTACTGAGGCGTTCTCAGAAACTCTGCATTTGGCTTGACCCGTATGCGGACTGGCTTGACTCCTTGAATCAGTCCGATCACCTCCCCTGAGAAGTACCATACCACTGGAGAGACGGTGTCTGTCAGGTCCAGCGGCATGTCTTCCACTGTCAGTAAAGGAAACATGGCTGTATGATGATTCTGATTAGCCAATTTGAAAGCAATATCTTCATAATTAGTCAGCAATTTGATTCCCTTGGGTATGCAGTAGATAGTACAATTCAGTTTGCACAAAAGTTCACACCCTTGCAAACAGACTGGACTCGAATCACACACCACAAACTGATGGTGATCCTGAAAGGTTCCGATTTTCACCGACACCTCTTCTGTCAAAGGGTTTGTCATTCTTTTGTTAGAGACTCCTACAACTATGATTGATTTTCCTGAGAGGGGCAGGTTTGAAGCTACTGCGGATCTCACAGTAGAACGGATAGCACCAGTATCAATTAAGAATGTAATGGAATGACCATCTACGTCTGCTTCTACAAATGGTCTACTCTGGTCTACCTCTAAGACTGAGCCAAGTGTACAGTCTTCCTCGCCCCTTAGGCACCGCCAAAAGGATGGGTCCGGATCAAATCCGTCCAGCGCTTCCATTAAGGGCATCTGCAGATAAGTTTGACTGCCCTGTGAGATTCTCTGAGGTTTAGGCACTTGCACTATCTGGTTCTGATTCCCTCCAGCATTAAGTGATCTTGACCTAGTCACTATCGGTAACTGTTTTTTTCCTTCTGCCACCTTCACGAGTTCTTCTTCCTGCACTTGATTCACAGTAATAAGATGGCACTCGCGCTTCCAATGCCAGATCTTGTGACAAAAGTGACAGGCAGTGATCTTCTTCAGGGTCACAACATCTACCCGTCTTAGGATCTTTGAGAATAACTCTTTCTCTTCCCTGTCCCGTTGACCCTGCAACTGATGTCACTTGGACACCTCCGGGGACATTTGCTTGGCCACGAGCTACAGTTCCCACTATTGCCTGCGCCTGCTCCCCCTTTTGGGAATTTCACATTTAGACCAGCATCAATTTCTCCTTTATCCCTCTATGCTTAGAATCCACCTCATCACTGCAGTACCTGGCATGACGTAAGATTTCATCCACGGATTTGTTTTGCCAACAGATTAGGTGCTGCTGGAACATGAGGCTGATCTCCGGCCTCAATCCAGTCACAAATTTGAATACAAGTTGCCCCTTGTCTTTAGGGTCGAGCGTATCTAACCCACTGTACTTCTTAAAGTCTTGAAACAACCTTTCATAATAAGCATGTACTGACTTTTTAGGTTCCTGGGTTGTTCGATCTATCTTAACTCAATTGATGTCTTGAGGGGCTATTTCGGACTGCAAACCTGTGATTACCTGATCGCACTTCGTCATAACCAAGGGTGAAGGACCATGGGTTACTGGATGCCTCTCTGGCTCAGCAGCAGGCCACTCAATAGATATCTTACAGGCAGACCATGGATCACTAGGAACCACAATTTTGAACAAAAAGTTTAGATCAATCCACAATACCTTTGAGATTTAACAAAGCGATCAACTTGCTTATACCACTCAGCAGGTTTCTCCCTCAGCCTGGGAAAATCATTTGTAAATACAGCAAGGTCACCCCGACTCCAGGGAACATGCACATACCATCAACTAGGCACTTCTCGTAAATGATATGCCTCCCCTGCATTCCACCTCCTGGAGGTGGTGTCTCTCCTGTCACCTTTCTTCTGCTTTTCTTCTTTGACCATCTCTCCTCCCACTTATCCAGCATACTCCAAGCCCTTATTCCTATTACCAATGCTCTGATGTGTATCTTCAATCCCGTCACTCTCTTTTCCTCTAGCTCTTGGTCACTCTGATTTGCCTGTAGTGTTTTTGTTCGAGACAAGTCTACTCCATACCTCTGAGCTCTGAGCTCTTATGTGCCTGTATTGCCCTTTGGGTGACATCCTTCGCCACAAAAAGCAGATCATCTGGCTCATAGGTCTCTATTCTATATAAAGGTAAATTCCCACTGATGATCTCATCTACCTCAACCTTCAGCCTCACCACATCCACTAACTTCGCCTTCATTGCAGCCTTGATAGTACTCTGACTCAACGTACTACTGTGACTCTCCTTACTGTTATGGTCTCTCAACCAGGACTCCAAGTCCACAACGTCTTGGACATGTTGATTTCCAGAGGCTCTCTGACTTGTGCTGGCTCCTTGAGTCCCACCACTTGCTCCCCTCACCGGAGTTTCCCACATCCTCGGATCTCAACTAGTGCTTTCCATGGGTATAGACCGTATAGAACTGGAGCCAGTGCATACTCTGGAAGGGTCAGCAGTGGCCACTAAAGGGGTACTAGATTCCATAGGCACCAAGGAAGGGCAATTCCCTTTGGGATATTCATTCTTCCCAATCCGGTCTCTTCAGCAGGTACAGGCTGTCTCTGACCAAGATTTCCCACTGAGCTTGGGTCGTAAACAGGAACAACAGGACCAATGGTAACCGGTACTGTAAGAGCTTCTGGCAACTATGAAGCAGCGTTAGCACCATTCTGATCCAGACCTCCAAAGGCAGATATTCCTGTCCCCCTTACTTCTGCTGATATCCTTTCCACAACTCCTGGATCGGGACCCACTTGAGCTGTTACACTTCCCCATTTTCTGCACATCCTGCATCTCGCCCCCCCTTCACCCGATTGTGGACTGTAAGGTGGAGGATGCTCAGCTAACAACCCATCCAACAAGCTGTCTTTGTTGTCACTACTGTCACTCCCATTTGTCTTTTTACTCCTGTCTCGTGACTCTCCATCTCCTACCAGTACTGGGTACAACCTTTCTCCCTTAATGGTATGCACACTCTATCTCTTGAGCTGTGCATCCCACTGTGCGTCCTGATATGCCCTCACAGTTTTCCTCATTGTCTCTTGATATATCTCCCTCTGCCTAGCATGAGCTGCACTCATTCATGCACCTAATGCTTCAAACTGTGTTGGTCTAGGCAAAAGTTGCAGCGTAAACATTGCTCCTCTGAGCTGTTTCAATATGTCCAACCCAAATGAACCAAAGCGTGGAAATGACAATTCCCCCTCCTTTTCAGTGATCTTATGCCAATTTTGAAGCCAAATTATTGTATGGAGCCCAACCTTTGTCGCCATATAGTGTGCTGGAGTATCCTCAGGTGGCGCCTCTATGATCACTCAAATAACAACCCCCTCATCACTCCTGAAAAGGTCCTGCAACACTCTAGAGCATCGCATGAATCCAAATTGCAATTTTGTTGTTCACCAAGTTGCGATGGAAAATCTTTTTCCAAGCATAACTTCCCGGTGACTACCAACTAATCCCGACGCGGCATTACAGCAACCGACCTATCGCAGCGCAACACTCTCTGACGCCACTCTCACTCCTCGCAGCACCTCACCCTCCTTCACAATTTCTCCATACGCATTCACTCATACGGTCATTTTAAATCCTTAATTGTCTTTAATCTAAAAGGATCGGTAGCATTCAACCACTCAAAAACATTCCCACACAGTGGCCCCCGACCAGCGCAGATCATCCAAAACAGTATATTTAACCCCTGTACACAAGGGCCACTAGATGATTCCCATACGTCCCATTCACCCAAAGTTCCCTGTCTTACGTGGAACTGCCATTGACGTCTCACGACAACGCCTCAATTCTTCGGTCAGGCAGTCACAATCTCAGTGTCTTCAATACCTTTTAATATATCCCGGGATCTTAGGCCACTTCAGGACCTGCAACTCAAATCTCAACCCTTGAACCACGGCCGGCCCAAAACCACATTCACTCGACTCTCACTCCAACTTCACAAGACATCACACAATTAAACCATTCCAGCAATCTGACACTTTGCATACACCCTTTTGATACTCACTCCTCCTTCTGCCTCTGACTTCACCACACCATCAAACTCCGTTGGTCTTCGCCAGATTTTGTTGCCTTCCGTTCTCGATCATTGGGCTCCAATTTGGGCTTTGGGGTTCTAGGTTTCACTTATTCTATATTATTTCCAAATTCTCCCCTCACTTTATTTGCAAACCATCCTCTCTGCTGCGAACTGGAAGGGCAGGGTCCACAAACTCTAGACCTGTTCTAGAGTCACACTCCGATGGTTCTTTCTTGCAGCATGGAAGTATAAAGGGGAGAAAAGTCGTTAAGAAAACAATCAATTAGTCAACAATCCTTCTTGATACATAATAACCCACAGACAACTACTTAATGTTACTTAGGTTTATTACAAAGCCAAAAATAATTGTACATAGAGACACCTCAACACAAGGGTTTAGAAATACAAAGGAATGATCATGAAGCCAAATCTGTGCATCCAATTTAGTTGGTGCAGCATGAACAACACAATAAATTCAAGAAGTAAAATACAGAAAATCAGGAAGCAGGAGTCCAAATTTCCCTGCATCGAGGGTGGGTGAGCGAAAAGCATTAAACCTATCCCTACTCTAACACTAAGGTGACACCCCAACTTAAGCATTTTCAGAAAGAATAAAGGTGTCAGCACGTGGAGTCTTCCTAAGAAGTCTCTCCACGATCAATGGGTCAAGTAGCATAAAGCTACCAAGATGGAGCTTGTTCCAAGATGCTCTCTCTGAAGGCATGAAGAAGTGGGGCTCTATCCCTAATTCCAATAACCAGTTATTCATAGGTAGCACTCCCAGGGTGCATTTCGAATCAATGCATCCGCTCTGGGCACAGTCCTGAAGGTATTTTTCCATGATGTCGACGTTGTACCTTCCTCTCTACAATTTGTCCTTGGTTCTCAGGCTTTCTCCTGTGTGAAACACAACAACCTTCCTTTATCGACTTGAGCCACACAGTTTTAACTTCTTCTCTCCTTGCCTAGCTAATAAAACAAATACATTATTCTATCTAACAAAAGTGCTTCTCGACCTGCAAAACAAAACGTGAGAAAGAACAGATTCCATAGCACCCATGAAATTCAAACTGTTAATTCTAAAGCGGGAGATTTCATGGACTTTCACTTTAGGCCTACAAATTTCAGCCAACAGAAGAATGCATCATATAAGCTTTACGAATTCACATTAACATTAATGCAATTTTAACCTACACACTTACCTACATATGAAATAACAAGTTAAATAAAACACATTAATACTTGAATATTTGTCAGTGCACAACACGAGTTCTTCGCGTTAGCGTTTTCTGCTAGTTACATCATTTTCTACGTTGATTCTCCATGCTACTTGTCAATGGCCTAAAATACATCATGTATTTATGTTAATACAATTTACAATTCTAACATGTCACGTTAATACAGCAAAGGATTATATGCAGGTGAGCTCTACATGTGATTATGATGCAGCCCTACAAATGAAATAAGATTTCCACTCTATCAGGGATTATGGTCCTTTGTCATACAGTCATGTGGTTGCATTGCAGCCGCTTTAAAGGTAGATGAAATATTTGTTTACTGCATAATGTTACACGTTGATAGTTTCATTAACATGCACATTGGTCACAAAACATTATGGCTTATATTGATGAATGTATGCACAGAGATGTGCAGTTCCTATTGAAAGAGAAGGTAAAGGGGATGCAAGTTTCGAAGTGCCTTATGAATCAAGTCAGGGGATATGATCACCCTGAGGGGTGTCATGCTTCATCATCGGGGTATTCCACATTGGGCCGGCACTGTAATGCCCAATGGGCCCCGCAGGGGGGCTCTTTACTACAGTTCTTTTTAAGTGCCGACGTGAAGTGCTATGAGTGAGTAGAATGGTGTATTGTGAATCTAAAAAATAACTTGAGGAAATCACAGAGCGGTAATTTAATGTATGGATCCCTCGATTATACTATAAGCAGGTATTGTTATTGTTATTGTTAGGAAAACTTATACAGCGCACGGTTACCCTGAGGTGTCCTGGCGCTTGCTGCAGTCCTCCCACCTTTCATGGATTACTGCCAGAGTGGTGTTCAAAACAGCCATGTTTTCAACGCCTTCCTAAAGGCCAATAGATCATTAAAATTTCTCAGATAGAAAGGAAGCTCGTTCCACGCCTTAGCTGCGCCAGCAGTAAAACTTCTACCTCCCCATCTAACTTTTTTTGTAAGTGGAACTACTACTAATTTTGCTCCTGAGGAGCGTAGAGATCTTTTGGGCACATACCACTGAAATTGTTGTTTCAGATGGGCTGGGCCTGTGCCTTGAAGAGCTCGGAAAACTAAACAGAGTGGTTTAAAAAGGAGTCGTTTTTTAACGGGCAGCCAATGACATTTTTTGATTGCACTCGAGATTGATGCAAATTTCGAGGTTCCAGTGAGCAATCTGGCTGCTGCGTTTTACAACATCTGAAGTTTTTGTATACCGCGCTCCTGCATATTTAGGTATAGACTATTACAATAATCTAGTCTTGACATAATCAAGGCTGTAACCACTGTGCGCTGGCTATCTGCTGGCAGGAGAGGCAGAATTTTCCTCGTAGTCCTGAGAATATATGATGTGGCAGAAACCACGGCATTGACTTGACCGCACATGTCAAGATGTTCATCTATTACCACCCCCAGGTTTTTGACTTTCCTGGAGGGTATTGGTAACGTCCCCATTGAATTTGGCCACCAACTTGGGGTCCAGAAATTAACATTATTCCCAAACAGGATGACCTCTGTTTTGCTAGCATTCAGTTTTAAGCAATTTTGCGTCATCCAGCTTCCTATTGCCTCCATACAATCCTGGAGCCTCTCTCCGGTTGCCTTCTCCTGTCCTGGTTGGAGGGATACCACAATTTGAGTATCATCGGCATATGATGTAAGACAAAAGCCGAATGACTCAATCAGGGGGGCCAAGGAGGATACATAAATATTAAAAAGCGTAGGGCTCAATGATGACCCCTGAGGAACTCCACAAGGGAGAGAGAAAGGTTTTGAGACAAACTCACCTAAAGCAACTATCTGTAGTCTATCCGAGAGGAAGGATTTAATGAGAGTCCAGGCTTTATCCTGCACTCCGCAAGCCAACAAACGGTCCATCAATACTCCATGGTGGACTGTATCGAAGGCTGCAGAGAGATCAAGCAGGATCAGTGCAGCCTTTCCTCCCCGATCCAACACTCTCCTAATCTCTTCCGTGGATTTAAGAAGGGCAGTTTACGTACTGTGCCCTTCCCTGAACCCAAATTGAGTGGGGTCCAAAACCTTGGCCTCACGTAGATAAGTGCTCAGTTCAATATTCATATGTTTCTCAATCAATTTGTATGGCAAAGGGAGGCGTGAAATGGGGCGAAAGCTGTTTGGGTCTTTCATATCCAAACTTGGCTTTTTTAAAAGTGGCATAACAGATGCGGTTTTCCACACTTTAGGAAAATGCCCTTCCGAAAACATAGCGTTGAATAAAGGAGTGAGTGTCATGGCTATAGGTACAGAAGCCAGTTGTGCCACTGCCACTGGGCAGGGGTCATAAGGTGAGCCTGATTTGGCTGACAAGAGAAGCTTCAGTGTTTCTGTGAAAGATATTGATGCAAATGTATCCATAGTGGGCTTTGAATCTAGCCCCACTTTGTGGCCCTTTGTTAAGACTCCTGATCCGCCCTGCCACCTGGACCCTTAAAGGTGCTAAAAATAGTTTCCTCCTTTGCCTGGAAAAATGTTGCGATTTCTTCGCATAGTTCCTGGCTTGTATTAATAGTTGCTGATTGTGGATGTGCCAGCCTAGTTACTACTTTAAAAAGTTCTTTTGGTGAATTAAGAGCTAGATTAATTTGTCCAACAAAGAACTCTCGCTTCGTCTTGAACAGTAGCTGTTTATAAAGTAGGAGGCCTTGTTTATACATTGTTCTCTCGGCTGGTCGGTACTCCTTCCTCCAAGACCGTTCCAACTGTTTGCATTTCAGTTTTTGTGCCCTCAATTCCTGAGAATACCACTGGGCTGTAGGATGTGCCCTTTTAGGAATGAGTGCTTTCTTGGGGGCTAGAGTATAACAGGCATCCTCTACCCAGGCCGTATATGCGGAAGAAGCTTCCTCCACATCTATGGGCAGATCTCCCTGAGTTGACAGTAAAAGCTCTGTTAGCTCTTTCCCTCCCACTTTATTCCAGGCTCTAATTTCCTTATGTTTCTTAGGGAGATGGTCCATTCACTGATGGTCTTGGACTGCCAGCTCGAATAAGACAGCTGCGTGATCCGACCACACTAGAGGCAACAATCCAGTGACAGAAAGATATGGGTGATTTGAGAAAATCCCATCCAACGTGTGCCCTGCCATGTGAGTGGGTCCATTTACTTGTTGTCTTAGCCCTGCGCTATTCATCAGATCTAAGAGGTTCGCCATGTCTATATCAGAGGCTGCCTCCAAATGGAAATTAAAATCTCCCAGTATTGTGTAGGAGTCTGAGCTCAAGCCCTCCTCCAGTAAGTTGCTCACCAGAGATATAAACGGGCTCCTAGGACCAGGTGGTCTGTATACTAGGATTCCCTTGAACGTGTGGTGGTGGGAGAGGCTAAGAGAAAAGGACAATGCTTCATATGAGGTATTAGAGACTGTTTCAAAAGTCGCTTTAATTGTACTATGATAAATTACTGCCAGTCCCCCTCCTTTCCTGAGGGGTCTATTGACCGTATGGCATAAGAAGCCGGGGGGCGTTGCCTTCACTAAGTCTGGACCAGATGCCTCATCTGTCCAGGTTTCTGTGATAAAGACTAGTTTAGTTTTACCATCCTCTATTAAGGCTGCACACTCAACACTATGCTTTACCAGTGAGCGTGCATTCAGCAATAAGCACTTTAACCCCGCTTCTGCTTCCTTGCTGTTCGATATCCTATCTGGTTTCCCCCTAAAATGGTTTAATTGCCCCAACTCCGGCAGAGTCGTTTTACAATAGTGGCAGAATCTCACAGTTAGTGCAGGCTCTATGTCAAACACGAGACAGACACATCCAGATTTTCTTTTACAGCTATTCAAAAGCAATAGCTGCTCTCTAGAGTACTTTAGTGACGGCGGCTTACCTGCAATCATTTGAGATGGGGTGGTGGCGCAAAGCGCAAACCGAGCGCGGACGGGCGCAGACGGGCTTGCCTTAGGCGCGCCTTCGGCGCGCCCGCGGCGCGCTCGCACCATGTATTGAGATATAGAGTCAGGGCCAGAGAACTGGACCGCTGACCGTGAATCTCCCCAAGATGGCGGCCCCGCAGACACGAGCAATTCCCCACTATTAGGAGATAGTGCCAGCAGTCGATTTAAAGCCCCGCTACCCCGTGAGTACCATTTCTTCAAGTTCTTAAAGCTTCCACATCAACATAAAAATCTAATAAGTAAAATTTTAAAAAGATTGGTTAAAATACAATAGCAGCAAGAAAAATAGCAGCAGTAGCAACACGAGCAGCCCACAGTCTCCCGGCTCAAGCCTCAGGAGGTGCAACAGTGTGCGCTCACGCCGAGCATCGAGATATAGAGTCAGGGCCAGAGAACTGGACCGCTGACCGTGAATCTCCCCAAGATGGCGGCCCCGCAGACACGAGCAATCCCCCACTATTAGGAGATAGTGCCAGCAGTCGATTTAAAGCCCCGCTACCCCGTGAGTACCATTTCTTCAAGTTCTTAAAGTTTCCACATCAACATAAAAATCTAATAAGTAAAATTTTAAAAAGATTGGTTAAAATACAATAGCAGCAAGAAAAATAGCAGCAGTAGCAACACGAGCAGCCCACAGTCTCCCGGCTCAAGCCTCAGGAGGTGCAGAAGTGCGCGCTCGCGCCGAGTATCGAGATATAGAGTCAGGGCCAGAGAACTGGACCGCTGACCGTGAATCTCCCCAAGATGGCGGCCGCGCAGACACGAGCAATCCCCCACTATTAGGAGATAGTGCCAGCAGTCGATTTAAAGCCCGCTACCCAGTGAGTACCATTTCTTCAAGTTCTTAAAGTTTCCACATCAACATAAAAATCTAATAAGTAAAATTTTAAAAAGATTGGTTAAAATACAATAGCAGCAAGAAAAATAGCAGCAGTAGCAACACGAGCAGCCCACAGTCTCCCGGCTCAAGCCTCAGGAGGTGCAGCCAAAGGTGGATGTAATGGTCCAAGTTGGCTCTAAATACAGGTGAAGGTCAACATGTTTCTTGCAATTTATGTGTCATAAAGATGATTGTGACAATTCATCAGGACAGTGAAAGGTGCAAGCTAAACTGCTCAAGGGTAGGTCGGTCAGAAGTACATATCTTTCCTAAAGCCGTACCTTACCCCAGCTCATTAACAGTATATAGTATACCTCGAGACAATCAATGTATGAACCGACAGTTGAGAAAGTGGACTGTAGCTCCACAAACAGTAATGAAGTCACACTTCAGAAGCATTGTACCTCGGAAATTTACCGCTGCATAAAGCGTGCAACCTACCTAGGGCTCAGCTACTGCTCGAGTAGCTGCTCAATGATGAAGCATGACACCCCTTGCGGTGTGTGAGGGCTCGTGCTCCTGACGGATCAGATCCCCTGCATTGATTCATCAGGCACTTCCGACCTTGCGTCCCCTTTACCTTCTATTTCAACAGGAACTGCACAGTTCTGGGTATACCTATATCTCTGGGGTATTGTGTGCTGGATCTTTATCTGCCCTTTGTCCCTCCTTTTGTAGATTGACTTATATTGATGAATGTCATTGAAAGTTGTTACCATCTTGAATTGTTTTATTGTTAATTTCACTGCATTTTGATTCTATAGTTTTTACTTTAACTATTGTGGTGACACCCTGACAAAGCCAGTAGGCTGATTAATGCATCTCTGAGTTTGAGTTAGACCATAGGGTTATTGTGTTTTTAGGGTTCACGGCTTGTTATTGGCAGACCGTTAGAGATGCCTCAAGTGGAGGGTTTACAGAGTACATTTAGGGGGTTACATGATCTGTGGGCTCTTTCTTTAGAGTTTGTCCCTTTTTATTCTGAGACCCATTTACCATGGGCATTTTCCCTGCAATTCTGTTCATATCTGTTTGCAGTATTTAGCAGTGTGTGTAAAAAGTATTGTATCTTTTTTATCAATTAAAGCACTGTCTGAATAGCAATTTATTAGGTGTTGTTTATTGCATTGCTGGGTGCTGATTCTTTAGCCCAGGGCACTTATCCAGGGAATTACTAGGGCTTAATTTAGCGTTTGCAATTGCACTGGAGTCACAACTGCTCTGGAGTACCCTCTCTGACAAATCCTCTGTCCACCAGCTTGATTTGCAGTCTGGTGGATTGTATGTCAGTGACAGAGACTACCTCAGCTCTGTAAATGACCTACTCCTCCCAAGGCCCGACAGAGTAGGGACCGCTGGAGGTTCCTATAGAACGCCATCCTCCCAATTTAGAGTGGACGGTGTTATATGTTTTGTTTTGCTGTTCATCACTGCCTGGTAAAACCTGCTGGTAAGGGACAGTAAAATGAAAATAATAACCCCCCATCATAGGAAACAGCTCCTAATGTGTAGAGGTAATTCGTTTTTGCTTTTTTTCAAAACAAAATCCTGCTTTAAATCCTAACTTTTGTTTTAAAAAAATCAATAGCTTATTAAAAGTTTGACGGGCAGCTGTCTAGTTATGCAGTCCATCAAATGTTTTTTTCCAAGAAATTTTTATTGTGTTTTCAGCTTTTTGAAAAGAAAAATACCATTGTCTCCACCTTTCCCCTTTCCAATGTATCTTATACCAGCTTCGCAATGGACCATTAGTATAAAGTGGCAGAGAGGTAACATTACATAGATCAATATAGACCTTAATTTTTTACTCACTACCAATGAGACTCATAGATCAACAAAAAGATGAGGGTTTTCCCCCTAAACACCCAAATGTAGGGACCTCAGGCATCTAAGGCACACATATAATGGTCCTTTGTTCAATAGATAATCAACCATTGGCGGCATTGTGTCTCAAAGTTATGTTCCATATCTGTGAGAGTCCACATCAATTTCTACATGGCTATCAATTTCCACAATTTGCTGACCCATTCCTGCGTGAAGGGAACCATCGGGATCCTCCACCATAGTGCCAATAGCTACTTCGCTGCCAAGAGTATGTTAGTTATTATCTTTCAGTCCGCTTTTGTTTTCACCTTCATGATCACTGGTTGTTAGGCCCAAAATTATATTTGCAGGGTCAGGCGCCAGTGGGTATCCCAGCACATTTCTAACATGGCTGAGGACTTCTTTCCAAAACATCGCCAGCCTAGAGCATGTCCACCACATATGTATATTATCCATCTCTTGGCCACACCCCCTCCAACACAACCCATACATCTGTTGCATCTTAACAGGCGTGACATTCCAGAGTGTCATAATCTTATACATTGTTTCCCTATTCTGCACACACTTGCAAAGTGAGGGGATGTCATCCTAGTCCCTCCTACGGACAGAATGGCTCGCTATCTTCTGTTACTGTCTCATGTACGGCCATTCCTTACCATGGGTAATCTTGGTATGAAGACCGTAGATATTGGAGATTTAGCCCTTAGAACCATTGTAAGTAGTAAAGAGCATCTCCCTCTGCAGAAACTGTAGGGTGGCTGCAAGCTTATTGATTAGGGGCAGAGCCCAGTGTCTTAATTGTAGGTAATGCATGCACTCAGTTTTCTGTAATAGGCATTCCTGTTTGCAGTTGAGGAAGTCTTTAAGTGTCCCTCGTCAGAAAAGTTTCCAAAGCATGCTACATCCCCCTTTGTCCCTTTGGGCAAAAACCTCTTTTATGGTCCCTGGAGAAAAATCTACATTATGTAGCAGAGGGGTAAATGGAAATGAGAGCGTGATTAGCTCACTGCCCCTAGTGAGTTCATCGCACATATTGAAGGAAGTCTAGCATTTTTGGGGAGCCAGGGGACCGCCCATGGCGCCCTCTCCATAAAAGCTGCATCCATGTGCACCCAATGGCACTCAGTTTTGTATAGAAACCATTAAAAAAATTGTATAGTTGGGCTGTCTAATATTATTTTCAAAGCTCTGGTAGATCAAGGCCACGGGATCCCCTGGACGCTGTCATAATGGTCTTGGAAACCCGTGCTCTTTTCCCGGCCCAGATGAAGTTATTTATATCCCTCTGCAAGAGCTTCATGTTTCTCTCTGGGAAAGAGACTGGTAGTGCTTGGAATAGATAGAATAAATGGGGTAATACATCTTGTTTTATGACCACCACCCGGCCAAGCCACGCGACATAGAGCCTTTTCCACCTGTGAAGATGATTTCGACTGGTGTTAAGTGTGCGGGGTAGTTGACTGCTTACAAAAACAGTGCCATGGCGTAAGGTACACACCCAAGTATTTACAATTTGTACCTGGGGCCCATCTAAATGGAGCCAAGGTTGTCAATTTAACCATTGTATCATCATCACTGATTTGGCCAGGTTCACCTTAAAGCCAGACAGCTTCATATACGTCTCTAGCAGCTCCATCTCCTTGGGGATTGATTGTAGGAGATCCATCAGGGTCAAGAGAATGTTGTCTACAAATAGATGTATAACATGCTGTTCCCCAGCAAAGGGCTTTTCCTCTCATTCCTGTGTGCCCCTTGATGGTGGCAGCAAGTAGATTGACGACCACTACAAACAGTAATGGGGACAGTGAGTAGCCCTGCCTGGTCCCTCACTTGAGGGGAATCTTCCCCATTAACTACAAGTTGGGCCTTCTGGGCTTGGTAACTAGCACTCAACCAGGTCAGCATTTGGGGATCAAAGCCCACCACCTCCAGGACCTTAGCAAGGAAGAGCCAGTTGAACCTGTCAAATGCCTTTTCTGCGTTGAATGACAGGATCAGTATTGGCACCCCAGATAGTTATCCTGTTGTATTAAATGTAGTGCTCTCCTAATATTATTGGACACCTGCCTATGAGGTATAAAGCTGGATTGAGCAGGGTCAATTAGATATGGTAATTAGGGTAAGATCCTGTTTACGAAAATCTTCGTGAAGATTTTGACATCCGAATTTAACAAGTCGATAGGCTGATAGGCCCAACACTCTTCCACCGGTTTCTCAGGTTTCAGGATCAGCATAATGTTTGCGGTTAAGTGCTTGGGGTAGTTGGCTGCGGACAACAAACGGGGCCAAAGCGTGAGGCACACTTCCAAGTATTTAAATTTTTTCCCTGGGGTCCACCTAAATGGGGCCAACGTTATCTGTTTAACTTATATATCCTGTGACAGCCCAACACTCATCATCTCTGATTTGGCCAGGTTCACCTTAAAGCCTGACACCGTCCTCAATGTCTCCAGCAGCTCCATCTCCTTGGTAATAAATTGTGAGGGATCATCAGGGTCAAGAGAATGTAATCTGCAAACAGATGTATATCTAAGCGCAGGCTTGTCTTGCGGAGTTTGCAGAATTCAGGCACTCCGCGGAGGAATACTGAATTCCTGAATTCTGCCATTGGGCCGCAAAGCAGAGGTTTTTTTTCCTTTCACACACTCGAGTGTTCTTCGGGCGCTCCACCGAAAGCGCCAAGACTCTCGAGCTGCTTGCGAGCGCTCGCGAGATTTCTCACACCGCAAGCGAGCTCCTGCGAGACTTCGCGCTCACTCGCAAATGGAGTGGTCGAGCAGCTTTTTTGCTTCAGAATGCAGCTGAGAGGCATTTGGAGTGGAATTTCTTCTCAAACTGGCCATTGGAGGTAGGTTTTTTTGTGCGAGAAGCCATTTTGTTGTGAATTTATTTTTCAAACCAGCAGGAAGTGCCTCAGAGGCTCCAACTTCCTGTTCTTGCCAGCAGGCTCCTCCCAGTGCTTTGCCCCTCTCCTGGTCACTTTTCATTGGAATTTGGAGCTGGAAGAATCACTCTCCTTGTCTGCTGCATATATACCATTGGATTTAAGGGCTTTGTTTTTGAGATATCACAATTAAGTTGGGTATCATTGAAGAACTCAGGATGGGACTGGGAGTTGCAGGAGTACCTCATCAATAGCTAGAAGCAAGACGTTATCGAGTATACTATTGACTTGAGTTCAGAAGTAAATTAAGAGTCTGAGGCCTAGTACTCAGCTGTGTGGAATAGAGAGAGGTGCGTTTGTGAAATGCTGCGGTCTGTGTGTGTTGGAGTGGCAAATGTGACACTCTGAGTCCCCCTTTTGTTTTTTTGGCGCTGCCTCTGAGTCTTCTTGATACACTCCTCATGAAGCTTACCTTCCTTCTGTCCTTCTACTTGACTCTAAATACAGTTTCTCTTTTACAATCCGCAGGTCTTCTTCTAGTCTCCTTCATGAACAAAAGGTGAAAGATAGCTGAGCTCAACAACACTCCTGCTTACCTACCAGACCAGTGCAGACAGGCCCCAAAGAGTGGATATTCCCTAGGAGAATGCAAACGCACCACCCAATTTTGCAATACAGTACAATTCTTTTTCTAACATATTAAGTAAGAGAAGTGGGTGGGTTCACTCCCTGACCTAGAAGACAGAACATTTAGATATATGGTAAATTGGGCCTCGGGAGCAGAAGGACTGTTTGCAATGCATATATCTATATTCTGTCATATTCATTCCTTAGTTTCCTTCTAACAACAGATTGATGGCGAATGATGTGCTGCCGCTTATTGCCCAGATGAATGTTGGCCTTGTGTTGTAGTATTTGTCTTTGTCACACATTTCCCCAAATCCCATTACCCATCCAATCATCAAACCCCTAACCCTCTTCTCCTGAGCTGTGTGATTTATTGAGGTGTGGCTTAAATTATACCATTAATGGATCACACACTTGGTGCGGCGGATGTGGTGAAAGCAACACCAACTTACTGTAGAATCTTCAAAGCAGTAGCCCACACCAGCCCATCACCAACCCACACATTAAAAATGATCCATATTTTTTTAGATATAGAATGAAGAACATCAGTCATCAGCATCAACATCATCATTCAGGCCTTGTGTTGCCTAACCGAAAACGCCTAACCTAAGCTTGTCGACGCCGGACTGTGGGACTATTTTTAATAACTTGAGGATTTCACAAATAATACTGCTAGCTCCACATTAGCCAAAAGTTACTAGTTTTGCAATTTTTTCTATTTTAGCACAATCAGGCATTCTCATTGTGTCATCATGTAGTACTACTCAGGTGGTGTCAATGTTTTGTAAATCTTTGATAAATATATAACTCACTTACTCAGTCTTTCTACTTCCATTTAGTTGCCTACGATTAATAATCAATCAATCATTCAGATCAGTCCTACAGTTGGAGCTCACCTGGGTGGAACAGGAAGTGGGAACTCACTTGTGAAGTTGTGATACCTCCCCTGTTATTGCTGCATGTATATTCAGGTAAGACAACTAGTATGGATGTAATTTAACTTTGTAAGAAATAAAATAACAACTACTGTTTTTTATCTAGCTAGTTTAGAACTTAGACACAATATAGGTCATCTCATCATGGCAACATTCCCCATAATGGTCAAGATAGTTAGATAAGTATAAGCCTAGATTCTACAACTAAGTGCTACACTATCTCTTAAGTTACAATACATAAACAGGCTGTGTAAAACTACTTGAAAGCAGCAGTTCAAAGTAAAAGTAAAATAAACTACTTCAGGCATAAATTTAGATTATAAAAAAGAGCTTCCCCTTTATTTATTTACAAAGCAATACCCACCCTTTCCACTCAAACAACATGCCGACCCCTCTCCCAAACAAAACTGACCCAAGCCCCAAAACTCAAAATGTTCAAGAAAGTCTCTCCAGTCCCACTCAAAAATCCCTTCCCACCCTCTCTACCGTGCCCCAACACACAACAAATCCCTCCCACCAAAACAAAAAATGTAAAAAAGGGCTAAAAGAGGGCATTATGGACATTGGTCCGCAGCTGGTCCATGCTCTGCTCCATCGAGGTGAGCCAGCACTCGATAGTGTCCAGCTGCTACAGGATGCAGTGCAGCAATGGCCTGTTGCCATTCTGGTGGGGGGTGGCAGCAGTTGGCTGGCGGCGGTGCCATTGATGTGATGGCCGGGAGGCTGGAGAATGAGGAGGACCGGCTGCACCGGGGCCTGGTAGCTGTGCTTTTTTTTCTTCGTACTCCTCTTCCAGGACCACCAGCCGCTGGTATTCCTGCGGGATACACTCCAGCCTGTGCAGCCTCAAATGGGCCGCTCTCTCCTGCCTGTCGGGTGCTACGGCTGAACCAGCAGGAGCAGCTATATTGAGAAAAACAAAAAAGACAAATTGTAAATAAATGCTCTGTGCAAACAATTGTTTTTAATAACTGGGTGGCACTGTAGCAGTACATTGCTGGTCCTCTAGGTCCACTGGAATTTATTTGATGTGATTATGATTAGGAAAATCACAAGGCCAATTTGATGTTTTCTTTTACCCCACACATGTTGCCAATCATAAAAAAGCACTGACTGTGTGGCAGAAATGTAACAGGCAGAGAATAACATCACAAGATTAAAAAACAATGATTGGATAGGGTAGGGTAGAGGGATTAGACAGGTAGGGTAGAGCTTTTTTTATATATAATAGAGGGGCCACTACACTGATCATTGATTCATCATCTTTGGCTTATTCAGTCACGGTTCAATTCAAAAGGGAAAAATATGAACAAGTGTAAATTAATCTGTTATGGGAAACCATGATATATGTTCTGGGATCACTTGGGTATTGCATCATTAAATGTGGCACATGCCAAAAATGGCCCACCCAACCTTTCACTCATATACCATTTCCTTTCTTTTAAGTTACCTTCCGTTCTTTCATGTCTCCCTCAAGCCATCAAAGCTCACTACGTGAGATTTTGCTGCATTGCAAATAGAAGAGGCCATAATAGTAACTCAACCACCGCTGTGGCTGGTAAAGCGAGCGACGCCATGGCAATAGCTAGTGAGAATAGTCAATGCAAGAAATATGTGACTTACCAGTGCCCTCCAACTGACCCGTCACTGTCTCTTCCTGCAGCGGCACTGGAGCCAGCATCACCGATGTTCTGTGTGGCTAGAATAAAACATTACACATAATTTAGAACCCAGATGCGCAACCGCAAATACAACAGCAATGCAGCACTACAGCTCAGTTAGCATGTCAGCATCTTCCAAATATCACTCTGGGCATTTGATTGGTTGGTTCACAAAGTTAGACAAGCCAGGCTTGGAATAATGGTCAATGAAAAACATATGGTGTTGGGTGGCAAATGCAATGGGAGTGGGACCTCATACTTTTTTTCAGCCTTGCTGCACTGTCATTGAAAACTGCTGGTATACTATAACTATAAATAACGAGTCTGCAGCACACTACATTGGGGGGGTTGCTCCATGATGACCATGACCACTGTATCGTGAACTGAACTGTGTTAGAGCTAGGCATAAGCAGGAAAAGGAAAGCCTTCTGAACAAACATACATGGTGATTTCTATTTAAAAAACTAGCTTACTTGTGCCTGCTATCTGAATCTTCACGTATTACGTTAGATAGCACCAACATTACAATAGACCAAGAAATCACCCAAGACTCTACGGTTCTACCCTTGGAAGTCCACAACAATCATAAAGGACTTACTGGGATCAGCAGAGCCCTTGGCAGTGGCGCTGGTGGTCATTGACCGCTGACCAACTTGCCCCGGACCCTCCGAATCGTCCCTCTTCTTGTCCTTGGGTGCTGATGAAATAAATTAAGAAGATAAATAAAAATACATTAGTGATTCTGTTAATAATCTCCACAAAAGGTTTTATGAAAAGCAAACGCAGTCGCTAAAACAAATCACCTATAGTACTACTAGTTTCGACTCAAGTCTATTATCATTAAATTCATAATCTAAATCTAAACTAATGTATTGCAGTGAATGATCGTTGATTTTATTCTATTCCCATTTCTCAACACCGTTGATGAGTCAACGCAGTCTCCCTTTTTTGCAATGTATTGATGCATACTTCACAGCATCACTGTGAATTCAATTAAATAACCTGGAACTGTATGAGCTACATATACAAAGTCACAGAGAGAACGCGCTACTCAGTGATTCACTATAGTGACAGAAGAAATAGTCTGCAATGGATTCTTAATTAATCAGCCAAAGCGAGCACCTGATGAATGCAATTAGGTAGCGGCACCTGCCTAGCAGAAACTATAAACTGGATCACACAATATTATACCAGCGTAAACTTTACTAAACATAACTTAATTCTGAGTTTTAGCAGCATGCTATTTGGATTTTTTTTTAGCATTGTAGAACACAAACACAACAAATAATTAATACTCACCGAGCCCCGGAAACTCAACACCTAGCAGATCGAGCAGGTCCTGTTCCTGGTCAAGAATGTCGGCCCAGCGGTGCCTCGGCTGCTGGACAGTGCGCCAAACCTTGCCTGTGCACCCCATGCACCGGTGCACGGTCCCCCAGCACCGCCAACGCTCCTGAAGGGAGTAGTCGCTACCAGGCCTGCTGCCAGCATAGAGGGGAGTTGGCGCTGCACAAAACAAAAGAGTGCTGCCACCTCATCCTCTCCAAAGATCGCTCTGGGCTGCACACCTGGGCGACAGCGCCACCCGCATGGAAGCCGTCCATCTGCCTTGACACAAAGATGATTCTCTCACACAATATTTTACTTATTTGCTACTTGCACTCACCGTTTGTAAAAATCAGTCAAACGTCCTTACTCTGCTGTTGGTCTTCTAACAGACGATAGAACATTAATGGCAATGCTTCCGGGTTGGATGATAGCCAATCCTATATTTGAACATATTGGGAAGTCTACTAGAAGTGGGAGGGAATGCTAACATGTAAGGCGGTCTAGGATTAGACCACAGCTGACACTGTAGCCAATACTAGTGCGCTGCACCGAATTTCCACATGCTCATTGGCTATTGAGTCTTCACGTGCCTCTGTAGTGTATAGAACACTGCAGAGGCGATTTAGTCCAGTTCGATATTTCCTGTTTCTGCGCTCAGTTGTAGCATAGAAGCAGCGCAGCCTCTCATTGGTCCACATTTTGGTTTCTCGCATTGGCTACAACTGACGCAGCCTTCAGCTCTGGTTGGTTTAAGTGTGACAGTCTAAATTGTTGCTTTTGGATCCACTAAAACGTTAGTTTAAATTGCATTAATATAGCTCCTACTACTCCTGCCGAATCATTGAGTATGCCGCCCTTTTTCCTTTTAAAAATGCTTTAAATTGATCACTGGGTTATAGAGCAGCCGTCAGCCTTCTTTGCAAACCAGTGGTGCGCGCACACCACAGAGGAGCGGGGGGGCGAGGGAGCCTGTCGTCTGTGCCATGCGCTGATGCGCGTCCTAGACACGGACGGGAATGGGCGGAGCAAAGGCGGGACATGCGCCCGCCTTTGCCCAATTGCGTGCCGTTTTTTTTTTTAAAAAGCACGCTACAGCCAATGCCAGCCTGCGAAAGCAAAACCACACGCACAAGCGTGTGGTTAGCTTTCTGAAGCCCATACAAGAGCCTATGCTGACTGCGTGGTGCTGTTCGAGCGTGATTTAGAACGCAAGCACACTTCAAGACCGCGTAGGGCCATTCCCGTGTGGTTTTGGAGCGTGCGGACACACTCTGTGTTCCCAACGCAAACGTGCACTCCGGCAAACTCCGCCCAAAAGGGAAACTCCACGTAGTGCGGTGGAGTTTTTTGCGACTCCTCGAAATTCCACGTAGTAGACTCTGCAAACTCCACCCACCTCTATGTATAACATGCTGTCCCCCAGGTAAGGGCATTCCCCTTAGTCCTGTGTGCCCCTGATGGTGGCTGCAAGTGGCTTGACCACCAATATAAACAGTAATGATGAAAGTGGGCAGCCCTGCACGGTCACTCTTATTAGGGAAATCTTCCCCATTAACTGCAACTTGGGCCGTCGGGGCTTTGTAACTAGTGCTCAACGCAGGCAGCATTCAGGGACCATAGTCCTCTGCCTCCAGGACCTTAGCAAGGAAGGGTCAAATGCCTTTTCAGTGCTGAACGACAGGATTAGAATTGGCACCCACAATAGTTATCCTGTTTCATGTAGTACTCTCCTAATATTATCGGCTTCCTGCCTGTGAGGCACAAAGCTGGATTGAGCTGGGGCAATTAAATATGGTAAATGGGGTAAGATCCTGTTTGCAAGGATTTTCGGGAAGATTTCAACATTCGAGTTTAAGTAGGCTATATGTTGGTAGGTCCCACACTCCTCCACCGGTTTCCCAGGTTTCTGGATCAGCATGGTGGTTGCTGCAGCCACCGAGGATGAGACTGTCCGACACAAGGACCCTTAGTGTGCTCATCAGTGGCCCCGGTGGTCAGCTAACAAGGCCCCATTCTCTTCATCTTGTTGTAGCCTGGGAGTGGGCAGGAGAGGGATTACTGAGGCCTCGTGGGGAGTTCATCACCCAGACACCATCCTCGACCGGCTGCAGGAAAGGCCCCTCCTGTCCATCAAACTTTTAACCCATTAACAGGAATCACCATGATGGCGGTTCCTGCTAAAGTTAAGAGATGTTCGCAGGGCCAGAGGATATCTCTGAATGTGGAGTATGGGTTCTCCGCACTTTAAATCAGGCCCTTGGCCTGCTCAGTGTCGATACCCTCAGAGGTAAAATTTCTTGGTGTAATGTGAATCAAACAATAATGCGGATTATTCAAAAACTGCAACATTTGCTTCTGAAATCCTGATTCTCACAGTTATCCCTCATTCTTAGGATCATAACTGATAACTGGGAATTAATCCAGCACACTGTAATCACACTGTAATTATAACACCCAATGTAATTAATAGGTGTAGGATTCCCTCACCGCATTTGATGAGAGTCTTAGCTGGGATTAACCTGTTCACTCTTCTGACAAACCTTGGAAAGGCTCAAAAGTGATACTTATGAAAAGTGTGTAGCATGCACGTGAACGAGATGAATACTTTTTATCACTCTCTTTTCAAATTACTTACTTTTGGTAAGTAAATTAACATTTTTTACTGGCAGAAGGGAGTCTGAAGTGTGGAGAACTGCTTCACAAATTGTGCTCTCTATTTTCAAAGGAGTTTTCCAGAAAGGTGAGGCAAAGCAAAAAGCACCCATCTAGCTTCAGCGATATAGGGGTCTCACTAATCTGGAGAAAAGCTATTAAATAGCCCTTTGTAAGCATTTGTATATAAAACACCAACAGGCAACAAATTATTTCGGCAGCCACTTCTACCATTAACATCTGCTAAGTACAAGGGTCTGTCTCTGTATCTTTTATTATTGTTGAATACCACTACTGCTTTGCATTTAAGCATTACGATTAAACAGCGCGTTTATTTTATGGTACAGATCAAACCTGTTATTTTTTTTCTTAGAAGTTGTTTCTGCCACGCTATTCTTACGTGAAAATGTGAGGAGGCTTCCATTGATTAAATATGCATGTTAATTCAATTGACACAGTGGTTTTTTTGTCATTAATGGCTGGAGCTTTGATTGTTTACATCCTGCTATGCCTTTCTAGATGTTGATACAAAAGGGGATGATGGACGGAACGCTTGAGCCAATCAAACACTCACCCCCAGTCAACTGATCTGGGTTTAATCCATCATCATTCTTTAGCTCACTCCACCACCCCAGTTCAGACATGGCCATATGCAAATCAGTCTGACCCTGTGCCTCATGGGAACAGTCCAGCCCGAACTGCCAAGCCATGTCTTCCCTGGACCGGAAACAAGCATCCTAGGACCGGTTTCTGGCATTCCAGCCGTCATCAGCCAGGCTTGCTTGAATCCAGTGGCAAAGTGAGCAAGGGACCCACGTCTGGGCATACCCCCGCCAACTTAGGGCGAACAAAGCGATACAAAAGGGGATGATGGACGGAGCAGCTTGAGCCAATCAAACACTCACCCCCAGTCAACTGATCTGGGTTTAATCCATCATCATTCTTTAGCTCACTCCACCACCCCAGTTCAGACATGGCCATATGCAAATCAGTCTGACCCTGTGCCTCATGGGAAAAGTCCAGCCCGAACTGCCAAGCCATGTCTTCCCTGGACCGGAAACAAGCATCCTAGGACCGGTTTCTGGCATTCCAGCCGTCATCAGCCAGGCTTGCTTGAATCCAGTGGCAAAGTGAGCAAGGGACCCACGTCTGGGCATACCCCCGCCAACTTAGGGCGAACAAAGCGATACAAAAGGGGATGATGGACGGAACGCTTGAGCCAATCAAACACTCACCCCCAGTCAACTGATCTGGGTTTAATCCATCATCATTCTTTAGCTCACTCCACCACCCCAGTTCAGACATGGCCATATGCAAATCAGTCTGACCCTGTGCCTCATGGGAACAGTCCAGCCCGAACTGCCAAGCCATGTCTTCCCTGGACCGGAAACAAGCATCCTAGGACCGGTTTCTGGCATTCCAGCCGTCATCAGCCAGACTTGCTTGAATCCAGTGGCAAAGTGAGCAAGGGACCCACGTCTGGGCATACCCCCGCCAACTTAGGGCGAACTAAGCGATACAAAAGGGGATGATGGACGGAACGCTTGAGCCAATCAAACACTCACCCCCAGTCAACTGATCTGGGTTTAATCCATCATCATTCTTTAGCTCACTCCACCACCCCAGTTCAGACATGGCCATATGCAAATCAGTCTGACCCTGTGCCTCATGGGAACAGTCCAGCCCGAACTGCCAAGCCATGTCTTCCCTGGACCGGAAACAAGCATCCTAGGACCGGTTTCTGGCATTCCAGCCGTCATCAGCCAGGCTTGCTTGAATCCAGTGGCAAAGTGCGCAAGGGACCCACGTCTGGGCATACCCCCGCCAACTTAGGGCGAACAAAGCGATACAAAAGGGGATGATGGACGGACGCTTGAGCCAATCAAACACTCACCCCCAGTCAACTGATCTGGGTTTAATCCATCATCATTCTTTAGCTCACTCCACCACCCCAGTTCAGACATGGCCATATGCAAATCAGTCTGACCCTGTGCCTCATGGGAACAGTCCAGCCCGAACTGCCAAGCCATGTCTTCCCTGGACCAGAAACAAGCATCCTAGGACCGGTTTCTGGCATTCCAGCCGTCATCAGCCAGGCTTGCTTGAATCCAGTGGCAAAGTGAGCAAGGGACCCACGTCTGGGCATACCCCCGCCAACTTAGGGCGAACAAAGCGATACAAAAGGGGATGATGGACGGAACGCTTGAGCCAATCAAACACTCACCCCCAGTCAACTGATCTGGGTTTAATCCATCATCATTCTTTAGCTCACTCCACCACCCCAGTTCAGACATGGCCATATGCAAATCAGTCTGACCCTGTGCCTCATGGGAACAGTCCAGCCCGAACTGCCAAGCCATGTCTTCCCTGGACCGGAAACAAGCATCCTAGGACCGGTTTCTGGCATTCCAGCCGTCATCAGCCAGGCTTGCTTGAATCCAGTGGCAAAGTGAGCAAGGGACCCACGTCTGGGCATACCCCCGCCAACTTAGGGCGAACAAGCGATACAAAAGGGGATGATGGACGGAACGCTTGAGCCAATCAAACACTCACCCCCAGTCAACTGATCTGGGTTTAATCCATCATCATTCTTTAGCTCACTCCACCACCCCAGTTCAGACATGGCCATATGCAAATCAGTCTGACCCTGTGCCTCATGGGAACAGTCCAGCACGAACTGCCAAGCCATGTCTTCCCTGGACCGGAAACAAGCATCCTAGGACCGGTTTCTGGCATTCCAGCCGTCATCAGCCAGGCTTGCTTGAATCCAGTGGCAAAGTGAGCAAGGGACCCACGTCTGGGCATACCCCCGCCAACTTAGGGCGAACAAGGCGATACAAAAGGGGATGATGGACGGAACGCTTGAGCCAATCAAACACTCACCCCCAGTCAACTGATCTGGGTTTAATCCATCATCATTCTTTAGCTCACTCCACCACCCCAGTTCAGACATGGCCATATGCAAATCAGTCTGACCCTGTGCCTCATGGGAACAGTCCAGCCCGAACTGCCAAGCCATGTCTTCCCTGGACCGGAAACAAGCATCCTAGGACCGGTTTCTGGCATTCCAGCCGTCATCAGCCAGGCTTGCTTGAATCCAGTGGCAAAGTGAGCAAGGGACCCACGTCTGGGCATACCCCCGCCAACTAGGGCGAACAAAGCGATACAAAAGGGGATGATGGACGGAACGCTTGAGCCAATCAAACACTCACCCCCAGTCAACTGATCTGAATGCCAGAAACCGGTCCTAGGATGCTTGTTTCCGGTCCAGGGAAGACATGGCTTGGCAGTTCGGGCTGGACTGTTCCCATGAGGCACAGGGTCAGACTGATTTGCATATGGCCATGTCTGAACTGGGGTGGTGGAGTGAGCTAAAGAATGATGATGGATTAAACCCAGATCAGTTGACTGGGGTGAGTGTTTGATTGGCTCAAGCGTTCCGTCCATCATCCCTTTGTATCGCTTTGTTCGCCCTAAGTTGGCGGGGGTATGCCCAGACGTGGGTCCCTTGCTCACTTTGCCACTGGATTCAAGCAAGCCTGGCTGATGACGGCTGGAATGCCAGAAACCGGTCCTAGGATGCTTGTTTCCGGTCCAGGGAAGACATGGCTTGGCAGTTCGGGCTGGACTGTTCCCATGAGGCACAGGGTCAGACTGATTTGCATATGGCCATGTCTGAACTGGGGTGGTGGAGTGAGCTAAAGAATGATGATGGATTAAACCCAGATCAGTTGACTGGGGGTGAGTGTTTGATTGGCTCAAGCGTTCCGTCCATCATCCCTTTTGTATCGCCTTGTTCGCCCTAAGTTGGCGGGGTATGCCCAGACGTGGGTCCCTTGCTCACTTTGCCACTGGATTCAAGCAAGCCTGGCTGATGACGGCTGGAATGCCAGAAACCGGTCCTGGGATGCTTGTTTCCGGTCCAGGGAAGACATGGCTTGGCAGTTCGGGCTGGACTGTTCCCATGAGGCACAGGGTCAGACTGATTTGCATATGGCCATGTCTGAACTGGGGTGGTGGAGTGAGCTAAAGAATGATGATGGATTAAACCCAGATCAGTTGACTGGGGTGAGTGTTTGATTGGCTCAAGCGTTCCGTCCATCATCCCTTTTGTATCGCTTTGTTCGCCCTAAGTTGGCGGGGGTATGCCCAGACGTGGGTCCCTTGCTCACTTTGCCACTGGATTCAAGCAAGCCTGGCTGATGGCGGCTGGAATGCCAGAAACCGGTCCTAGGATGCTTGTTTCCGGTCCAGGGAAGACATGGCTTGGCAGTTCGGGCTGGACTGTTCCTATGAGGCACAGGGTCAGACTGATTTGCATATGGCCATGTCTGAACTGGGGTGGTGGAGTGAGCTAAAGAATGATGATGGATTAAACCCAGATCAGTTGACTGGGGGTGAGTGTTTGATTGGCTCAAGCGTTCCGTCCATCATCCCCTTTGTATCGCTTGTTCGCCCTAAGTTGGCGGGGTATGCCCAGACGTGGGTCCCTTGCTCACTTTGCCACTGGATTCAAGCAAGCCTGGCTGATGACGGCTGGAATGCCAGAAACCGGTCCTAGGATGCTTGTTTCCGGTCCAGGAAGACATGGCTTGGCAGTTCGGGCTGGACTGTTCCCATGAGGCACAGGGTCAGACTGATTTGCATATGGCCATGTCTGAACTGGGGTGGTGGAGTGAGCTAAAGAATGATGATGGATTAAACCCAGATCAGTTGACTGGGGGTGAGTGTTTGATTGGCTCAAGCGTTCCGTCCATCATCCCCTTTTGTATCGCTTTCTAGATGTTGAAGCAGAGGCTTTGGAAACCGTGTCTGTGAGAGTGGGTGTTTGTAACACATGCCTGGATCAAGCGTTTGAAGTGGTGGAAAATGACACCCTTTAGAGGGCTGAAAGGCTTCAGTGTCTTCGTTCTCTCCCTGCTGGCTGAGCCTGCAAAAAGCTTTCAAGCCACAATACATGGTGCTTGACAAGGAGGATGTTGACTTTTCGCGGCTGTGGTTGAGTTGCGTGTTCGGCAGGCACGTTTCCTCCGCTCTCTCGGGTCAGAAGGACTCTTTGCCCATGTGTAAACCCCCCCCCCCTGCTCTTCATGTCTCTACTGCTCCTCAAAGGACGAGCATTTATGATCGTCTAATAATTTGTTTGTATAAGTAAAAGCCTCAAATGGTGTTCATTAAATGATAGGTGGATGGAATCAAATTACCATGTGAGAAAACGTGTTCAAGTTCAGAAATTTTTGTAGCAAATTAAGCGTTCCACTAAATGGGTTTCGGAGCTTTTTCCCTTTGCTCATGTTAAAAAGAAATCAGCATTTCAAAGAAAAGTGAGCGAGATCACAAAATGCGCCAGTAGGCTTAGCTGCATTATTGATTTAGGTGTTCTGTGTCCTGTCAGACATGCCACCTTAGTGCCATTTCAATACCGTCTACATACATTTTTAAAATACTTAAGTTGGTATGAATTGGCAAGGTGGGAGGATTGGCCAGGTGGCAGGACGGCTTGGGATGGAAACATTCTCAGGGCCTCATTTACAATGAATTGGCGTAGGGCAGCGCCCCAAGTCTTTTTTCTGCGCTGCCTTACGCCAATTTGAAAGGGCAGGAATGCACTGTATTTACAAGGTACGATGCATTCCTGACCATTCTGCCTGCGCCGGTGCACAATTGGTTGCCTAGCACCAACGCAGGCACCCTTGAACCATGGTGTAAGAGTGTTTGCGTTGTTGGAAGGATTGTTTTTGTGTCGGAGGGGACACCTTCCTGCACAAAAACAATCCATGGAGGTTCTGTCCTCTTTCTATGTGTGCTGCAGAATGCATCACTTATGGAAAGAGGAAAGAACGAGGAGAAATACAAATATTTCTCCTCGTTACGCCTCCCCTGGGGAGGCATACAATTTTGGTTCGTTCCCAGGTTTGCAGATCCTTGGATGTGTCAAAACCCATGGGTGTTACGTGGGAAAACCCACCAAAACGCCCATGGAACGCCCCTTGACTCAGTGTGAGGCAACGCAGAGACTTGTGCTGCACTTCCTTACACTATATCTACGAGATCATGAAAAGCCATGCAAAGTGGTTTTGCCTGGCCTCGGTGATATGGGTCTGCACTCTGCGCCAATGGAGCATCATAAAAAGTGACGCACCAGCTGTGCAAGGGACTTGTAAATAAGCCGCAGAGAGTATAGTAGGAGCAGTTCAAGTGGGTCGCACTTAATTTTCTGGTGGGTGAAGGGTGTGACTGAATGGGCTCAGACTGCAGTAAGAGTATCTGAGGGAGCATTGGCCTGATTACAATGGGAGTGCAAAAATTGGGTGCAAATTGAGCACCTACTAATTTGCAAAAATTCGCATTGGGTGTGCCAAATAGCAGCTGCAGATTTGCACCCCATTAGTGGTTTGCCACCCTATAATGGGAGAATTACGCATGATCCTACCCATTACCTGGTGAACAAACTGACATTTTACACAATTTGCTCTTGTGTTTTCGGTGAAATATATGTGTAACATGTAATCAGGATTACCTAAACCCATCGCAATTATGCCCTAAGAATTCAGTTGAGTTTTCAGGTGAGTTCCTGTTCTGTTTTTCTCACCTTGTATTTCCTTCTGTATTTTCACAACTTATCAGTAGACCAGGGGACATATTTACAAGCCCTGTTTGCTGCCGGAACATCTCTTTTTGTGATGCTCAGGTGGCACACAGGGCTTAGGCATATCTAGCAGGCCACATAAAGCCACAGTGCGTGGCTTTTCATGGCCTTGTATATATGGAGAATGACAAAGCAGCGCAAGTCGCTGCCTTGCCTTACCTTGCGCCAAAGAGGCATTCCATGAGTGTTGCTGTGGGTGTTCCCACGCAACACCCATGGACTTTGACGATGCCCCAGATTTACAAAATCTCGTAAACCTGGGGCAGTGCCAAAACCTTGTGCCTCACTAGAGCACTGTCCCTTCCTGCACAAAAACAATCATGCCAACAATGCAGACACCCTTGTACCATGGTGCAAGGGTACCTCCATTGGCAAATGTTTGCTAATTGTGTGGCAGCACTGGATGAAAGGACAGGAATGCACTGTATCTTGTAAATACGGTGCATTCCTGACCTTTCGAATTGGCGTAGGGCAGCGCAACAAAATTACTTGCTGCGCTGCCCTACGCCAATTCTTTGTAAATTCCCCTAGCTCTTTTTGCTGTGTAGTTATTGCTGAACTGAATGTGTATGGAAAGGTTAAGGACTTGTACATCAAAGGAATGCTACATATTTTTGCGGTTTCAATTTTGGATGGCAAATGGTGGACGGGCCATGGCGCGGTGGTGGATTTCTGAAACATTACACTTATCGAAGTATGCCTTTTGCACCAGTCGAGCTGGAACACATTTTAGAGTTAGTTGCTGCCATCAATATTGCATCTCTGAAGTCATAGAGATTGTGAAATCCAAGCATTATACAAAGAACAAATATAGCAAATGAGTCACGCTAATTCAGCAGAAGAATGACAATGGTGTGGCATGTAGCCGGTGGTGGATTTTGGAGCACACTGTCACCAATATATTATTAAAGAATGCTGTGGTAGCACACTGTCATTTAAAGACAGCGCATTTTCCATTGAATGGCAACCTAATTCGCACTGACATGCAGTTGTACAGCCAAAGCCATACAACGCACAAAAGATAATGTGTGGAAATCAGATTTCAGAAAATATTTATCATTTGCACCTGATCAAGTAAAGTGTCTTGATTTGTTTGATCGTATTTAAATCTGTGTTTCAATTACACTTCAAAATTACGAAAAAATGTGTTTCGTTTGTGCTTGCCTAATTGCTGATATGTTTTCAAATACTTGTACAGTTTATTTACAGGTATTTTAATGTTGTTTGGGGGTTAGAAAAAAACTGACATCCTACAGCTACCTCAGCAAGATTGTCAGATAGTCCCCTTAACAAAATCCTCTAACTTTGCAGTCAGAGAAAGAAAAGTGTGGCAAAAGAAAAAGCAGCAATTTGTCAGAAGACATAGCCTGATATTTGACCTTTATCTTTGAATGCACAGCAAATCCGACAAGATAAAAACTACATTTCAAGGCACATTTAATGCTCATTCACGTTCTGAAATCCTGCCTGGTTATTTTGGGGGTGCTACATCACCCCCCGCAACTCCATGTCTAGTACCTATGTTTTGCACAAAGAGTATTATAATTCAAGTCCAGAGCTCCAGCAGGAGCTGATTGCAGTGCTTCTAGGGCAGACTGTATATTTTTCATATTAAGATCCACTTCCCTTAGGGAGGAGATGAGGTCCAGTTGCTTGCATGGCTGACTTTTGACCAGTGTTCTAAACAATGACTCAGCTCTTATATGTAATAAAATGTTTATAACACTTGAAGGTCTTCAGCAACATCCTTGGGTGCGGTAATAGAATAGAAAGGTCTTTCATATTCCAAATTTGCCTCGTAAGTCTTAGCATATCTTTACAATTCTTATGTTTTCAGAATTCAGCTAGTTATTCTTGATATGCTGTAATATCAAGAACAGAACTAAAGCTCCCCTAGTTATTACGTCACGTGCATCCCTTTTCACCTTTACATTGAACGAGAAACAGCTGTATGACCTCCAATAATTTCCTAATCTTAATACTCCTCCTGCCAGCTCTATTGTCCCCCATGATCTATGAATGGATATCAGATACATAGGTAATGCTAAACAAGACCTAGAGCTGAGATGACCAACCGCTTTTCTTGAGTACTGCTTTGTCAACCAAAAATCCATCCTTTTTATTTAATCACTATAGTGCATAACTTGTTACAACCTCCCATTTTTACTGCAAGCAACTGACCAAGAGGAGAGAATTAGTTGGAAAGTATCATTTGAACCCTATTGCTTTTGAATGTAATGGAATCCACCAAAATTAACAATGACAAAAACTCGGTCAAATTAACCTACACATTGTAGCAAAATATCTATTACAAGACCCTTACTAGAACTGCTTCTCTTTGAAGCTTTTGCTGGCTTGCTATGGAAAATGGAAACCTCTAATCTTAATAGATAGTGTAGAAATCCAATATAAATTGAAACAGAATCCAGTAGTAGTGAAAAGGTGTTTAATCTCCAAGGCACAGTATCACAGTACCATCTCCTGCAGCAGGCAGATACAGGATGACCAGGTTCTAGTTCTGTTTAGAACCCATACTAAGGTGCCGATTACGATCTCGGCCGGTAGGGCACCGAATCGGATTCGGCTTAACCGGATCCGATTCGGAGCCCTCTTTCCCGACCGATTCTTACGTGCGTCCGGCCGAGCGAGTACGATGCGAGCGCACGCGAAATCGCCGACCGACTCGTACGCGGTCCGTACTGCTCCGACCAACTCGCACGGACACGACTCGCACCGCGCAATGGAGACGTTCCCCGGCCGGGCAAGTACGATGCGCGCCGCGAGCAGTCCGACCGACTCGCGCCGTCCGGCTCGAAAGAGCAGTCGGAGCCGGACTTTGGGGGTCCGTGTCAGACCCCCATGTACGCGTAGCCGCGCGAGTCGCACACTGGGGGGACCCATGGGTCCCCCCTACCTGTGCATGTACGGCGCGATTCGCCTCGACGCGTACCCGCTGTAGGGGGCGCCCTTGGTCGCCTCGCACCCATTGAGTCAATGGGAGCCCGCGTACGCGTTGTACGACCGGCTCCCATTGACTTCAATGGGAGTCCGACCGACTCGAGTCCGATTGCATGCGTGCGCATCGTACTCGTTCGGTCGGACTGCCAGAGTCCGAGTCGGTCGGAAATCTCTCCGGGTCCGGCTCGGTCGGAGTGATTTCCGGCCTGAATCGGAATCGACCCCTAAGCCTGGCAGGTGCCGGTATCAAATATATACAGATGCTGAAAGGGAAAGGGACAAGGGACAAAAGGTTTGTGATGTAACACATTTTCCTTCTTTAACAAAATTATGAACAGACACCCACACTTTTAGCCACCCTCCTGACATTCCATACCTTACCATCTTGGGTGACAACGCTGTTGCGATTAACCTTTATGACTTTGATTGGTCTTCCAAATTTGGCACTCTTTTAAGCAAAATACCTGGTTTAGGTATTCTGACCCAGTCTCCAACAACAAACTGAGGTTGTTTCACATTCATTCTAATGTCATAATAGTGTTTGCATCTCAATTGCTTCTCTTCCACTCTCAGAGCCACATCTTCTTTGTTCTCCCCACAAGAACTCACACATCTCTTCTTCCTAAACCACCAAGGGCACAACTTAGAGATGGACTCCCTGCCTTTCAACAATTTGAAAGGACTAACTTCAGTGGTAGTGTGAGGCGTTATACTGTACAGCCATAACTTCTCTCTCAATTTGTTTTTCCATTCAGCACCAAAACTACGTGCCCACAGAATATCTTGTTTCAAGGCTGTATTATATCTCTCCACTTGACCATTACCTTGAGGTTCGTACAAGGCAGTAGTGACAAGACGAATGTTAAAAAACTTAAGAAGATCTGCCATATCTTGAGATTTCATCTGGACCCCATTATCTGTAATAAGTACTTCAGGATAATCCTCTCTGGCAAAAACTTCTTTGAAAACCTCAATCACATTAGAAGTATTAACGTGGGGTAAGAGCTTGATCTCAGGCCATTTGGAGTGATAATCAATCATCACCAAAGCAAATCTGCAATCACGAGGTAAAAAGTTAAATGGTCCTGAAATGTCAAAACCAACCTTTTGCCACGGAAACTCAGGCCACTCCACGGAAATTAATGGAGCAGGGTTACACTTCAGCATCTTTTCACTGCTAGCACAATCTGAGCATTCCTTACTACTCTGTCCACAAATCTGTCCAAACCAGGCCACCAAAACACAGTTCTGACCAATCTCTTCATGGAGGGCATACCCAGATGACCTTCATGAGCCACAGACAAAATACGATCACAAAGGGATAAGGGTGGAATGCATTTACCTTGCCTGAATTTCAGATCTCCCTCCATTTCCAGTTCACCTGAGAACTTCCAAAAAAGAAACAAATCTGCAGAAATTTCACTCCTGGGAGGCCATCCCTCTTTCACGTACTCTATAATTTTGAGAAGCAAACTATCACACTCCATAGCACTTCACCACATCTCTTCCGAAATGGTACCAAATCTCCCCGACACCACTTCCTCAATATTGGCTACAATCTCTTCTTCATCATCCCTTTCTTCATTTAAATTACGAGGCAACCTTGAAAGACAATTCGCTGTTACATTGATTTTTCCTGGTACAAATTCTACCTGAAAATTGTACTCTTGTAAGCGAGACAGTAACCTAGCTATATAAGCAGTAGCATTTTGACCACCCCCAGGAGACAAAATGGTTACAAGAGGCTTGTGATCTGTTCTCAAAATAAAACAAGCTCCCCAAACATAGATGCGGAAATGCTCCACCGCCCACACACAAACTAATAACTCTCTCTCAATAACCACATAGCGCCTCTCTGTGTCATTAAGGGTGCGAGAGGCAAATGCCACATTCCACTGTGCTTTCCCAACTCGTTGTGACAAAACCCCTCCCAATCCATACAAACTTGCATCTACTGTAACTATGCACATTTTGTTGATACAGTATGGTTTTTAAGTGGGGGCTGCCACCATCTCAGCCTTGATACTCTCAAAAGCTTTTTGCTATCTTTCTTCCCAAACAAATTCAACGTTCTTCCTTGTAAGTTCTCCCAAGGGTTCCATCTTGGACGCAAAGTTCTTAATAAATTTACTGTAATATTCGCAGAGACCTGAAAAAGAGAGAAGTTTATCCTTTGAATCTGGAGCAGGGGCTTTGAGGACAGCCTCAACAAGGGATTTTTTTGGTACCACGCCTTCTTTGGATAATGTGTGTCCTAGGTATTCCACTGAGTCTCAATACAAATTGCATTTATTTCTTTTGAGTTAATCCATGTTTACTAAGAACGTCACACACTTTTCTAAGAGGATCAGAGTGTACTGCTTTATCACCAGAAAATATAAGAATATCATCTTGAAAATATTTGACGAAAGATTCCATCCCCTTGAATAGATGACACATAGACCTTTGGAAGACAGAAGCGAGTCCAAAAGGTATCCTTCTGAACTGGAATAAACCTTGAGGAGTGATAAAAGCAGTCATGTGACGTGATTCCTCAGCCAATTCTATCTGGTGGTATGCAGAACGAAGATCAAGAGTAGAAAAAATGGTGGCACCCCCAAGCATGCTCATAACTTCATTAATATTTGGTAAGGGATGACAGTTCACCAGAACATTAGCATTTAAAGCTCTGAGATCGATGCATAATCTCAACGATTTATCAGGTTTTCGTGCTAAAACAATCAGAGAAACCCATTCTGATGATTCTATTTCTTCAATAATACCACCCTCTAACATCTCCTTAAGGACACCTCCCAACTCCTCTCTAACATTGATAGGAACATTCCTAAGCTTCTGTTTAACAGGACAAGCTCCTTGTTTAAGCTTGATCAAATGCGAAAAACCCTTAAGTTTTCCCAACTTTTCAGAAAAAACGTCCAGAAATTCATCTACAATTACCTTCCCACTTGTGTTATCTTCAATTATCAGAACAGGTTCTCTGCTACGAGGATTAAGTATTATACCCAACCTCCACTGGACTCTCCAACCCAAAACCTTAACACCTTTCTTTGCCACATACAATTTGATGAAAGCTGTCCTCCCTTTGAAGGAGACATCAGAAGCAACATAACCCATGAGATCAATAATAGAACCATCAAAACTTTGAGCAGTAACACCTGAGGCACATAAATCCTCACAAGTCAAAGACTTTTCAAATTTCTCATTAAAATAGTTTTCAGTAATTATTGACCATGGTGATCCTGAGTCAGTCATAAGTTCTAAATCTTTGTGTAAAATTTGAACAACACATTTAGGAGACTTCATGACTCCACCTTCACTAGTGCATAAATCATCAACAGATACCACAATGCCAGTTTCCTTCATGGATTCACTATCTTGATCACCCGCACATCTCACACACGAGACTTCATTACTTCTTGTGGGAAACACTTTCCCCCTGTTAAGTACTCTCTTTTTAACATCTTTGCATACTCTGGCAAAATGACTGACCCTCCCACATTTAATGCATTCTTTACCGATGGCAGGACAATGTTGAAATGATGCTACATGGTTGAGACTACCACATCTATAGCAAACTATATTCTTGTAATTATTCTTCCCTGGTTGAGGAAACTTCCTACAGTTTTCTCATTCTTAGAAATAACTTCTTCAACAGTCTTCATCCATCTTTCTGATTGCTCAAAGGCCTTGGCAGTGGCAATAGTGTCATGTAAATTTGGATTTCCCAATACCCAGAGTTGTTCTTGTGTTTTCTTACTCTTGACATTTACTATAATCTGATCTCTGATCATTTCATCTGAGATAACCCCAAAGTTGCACGAAACCACAAGTGTCCTAAGTGCAGTCAAAAAATCATCAAAGGATTCAGATTCTTTCTGCGAACGAGTATAAAACTTATATCTATTGAGTGCAATACTGGTTGTGGGTTTGAACCTACACTCCATATGGGCTAGGGCTTCTTCAAAGGTACTTAAATCCCCTTGGACAGTAGGTAAAGTTCTAAACAATGCTTGACCTTCTGACCATAAACAATGCAGTAGTATATTTTTTTTCCTCTCATTACCCATTCTGTCTCCATCAATAGCTTTCATATACGTTAAAAATTCCTCTTTCCATCTAGACCAGGGAATGGGTGGATCCCCTTTGGCCTGTAAAAATTTTGCAGGAGGTTCAAATTGCATATTGACCTCGTAAATGGATACAGTAAATAGGGAAAACAAGTGTGGGTCAAATAATCACTAAAATTGAGAATGAATACTGACCATTAGTTACATACTAAAACAATAAATTATATAGTACAGTGAATTGTACTTAAATTTCCATTTGTACACATCAGCGTGAAGATAAATTTTGCAATTCAGAATGAATGACTAGCAAGCGGTGGTAAGTAATAAGAGTTTCAGCTGTGCTCATCAGCGTGGAAAATGTGCAAAATAGTACAATAGCATTAAACAATGTAAACCTCTCCATTCACGTGTATATATATATTTTTGTAGATATGTAATGTCGTTAGCCATGCACATCGGCGTAATGTGCACAATATATACACTTGTGCCGTGTCGGGTATCAAATGATCATTGAATACATCCAAGTCGTGTGCATCGACGTGTTGAATGAAAGAACGAAATCAACTGTGCTATGCGCAGTCGTGCGCATCGACGTGTTTGAGGAAATGAGGAAAACGTTATGCGCAGCCTTGCGCATCGACGTGTGGGATCCCAACTTAAAATGGCGGATGACGCTGGGACACGCAGCGTGTGATGACACCGGGCGTAGAGGTGACGTCAGGCGTCAGATGTCAGGCGTCGTACGATCCAGGATCGTATTGTTCCTTCATCCGGCTTCCTCCATCCACTGTCAGGCGTTCTGTTGCCACGGAGCTTGGCAAGCAGAGTGAAGATCGCGTGGGCAGCCGTTAGCAGTATTTGAAAAACACAGTGAGGCAAAATGCTGGAAATGCAGAAATCTCACTCACCCAACGTTGAGAATAGTAGAAAAAGGTTGAAATAAAGTAGATGAACACAATATTCCTAAGGTGAAGGAATTCAGTTCTCCGGTAAATGAGTAGTCCAACAGCTTGGTTAGAATAACATCCCAAATGTAATGGTACCGCTCCTGTGCCAAGTAGGGTAGCAGGTACCAGGTATGAATCGTCGCCAGTGTAGAAATCCAATATAAATTGAAACAGAATCCAGTAGTAGTGAAAAGGTGGTTTAATCTCCAAGGCACAGTACCATCTCCTGCAGCAGGCAGATACAGAATGACCAGGTTCTAGTTCTGTTTAGAACCCATACTAAGCCTGACAGGTGCCGGAATCAAATATATACAGATGCTTAAAGGGAAAGGGACAAGGGACAACAGTTCGTGATGTAACAGATAGGCTATGTCTCTTGTCAGATTCTAATCATAAATCCAGTAGCAATTTCTAATACTTTTGAATCAAACAGAGACTTACGGTGGGCTGCTGAATTCTAGCAGGCAAGGTCCAATGTGGGGGATTCCTATGTTAAACCTAGAAATACCTGTCTCTGTGATCATTTACTATTGGAGAGACCCCAGGCCAGTCAACTAAATCATCCACTAGGCACACCCTCTACTTACTCCTACAACAACTATGCTCCTTAATCCTTCTGAACGTTTCCACCGCGTTTAGTACTTCGCCATCCTCTTCACATTTGATGAGACTCTCCATGCACTTAGAGACCCAATACAAGTCAAGGGGTTTTCTGCCTGGTATTCCAACATTTACCTGAGATCACCAATACTAGGGGCACAGGTATGTCTGGGGAATACAAATACTCCCAATTATGGGAGTTTCAGATATAACATGTAGGAATCACACCGATTCCCACAAGCATTGCATGGCATTTCACCTTCAGATTTTGGCTGTTTTCTGCAGCTAAAGTCTCCAAGTAAAATACTCCCAATCTAGTGATATTCCACAAAAATTGCAATACCGTTTCAGATGGTAATTCCCATTACCAGATGAATCTGTATTACTGCAGGACTCAGAATTAAGCTATAAATCTGAACTTCTACTACCATCACCCCAGAATCAACTCCATCAATATCTTCACACAGCCGGAAAGGCCAGGAGCACTGTTTATCCCATCTGCCCATCACTTTAGCAAATCCAGCTTTATATAGCAGCCTTAGAGCCAGGATATAAGTTTCAATCTCCTGCACTACCTAAATAGCTTCAAATATATTTTTTAATTGTGGGCACTACTACCTTTGCCAAAGTGCCCATATGTGCCTGTTATCGAAAACGTTCATGTTGTGGGCAAGTAACCATTCATTTTAAGGAGACTCTGAATTACATTTCTTAATGGACAGAGAAATCCTTCTGACACTCTCTCGATTTACAGATATACTGTTTGCCTGTTCTCAGTGCACCCTTGCCTACAGTTATCAACATTTTAATTAGGCCCAGGCAAAACTTCTGTTACCTCACACAATTACATGATTTTCTTGTTACACTTGTTGTGTGAAATTCCCAGCATGACACTATTATGGCACAGCAAAAGTTTAGCATGAAAGCAAGATAAGAATGAGAATGACCAGAACTCACAAAGCTGTTGTTTGTGGCACTTTTTTAACCATGAATTGTGTCGTCGTATCCAAATGGCAATATATCTGCCATTTTGTTCTGAATAATAAATGTTACTATTACACAATTGAATGGTACCCAACTTCTGACCTCAGATAGGTTAAGACGGCCTTACCTGGATCCAAACCTGGAGATCAATGTATGCTTCGTTGATGAGCATTCAATTCTCTGGCCTATCGTGCAGGCCAAAGATGCTTAACACTCCATCTACTCTAACCCTGAGTGGCAAAATAAACCTGGTCAACCTCACTGTGTGGTGGATGCTTCCACTCAATGAAAAATTAATAATTAAGTGCCCTCCAATGCTCTTGTGGGCCTTTCACTTCCTTCTTTTAGTGGTATGTCTCCCCAGAAGAGCGACTCTTCATCACAAAGTTAAAAATGGGTACCCAAAATAAGTTTACATTTCTCTCTTCTTCAATATTGTGATTTTGGAATGTAGAGTAGAATGTAAATATATGGTAGGAATCAGCCAGTTGCCATCTAGTCATAGCCATGCTAGAAATACCAGCACACACGGTTGTCAATGCCCCAGGTTGTTTTTATGGGCAAATGTTCACAGCTGAACCAAGGACAGTAATTAAAGGAGGCTAAATTGAAATTAAAAACTGTTTAGTACTCTAAATAAATCCTTCTCAGTCCCTCCTATAATATCAAGCTTGTGTATGGGAGCTGCAGATGGAGCATGGTGGCTTAAATGTTTGATTCTGGGGCAATGCAGCTAGTGTCTTCTGGATGTTCTCTCTCTGGTGAATGGTCAAATTGGACAAGGACAACAACCTCAGCTTACTTATGTGTCATGTGTACCACCATCGCACTGTTACAGCATCTGCTTGTGGTTGTCTGAGAGCCCACAAAGTCAGAAAAAAATGCCCACTGCTCTCTGGAAGTCGGGGATGAAGCCAAGAATACATTTCAAACAGTGCAATTGAAAAGAATGGCCTTAGGGGCAGATGACTCTTGCTATTTGAGCACTAAGGTCATCTAGCTGCTTAATCTGCAGGGTTTTGATGTTATTTTTAAGCAGCTTGGTAAGAAAGTCAGCCCAAACCTTTTCTTTGGAGCACATCACTAGCACAGTCAATTGCAGGGACTGACAAATATGAAGGCGGCCTGGATTTAATTCTACATCATTCCTCTTTTTTTCTCCACCTGGGAATTCTGGGTCTGAAGTCACACATTTCTCCCCTTCTTTGGAGAAATAACAGGACCAAATTTGCATTCTTTTACCAGTTATTTGAGTAGGTGATAAATATGTGGAGACTATTTTTAGAGTCATAGTGAAGATATGAGGATAGGGCAGCGTGAGGGCAGAGGAGGTGAGGGGAGAGCATTCTCAGCTCTCTTCATGCTGGCTTTAGAGCACAGGCAGAGGCTAGGCATAGGGACTCTCTGCAGCCCACACCGCTCCAATCTAAAGTCTGGGCTTAGTGTCTCCAGGACTGGAATTATCAAGTTCAGAGTTTGCAGATCTGGCAATTCTAGGCCCAGAAACACTGGGAATGTTAGAACGGCCCTCTGTGGTATCCCTCCTGGAAATAGCTTTTCATGCCGCTCATAAAGGGGGCTTTTAGGCATCTGTAAACTCTAGAAAAAATTGTGTGAAAAGCTAAATGTAACAATACCTGCATAGCAAAGTGCATAAAAGCTTACCTCCTCCGATTAATACGTTTGTAAACTCTGGCGCCAAAATGCTTCTTGCATAGCAAAAGGAATGATCAATTATATGCGTGCCACCGACTCAAGACAACCACAATAAAAACTGCAATGACGGAGGCGCGCGGCAGCGGCGGCGCAAGATGGCCGCCACCTGAGGAGCTCCACGATATCGAGCTGCGCTCGATCACGAAGGGACCTTTTAGAAGCAGCGCTCCCTCGCCGCGACAATGGTTTTCAGCGTCGGAGGTAGCAGAGGCTGATTTGGCAAGTTTTCAGGCCATGATATGGTCTGGTTAATCTTTATATGCCTCCGACGCTTTCTCCTCATTGCGGCCGCCATTTTGGGCATTTTCCTCTGCGCAGCAATTCCTAAGGAAGCCATGCAGTCATTCGTTCAATTGGCACTGGGGCTTCTTTCTTTCCCCAGCGCAGCCTGATTTTTGCCTTCTGGGACGCTTTTGGTCTTTTCTTCCCTCATTCTGCTCCGTTCACTCACCTTAGACCACGCTGGGGTGTTGTGTGGCTAGCATGTAAGCTTTATTCTTACCTTTATGGCTGGTCGGGCATTCCATAGTTGTTTCTACATTTTTAATGGATGATTCACCTCCCATATTCATTTTTGACTGTTTTACATCGCTGGATTCTGCTGGACACTTGATACTTTCTTCTGTTTGTAGCCCACTGATGACCTTTAGTGTCTCCTCCCCTATACTTGTGCTACATTTGCTCATATCTCTTCAGTCCTCACGGCTGCACTTCATCTAGAAAACTTCAATTGTTGCGTCAACATGGATCATCCACATAAACCCCAGGGGGCCTCTTCTGGCGGGTGTAAGGATTTAACCGCTAACTCTGGTAAGCGTACCAAGAAAGACCCGCCCTCCCCTTCAAAGTCACCGTCTCCTCTCACGTTGGAAGATATTATGGAGGAGTTGCGCCTCATTCGGCCGTTTATGAATGACACCGCTGCCACTCTTCAGAGGATGGAAGAGAAATGGTCTGGTCTTGATTCCAGACTGTCTGATGTCGAGCAAAAAGTCAGTGATGCTCAGGATGTAGTAGCTAGAGTTGACAATCTCACCAAGGAAGTTAACCAACTCAAAAAGATCACAGAGGATTTGGAAAATCGTAATAGGCGCAACAACTTGCGCATCTATGGTATTCCGGAAGGTTCCGAAGGCTCGGATATGATCACCTTCTTGAAAACCCAAGTCCTTCAGATCGTTGGTCTCCCTAAATCTATGGATTTCAATATTCAAAGAGCTCACAGACTGGGGCCACAGAGTGCATCTTCTTCTTTAAAACCAAGAGGCATAATTGCTTACTTTCTTCTATACTCTGATCTTATGGCAATCCTCAATGCTGCTAAGCAACATAAGCAGATGATATGGTCCGGTCACAGAATCTTCTTCAGTCAAGATGTCTCTAAATCAACTGCTAACCGGCGGAAAGAATTCCTCGACCTTCGACCTGCCTTGAGATCCATGAATGCTCGTTATGGCATAATGCATCCATGTTTCTTTAAAGTTACTTACAAAGTCAGAACTTTGAGCTTTGAGGATCCAGCTGATCTCCGGAAGTTTATTCATGCTCACAAAGGAGAACTTATGGAACTGAGCACATCTTAACTGTTTCGTTATTGTTTCTCGGACTGATTTTGTTAGGTGTTTAGTATGAAGTTTACAAATGTTTAATGCTTCTCTGTTTGTTCTCTTTCATGTTTCTTAGGTCTTCTCTTCCCAGTTCTGACGATGTAGTTCCCTATCCATGTTGCCCTCATGTATGTAACCTACAACTTACCCCGCTGCATTTTTTCCTGTCGTTTGGTAAGTTCCCTTCATCTTGTCTCATAAGTTTACCTCCTTGTTTGTGGTTTTTATCCATACTCTTATTTATCTTGTCAGGTAACTTGTTTTTTTTCTCAGTATCCCTCTCTTGTGTGGCTGTCTTGTTCTTCGCCGCCCCCCTCACTCATCAATGTCCTTTTTTAAAATGTTTTTTATGACTAAAGCCTTCGGGCTTTTCGTCATCTACTTTTTGATATCTCCTTTGGAGGGATTTTGCTCTCCTCCTTTTGCTCCTTTCTTTCCTCTTTCTCTCTCTTTCTTTCTCTTCTTACTCGTTTCTGGGTCCACTCATGCTCTTCTTATTTTTGGGTTTATGTATTTTTTCTTGACGCGTTTTCTCTGTTCTCTCCTTTGCCTTTTATTCTGTTTTCTTTCAGTCAAACCTTCTACTCTCTTTTGCTCTTGCTATATTTTTCTTTCTATGATTTATTGGCTCTCTCCTGCTTTTTTTCCTATATGCTTTCCTGTTTTTCTGCATCAATTCTTCACACTCTTGTTGGTTTTAAATTCCCTTTTTCCCATTACTCTTCCACACTCTTTTGTACTACCCTGCTACCTATTTTTCCTTCCTTTTTACTCATGAAAGGTCTTCGCATCATTTCATGGAATGTTAAGGGCATGCGCAATCCCGTTAAGAAACAACGTGTTTTCTCTCATCTTGCTAAATTGAATTGTCATGTAGCGATGTTACAGGAATCACACCTTAAAATACAAGATTTACCTTCGTTACGTAAACACTGGGTGGGCGAAATTTTTGCTCTCCAGCTGTTAATAACAAGAATGGTGTGTTAATTTTATTTCATAAATCTTTGAATGTTCTCTTACAAAACGAATTTACTGATACAAATGGTAGATGGTTATATTTAAATGTCAAAGTCAATAATACCCAACTCTCTGTTTGTAATGTTTATGGTCCGAATGGCGTTGATCTATCTTTTTGGAGCGACTTTTCTATATTCCTTTCCTCTCATTCTGCTGAAAATTTGATTGTGGGTGGGGATTGCAACCAGCTTATGGATCCTTTCCTTGATCGGAAATCTCAAACCAGATACCTTCCAAATAAGATGCAAAAGGGATTCCTTAAGGCTATTACCACAAGGGGTTTGATTGATGCTTGGCGCACATCTCACCCAGAGGTTTTAGAATTTTCCTTTTTTTCACCGGTCCACAAATCCCATTCATGCATTGATTACATTTTTCTCACACAACCTATGCTACAATTCATGAATAAGGTTGAAATTGGTTCGATTCTCATCTCTGACCATGCCCCCGTCATCCTTGACATGGATTATCCCTCTTCTTCTCCCACCTCTAGGCGGTGGCGTTTTAATAATTCTCTTCTTTTGGAACCTCAATTCTCTGAACAGTTTACCATATTTGCTCAAGAGTTTTTCTTCATAATCTCTCCTCCGTCTCTCAATTTCATCTCATTTGGGATGCCTTCAAAGCATCTGCTAGGGGCTTCATTATAGATTATGTTTCCCGGAAAAAAGAAAGCCCTCTTGAACTCAGCATTGCTTCTAAAACAAATTAAAACCTTGGAGCATAAGTACTTCACTACCAATTGCCCTGATACCCTACCGCTTCTTATTAAAGCAAAAATGCAATATAATAAGCTATCTTGGGATTCTGCTTGTAATATTATCCTCAAGTTTAATGCAAAGATGTATGGTGGTCGGAATAAGGCAGGAAAATCCCTAGCAAATTATCTCAAAATTAAAAAGCAAAAATTTAAAATTGTCTCCATTAAGGATAACTCTGGCACTCTTCATCTTTCAGACGCTAAAATACTCGAATGCTTCACTGATTATTACACCTCTCTTTATACTCCCGAAACCCATCCCTCTCAAGAGCTTATTGACTCTTTTTTCAAAATATTCCTAAACCCCCTGATAGTTGCCATGATCTTACATCTCTGAATGTCCCTATTTCTGAACCAGAGATTATTGAGGCCATTGCTCTTTTGCCCAAAGATAAGACACCGGGCCCAGATGGCTTTACTGTTCGATTCTTTTTACATTTCAAAGCACTTTTGGTACCTCACCTCCTTTCATTGATTAATTATTTTCTACTCACCGGTGCATCGCAGGGTTCCTTTACACAAGCGATGCTTTGTTTAATACCTAAGAAAGATAAAGATCCCTCCATATGTACGAACTATCGGCCCATTTCCTTAATAAATACTGACTAAAAAATATATGCTAAACTCCTTGCCCTTCGAATCAACAAAGTTATTCCTACTTTAATTAACATATACCAATCCGGCTTTGTTAAAGGACGCTCCATTGCAGATAACTCCTGTACCTTTCTTAATATTATACACCTGGCCTCCAAGCTGGACTCTCCTGTGGCTGCTATCACCCTGGATGCTGAAAAAGCATTCGACAGGGTTAATTGGGATTTTATATTCGGTGCTTTAAGATTGCACGGTTTCAGCCCCCCTATTATAAAATGTATTCAGCTTTTATACTCTGCACCCACTACTTCAGTTTGGGTAAATGGCTGCCAATCTCGCTACTTTCCTCTTCTCAGGGGACTAGACAGGGCTGCCCTCTTTCCCCCTTCTTTTCATCCTTGCCCTTGAGCCATTTATGGAGACTCTTAGACGTTCACCGCATTACACGGGGTTCCAGTTTCATAATCTAGATATCAAATTTACTGCTTATGCAGACAATATTTTGTTATTCATTTCTAATCCATCTGTTTCTTTGCCGGCCTTTTTTTCTCTTTTAAAGGCTTACTCTAATGTTTCAGGTTACAAATTGAACATAGACAAATCTGAAATCTTACCTTTAAACAAATTCTGTCTTCCCTCTATGTTCCTTGATTCTGGTTTTGAATGGAATTCTGCACATATCAAATGCCTCGGTATTCTATATTCTAACAATATCAAAGAGACTATTAGAATTAATCATGCTGATATTCTTAAGAAACTCTCTGCTCTCATAGACGGTTGGTCTCCACTTTTCCTTTCTTGGTGGGGTAGATTAGCCACTATTAAGATGATGCTTCTTCCAATCATCAATTTTTATCTTTCTATGCTCCCTGTTTCTCTCCCTAATACCTTTTTCGTGCCATCAACAGCTCCTTGATTAAGTTCCTTTGGAATAATCGCAAACCTAGGATCTCATTGGCGCGTCTTCAACTTTCTAAGGCACTAGGTGGAGTTAACTTTCCTAATCTCAGACGATATCATTCGGCATTTACTCTGAAACAAATCTGGACTTTTTTGTCTGACTCTAGTGTTCCGCCAAGCACAGCTTGGAGTCCTTTAGAACAGGCCCAATATTCTCCTTTCTCCTTCCTTTCTGCTACCCGTATTACTTTACCCCCGAAACGTTTTTCCTCTCCCATCCTCATTCACTCCAAAGCTCTTACTATCTCACTGTGCGGCTCTCGTCTTTCTCCGAATAATCGGTCCTTGTGAATTCCGATTTGGTATAACAAACATTTTAAAATAAACAATCGTGCTTTATTTTGGAAGGAATGGATAGATAAAGGCATTATCACTCCTCAACATCTGATGAAGGATGGGTCCTTTATGCAATTCTCTGATCTTCAAACCTCTTATGGTATCTCTTCTCTACACGCTTCTCATTACTCCCTGCTCAAACAAGCTCTTACCAGTTTCTATTTTCCGGAAAGCCCTACTGTTACAGCCGCACAACCATCCCCTCTTTCTATTGATTTTTCCACCCAATTTAAAGCTGCCATCATTTATAAGTTATTATCTCACCCCCATGCCTAGAACCAAATCCAGTTTGGAACTCCTATGGGAAAGAGACTTATCCCTTGATCTCCCCTTCACCTCTGGGATTCCCTTTGGTCAAAGATTCATACCACCTCTCGCTCTGCAAGTACTACACAGACCTTATATGATTTTTATAACAGACTATTTTTCACTCCCAGTGACCTTTATAGATTTAAACTACTGGATTCCCCCAAATGTTGGTCATGTCCCGATGAAAATGGGGATTTTCTTCACATGTTCTTTCACTGTCCTTTGGTTAAATCCTATTGGTCTCGTATCTGGTTGAGATTAAACGACATTTTATCTTCCAATGTCCCCTTCCATATTACACATGTTTTTTTGGGCAGTTTTTTTCCTTTCTGGGAACCTCACAGTAGTGCAGGTAATTTTATTGACTTATTTTTAGCCATTTCGCTTCAGATCATTACCACCAATTGGAAGGACACTTCAAAAATTTCGTACCAAGCTTGGTGGAATTTATTGTGCCATCATCATAGACTAGACCGAGCCTATGCTACCTCTACTGCTTTGTTGATTAAAAAAGATCTACTATGGATGCCACTAACTTCTTTTCTTTCCAGAGTGCAGAGCTGATTCCACATGGTGTATACCATAATGTTTTTTACTATGTACCTTATCCCATTTGAATACTGATTCTGTTTGCATTACTTATTGGACTCTTCTTTTCTCTTTTTTTTTTACTCTCTCTTCTCCTCTTCCTCTCTTTCTCTCTGCTCTCCCGTTCTTCTTTTCTCTCGTTAAAAATCTTCTACAAATGCATATGTTCTTTGTACAGTTATTATCTCATGAGGATATTGTCATGATATTGTTTTTTATTTTTCATAATATGCTTTCCTTTTTACCCGTATCCTCTCGCTACATGTCTCTGTACTGATGTTTTACTTTGTTTAATGCCTAAATAAAGCATTCTAAACTTTAAAAAAAAAAACTGCAATGACACATTTCATGTGGTATTATAGTCTAGTCACTGCTTGCCGCATTCTTAATTCTCTTTTGATGTGCGTGGCACTGTTTTAATTACACGCAATAGGCCTTGCTGCAAGTTAACAAGACTATTGTTTCTGTACAGAGTGCATTAGAGCGCATGACACTAACATGTGGCCAAGCAGATACGGACGATTGGCGTATGGGAAGGCAAATGGATCGGTTGCTAGAGGTGCGAGGGTAATACATGACTCTGACAGGTTTGTCTGATCACTATCACCCTTTGCCACAAGAGCATAATGCTGCAGGATGGGTTAGAGACACCTGCCAATTTTCATTTTCTTCGAAATGATTGCAGTTTCTCTTTGGGGCTCAGGAAATCTGTGCCCTAATAATCTGAGGTAACATGAAACACTGTGCTTATGAGTGAGAGTAACATACAGGAATAGTCTGATTTATGATTGCTTTAACCCTTTTTATGTTCCAGGAAAGTTGTTTTTGTACTCGTAATAGATTTACTCACACAGTATTGTTAATAAAGCTACTCTTACGGACGGACTGTGTGGTTCAGGGGTGGGAATGGCCCAGAACCTGGTGCACACCCACATTTGTATGGGTATTCACACACCATTTTTTCACCCTGGACTATGGTGCAAAGGTGTGTTGCGTGGGGATAGGCAGCATGATTCTGCGCCAGCGCTTGGTAGAGGGAAGGATAGTGCCACATCTCTTTAAACATGGTGCTTTTCTGCTCTCTCCCTGTCTAGACACTACGCGCGTTTCTGCTGGAATGCCTTCATCAGGGGCCGTCACTTTAATCACTAAAGTTGTGTCTCAAATATCCAATGTCTAAACGATAGTTATATGCAATATGTTGTCCGACATTAATTTATCCAGAAAGTGCCGAGTTTTAAAAGAATGCTGGATCCTTCTTTAGTCTCTCCACGCTTGAAGAAACTGAACTCTGAGTGCTCCGTGTTGCGCGAAAGGTTAATTGAATAATGACATTTGAATGGTGCATATGCATAAATGTCCGTGTAGGAGAGAAGTTATTATTTTCTGTTTTTTTAAATTCTTTTTATTAACATTTTGCTCATAAGACCACAGACAATCATGATTATGGCAGTAAGCCCCCAGTTGCAATACAGTCCAATCACCTGCGATTTCCAGCAGGGCAGAAGGTTGTCCATAGCATTATTTGCAGTAGGTGCAAGGTCCATCTCATGTGTACATAAAGCAGGTTAAATCCCCCCGGTAGTTAAGAGTGAGCTTCCTCGTCACATGTCCTGGACTTCACAATTGATCATTGCCCAGATCTAATCCCCGCCTATAGTTTCGCCACGGAGCCCATATTTTCTCCCACGTTTTGCTACATCCTCTCCCTTTATACACCGTCTCTTCTGCCCTCTGGCACCACTCTATGTCGCACTTCCATTCTCTCAATGAGGGCGGCAGGGGGGACCCCCATCTATGTGCAATGTTCCGTTTGGCGATACCTGCCGCCAGAGCAAGTCAGATTTCGGTATACCTTGACCAATCCGTATCCCCCTTGATCATCAGGAGTAACCATTTTGCGTCCATAGGGACACTTGTGCCGGAGACTCTGGACAGTATGCCTGTAACTTCCCGCCAGTAGCTATCACCGGGCATTCCCACAAGATGTGAAAGAATGTACCCTCTGGCTGGCATCCCCTAACGCAGAGCGCTGATTGTGTTTTACCCCATGTATATAAATGTGTGCGCGGGTAGTATGTGTGATGAAGGATTTTAAGTTGCACGAGCCGGAACCGTGTCCGGATCGCTACTTCCCTTGGACTCTGCACTGCCTCCTGCCAGTCCGAGTCGTCTAAGTCACCCAGGTCTTCAGTCCACGCTGCCCGCAGCGTGACTAGGGGGTCAGGCATATTGTTGATTAACTTACGATAGACAGTGGAAGTGGGCTTGTCTGCAATGGGGTCAAGGAGCAGCCGGTCTTCAAGCGGCAAGTACTCCGGAAGTGAAGTGCCGTGTTGAATGTGTCTCTGTAGAGCGTGCATGAGCCGGAGGTAGTGGTATTTTTGCGTGCTGTGCAGGGCGTATTCTTGTTGTAGTTTCTCGAATGTGAGAGGTGCCGCCCCCCTCCACACGTCTCCCAGTCATTTAATCCCTATCATTTTCCATCTCCCGAAGCCTGAGAGTGTGGCTACTTCGTTAAGGAACGCGCCCTCCCAAAGCGGGGTTTGGCCCGTCAACTCCCCAGCCCATCCCAATAGTTTATTCGCTTCTCTCCAGCCGTCCACTACCACTTTCGTATGCAACGGGCACACCAGCTTCCTCTGACGTGAATATAGGAGTGAGGCATATCGGCCTCCAGGCATACCCGCTCTGTCGACCCTGTAGGCTGGTTCATTCTCATCCGTATAGACCCAATCATTAATGACCATGAGCTGAGAGGCCCAATAGTACAACCTGATGTCTGGAACCGCCAGTCCTCCATCATAGACGCCTCTCTGTAACTTAGTGAGTGCTATTCTTGGGGAGCCCCCCTGCCATAGTAGTAGTCGAACTTCATGTGAGATCCTTTTAAAAATCGTGGGGGGGACCCAAAACGGGGTGTTCTGGAGAACATAGAGGAGGCGGGGCAAGGCCATCAGTTTGTACAGCGCTGCCCTTCCCATCAGTGACACCGGAAGGGTGCGCCAGTGGCGCACATCAGTACTGAGGCGCTCTAGCTGGGGCTCAAGGTTCGCCTGCAAAAACCGGTCGGGGTCTCTCGTCACGTGTATGCCCATGTATTTGAACCCTTCCAACGCTATCGGAGCAGGACGGCTTGCCGGTACCCTGGGCGGGGGCCCCGAGAGTGGGAATATCACCGACTTGGCCCAATTAATGCTGTACGCCGAGTAACTACCGAAGAGCTCAAATATATGCAGCACCCTCGCCATGGATTGATAGGGTCTCGCCAAGTATAGGAGGATGTCATCTGCGTACAGTGAGATGCGCTCCTCCCAACCACCCGGGGCAGCTATCCCCCATATCATCGGATCTCTTCTAATCCAGTGCGCCAATTTTTATTTTATTTATTTTTATTTGAAAAGTTTTATATAGCGCTGGCTAGACCCGGAGGTATCAGAGCGCTTTACATGAGGATCAGCGAGTTACAGGTTACATAGTTACATCAATTAAATCAAAGAATCACAGAGGGAGGAGGAGGGGGAGGGAAGGAAACACAACGGGGAAACGAGGAAAACAATGTCAGATGACCGGCTGGGTAGGTGACGGCCGAGGGGGTGAAACCAGGGCCAGACTCCTCTATAGCTGCATATGACAGCTCCACCGGGCATCGGCCAAGGTTGCTCGTGCACCGAGGTAAGTGCAAACAGTTTTGGTATCCGCCCAGGGGGCATCATCAAAGGTCCATCGAAAGTTCCATCAAAGTTCCACCGGGCATGGGCCATGTTGCTCCGGCTCCATGGTGTGTGCAATGTTCAAGGTTTCAGTCGGGGGGCATAGTCATAGATCAATTGGCAGCACCCATCCCGGAGTTACTGGGAAGCTAAGATCCTATATCCTTAAAGAAAAGAACACAAGAGCAAAGAACACCATAAAGAAAAACGCTAAACTACTTGTGTAGCCGAGAAAGCCTATCTTGGGGAGAAGAGCGAGAGGGAACACAATGCAAACCGCAGTGAGCACCAGCAGGAGTTCCCCATCCAGGTATCACGATCCGGTGTGGTCACCTCTTAAAAACCCTGCAATTGCAGCAGGCCGCTCGGTTTTAATGATGAAAAGATAAGAGGACATTGCTCCAATGTTCTGGATTAAGATTGCACTTGCAACAAGAACCTTTCCTGGAGATCCGAATGCAAAGAGACCCATATCTTCATAAGATGTGACAGCGGTCTGAATGCACATGCTAAGGAGGAGGTATATGGAATAAGATGCTAGGCAGGCCACAAGCAGCAGTAGGATACTGAATCCTATTATTCCTGTGCTCGCCATAGCAAAGGATAGGCTTAGAATTCCACTCCCCATGATAGCATTCATCAGATTTAACACAGAGAAACCGAAGGAAGTACCCGAGGATCTGTGCCCTGTTGATCTATCTCCCAGCAGCAAAGGGGTGGATTCGTCTTCTTGGGCAGATACATAGTGACCGTGGTCTGCGTTGATGACGTGCCAGTTAGAATCCATATTTCTAAATTAGAAGCAAATCTATCAAAGGGTGAAACTAAACTAAAGCACTCTATGCATACAGGACACACAGTACCTAGCACCAGAGTCCCTTAAACGTAAACGTAATCCACAGAGAGTTCTTAGTAGCTTCCAAAAACACTCCGCTGGCAACGTGACGACCTGTCCACAACCTGCCCCAACAGTCCATTATTTGAGACCGCATTCTGTTGTTGATTATTGCGGCATATTGTCCCTTTCTGTCTTGTGGTTTGAGTGCAAGGGCAAAAAGCAATGGGGACAAGGGGCAACCCTGTCGGGTGCCCCTGCCGAGCCAGAAGGAACGAGAGACCACCCCATTGACCCGCACCTGTGCATTGGGACTCTCATCCAATAATCTCACCCACTGATTAAAATTGGGGCAGAAGCCCAACTTTTGAAGAACTTCAAAGAGATAGGGCCATTCTATACTGTCGAATGCCATGGAAGCGTCCAGTGACATTACTGCCGTCTGTTGAGCTTCCGGGCTGTCCGTGAGGTGGAGCACTCCGTAGAGTCTCCTAAGGTTGTGCCGGGTGCTTCTTTTAGGCATAAATCCCGACTGGTCGATATGCACAACTTCAGATAGGACAGGCACCAGTCTGTTGGCTAATGCCTTGGCGAGCACCTTCGCCTCGACATTGATCAGAGAGATTGGGCGATAGGACGCGCACTGGTCTGGCGGCTTCCCGGCCTTGTGTATTACCGTTATAGTGGCTGTTCTCTGATCGGGTGGGAGCTCCCCCTTCTCCCAGGCCTCCTCCAACATAGCCAGCATAGGTGGTATTATTATGGAGGCTTGGTGCTTGTAGATCTCAACTGGAAGCCCGTTGGGGCCGGCTGCTTTCCCTGAGTTTAGATCTTCTAGGGCCGCACCCAATTCCTCACTTGTGATATCTGCCTCCAGAGCGGGCCGGGATTCCTCAGAGAGCATGGGCAGGGAGAAGTCTCACAATAATTCCTCACAGTTGCCCCTACTTCTAGTACTGGCCGGTGTATAAACACCTTCAAAATACACTGCAAAAGCCTCTGCTATACCCGGGCTAGTAGTATGTAACACTCCCATCTGATCCAACACTCCCGTCACCCAAGAACGCTCTCTGTCTCGTTTCTACAGCCAAGCTAGGAGCCGTGCTGCCTTGTCCCCTACATCGTAAAGCCTATGTTGCGTCGCGAGTGCGTACGCCAGCGCCGCTCCCTCCGCGAGTAATCGCAGTTCATGCTGTTTCAGTGCCAGTCTATGTCGCAGGTCCCTTGAGGCATCATCCGCTGCCTCTGTCTCCATCTGCATGATCTCCAGCTCAAGGGATCGTGCTTGAAGCGCCTCTTCCTTGTTTTTCCCTCCGATGAGAGCCTGTGTTTGCCCCCTCAAGACTGTCTGCTGTCTGCTGGAGGCAACGGAGCTGGTGTTCTCTTGGAAGTACCGTTCTGAGCACTTCCGAATCTGGTCTCGGAGGTCTGGATCTTTCAGGTGCCAGGGGTCAATCCGCGGGAAAGCCGCCCTATTAAGTACTGGTCCCTTGATCGCCACTCCCACCGGGGAGTGATCGGAGATTCCCCGAGCCATCTGCTGTGGGGTAGTAAACTCCTCCACCTTATCGTTCTGTGTGAATAGATAGTCTATCCTAGAGAAGGAGTTATGCCTGGCTGAGTAGTATGTGTATTGCCTGGTTGTGGGGTTGCGTGTCCGCCATATGTCTACCATACCGAGGGCCGTTATGAAGCCTGCCAAGTCGTACGCCCCCCTGTTACCTCCCCCAATAGCTGAGCGATCCAGGTCCGGATTCATGACAGCGTTAGTGTCACCGCCTAAAAGGAGGGTGCCCGGGGGCAGCCCGAGCAAGAAGGAACTGATCTTGGGGAAAGTGACCTTGTGGAGCCCAGGGGGAATGTAAAGTGAGCTGAACACTATCGCCTGCCCCTCCCACCTACCCACCGCTGCAACCTGACAGCCTGCATCGTCTGTATGTACACTCGTGATAGTCAGGGGGAAAGCATTGCGAACCAGAATGCCCATTCCCCGCGCCCCGGAGGAGAACCCAGAGTGGGCTGCTAGCCTATATCCAAATATGTCAAGTGCTTTGCATTTGCTGCCTTTCAGGTGTGTCTCCTGAAGCAACACAACGTCTGGGGAGTGCCTTTTGATGTACTGAAGGACGAGAGTACGTTTAATTTTATTACCCAGTCCATTTACGTTCCAGGTCCACAGGTTTAGGTTAGTCTGCTCCCCCATATTGTGTAGTCTGAGTTGTACTCCCCTTGACTTCCCCCCCTGCCCGGCTCCATCGTGTATGAACTGGGTGCAGCCTTTTGGTTATGTTGGTCCTGAGCAAATCGAAAAACATGTTACAAAACATTAAACAACGTACCCAACTCCCCCCTCCCTGCACCCTTGCTTGGTGAGTGAAAACCCCCCACCTCCCACACACAAAGAGTGCCTGTCGCCCAAACTGTGTTATAGTGAAACAATAAGCGAGGGGCAGCATGCCAGCCACCAGCGCAGGCCGCCTTACATGCCCAATCGGATATACCTGAACCCAATAAGCACACAGTAGTGGCAACCTCAGTCAATTGCTGTCCCATCACTCCGTTCTTGTCTCGCTCAGGCAGTAACCCAAGATAAGGTCCCAGGGGTATCTGTAGATGCTTACCCCTCATGAATAGAAGGGCCCCTCTGCACCCACTTTCTGCCCTCCCCCTCTGGCCCGGCACTGAGTCTCGGAGGGTTCAATGTAGAGTCAAAATACTTGCGGGGGTGGGGCGAAGGCTTGCATTGTCCCTCGGTCAGTGGTCTCTCTCAAAGCTACCGACGTCGTGTGTCTCCTTGTCACCGCCACTGGCATCTCCCGTCCCAGGCGGCCCCCGATGCTTCCCTCCTCCGCGACCAACTTTGCGCCAACCTTCGAGCCAGTCACTTACTTCTGTTGGGGAGTCGAAGAAGTATGATTTTCCTTTGTCTATAATTTTGAGTTTTGCTGGGAAGAGCATCATATATTTTACATTGGCATCTCACAGAGCTTGCTTTGCAGCATCAAACGAGCGCCGTTGGCGCTGGACATTCAGGGTGAAATCCGGGAAGAAGCGGATGGTTGCATTCTCGAGACGTATATCCCCATGTTGGCGCGCAGCCTGCAGTATAGCATCTCGATCTCTAAAGTTCAATATCCTCACGATCATTGTGCGTGGTGGTGCTCCTGGCCGCGGCAGGCCTCCCAACGCCCGGTGTGCTCTTTCAATGGAAAAAAGCGAGGACAGGCGCGCAGGCTTCAACTTATTTAGGATTAGGTCTTCAAGGAAGAGGTCTACCGACTGCCCCTCCATTCCTTCCGGCACACCTACCACACGGATATTGTTACGCCGTGCTCTCCCTTCCTGGTCTTCGAGCCGGGGCAGTGATCTCCGACTGTGTCTTTGTGAGACGTGTGACTTGTTCCTCCAGACGTTTGGTTTTAGCCTGTAATCATCCTATGTCCGCTTCCGCCGCCGACACCTTCCCTGACAGTTTACAAAAGTCTGCCCGGAGCAAGGCCACCTCCTCCGTGACAGAGTCCAGCTTAGGCTCAAGTGTTCCCCTTAGGTCCGTGATCGCTTTCATAATGTCTTTTAAGGAAGGATCCGGGAGCCGATCTTCAGGGTCGCCCGGCGGCTCCCTGCCCATTGCCCCATCATCTCGATGCCGGGCCACTGTATATTTGTCGATCTGGTTCATCTGACCTGTCGCCATCGCTTTCGTGAGCCCCATGCCCACCACGCTTGTCGCACACCAGTGAATCCTATAGGCACGAGAAGCAGGCCCAGGTAGCACCGGACACACGGCCTCTTTGGTCCGGTCAGGTGGCGGTGCGAAGCAGGTCTCTTGCCTTAGAGCCCCCTACACATCCAGGGAAGCGGTGGCCGCTACTGGTTGCGGGTCTCTACTGTACCACCAGCTAGGCCAGTGGAGGGATCGATGACTTCTCAGCCGGTCCCTCGATTCGTCGTCACCCCCCCGGGGTCTGCATCCGCTCACCGGGTCCCCTTGGCGCAGGGAATGAAGGAGGAGTGGGGGTCTATGTCTGATGTAGGCCGCTGCAAAGCCACTCTTTCCCGCTGCTTCTCCCGCTGTGTGCGCCGTCTCAGGAGCCACCGGTCATCCCTCCCATGGTCCTCAGCACCCCCACTGCACAGCCGCCGCTGCCCCCTCGGATCTGCGTGGACCTTGGTGCATCGATCACCCCGGTAGGCAATTTTGGCCCAGTCTGGAGCCGGGGTGAGACGTAGCTCCCAGGACGCCAGCCGGCCGCCTGAGCTTTCCCGCGACTCCGGGAGGCGCCTCTTCTTACCACCAGTCAGTGCGCACCTCGCCACCGCAGCACGGCCTCCTTGATCTTTAGGCTGCTTGCGGAGCCTCTCTTCTGCCGATCGACGTGTGCCTCCCTCCGCACCGCTGCGCCCTGGTGAGTCAGCAGTCAGCCCTCCGCTCGGCCGCCCGGAGACCTGTCTCTGCGTTTGGCGCGTCGGAGCGTTAGGGCCGCGCCATCTTGCCTCCTTCTCCCTTCGTCCGTCACCACCCGTATGTCTCTGCCGGCACCTTTTTGGGATCCGATCGCCTTCACGGGGTTCCCAGCTCTCGCCGCTGCAGCCCGCTGTGCATTGATTGCCACTACAGGTACGGATGATGTCGGATATTGGGGTTTAAGCGCCGTCGGCTAGCGGAGCTCTCTCAGTTGGCAGCCATTTTCCGCGGCCGCTAGCCACGCCCCAGAAGATATTATCTTCCTCACAAAAATGGCCATGCGGACGCAAAGAAAAACGTGGTTGTTGGCGCACAGTGTATCCAGTAGCACCCATACCTTCCCTCTGAGTCCGGACATAGAGCCATATTTGTGAGGAAAATCATATCTATAAGTGACGGCCCCCTGATGAAGGCATTCCCGCCGAAACACGCGTAGTGTCTATACACCGTCAGTCTTTGTGCCTCCATATTGTCAACTTTTTCAGTTATTCAAGTCTATGACATTGTGAACTAAATTGCCATTGTACTAAAGCTTAATGAATTGACGTATTGTGCGTTGAGTTAGATGTGCTCAAGATTAGCACGCTAAGTAGGATTGAATGATTGATAACTATCTCACAATATAAACAAATAATTCTTGTATTGACTGCTGTGCAGGACATTATAATTATGAACTATGTTTTTAAATAAGGGAAGATTTCTAATAATAATTTTTTATACAAAAGATTAAAAATAATTTTAAGATAAGCACATAAGCAGTTCTTCAAGTTATTTAATGAATTGCAATTTAATTGTTTGCTGCTGCAAATTTACATGTTGTATGCCTGCACACATTTTTGTTTATTGTCTCTTGCCCAAGTTTGTTTCTAAATATATGCCTTTAACATGCATGCCTTTACAGTGCATCGATTACCATGCATAAGCCTTCACCAAGCATGCCTTTACCATGCAGGGTTTTACCACACGTATGCCTAAGTAAGTATATATGTATGCATCTATATATAAATATATATATGTATTTATATAAATATAAATACATGTATATATTTATATTACCTTATCGACCCATACCCCTAAACTCAACCACCCCTAAATCCTATATATATACCCTTACCACCCAAAACCCCTACCCACCCTAAACCCTAAAAACATCCTTGCTACAAAACACACTTACTCACCCTAAACCCTAAAACAGCTTTACCACCCAAATACCCTTACATACCCTAAACCCTAAAAATATCCTTACCATCCAAATACCTCTACCCACCCTAAACCCTAAAATAACCTTACCAACCAAATACTCTTACCCAACCTAAACCTTAAAAAGACCCTTGTCACCCAAATAGCCTTACAAACCATAAACCCTAAAAATACCCTTGCCACTTGAATACCCATACTCACCTAAACAGTAAAACACCTTTGCCACCCAAATACCCTTACCCACTCTAAACCCTAAACATCCTTGCCACCCAAATACCTTTTTCCACCCTAAACCCAAAAAAATACCCATGCCACCCACAGTGGCGTAGCAAGGGGAGCGGGGTGGTCCACCCTGGGCAGCACAAGTTTATCTATCTATCTATCTATCTATCTATCTATCTATCTATCTATATCTATCTATCTATCTATCTATCTATCTATCTATATATATATATATATATATATATATATCTCCACCAAATGCTCTCTTCTAGAATGAAAGAGAGCGAGACACATGCTCCGGGTTTGCAAAGGATTTATTAGAGCAATTCAAGCACGGTTGATCCCAAAGGTCCGTGAAACGCTTTGGCAGACGCGTTTCTAGCCGGAACGGCTTTCATCAGTGCCGGTCTCACAGGCTGGTTATTTCACCTGGGATTGAAAAAACATCCATGTGACCACTTCCAATTAAGTAGTCTCTCGGCCCCTCCTCCTATTTAGAGGTGTATACCTTCTCGTGCAACTCCTCCCGGCAGCCTGCATGCTGGGTCATGTAGTCCAATGTGGAAACCCATACAGTGATGGGCTGAGTCCAAAACACACAGTGGCGTCCCAAATCCTGGCTATTGACCACACTCCGCCGCAGTTCACCGAAGGCACAATAGTCCGGCTCACACCTTTTGCAATACCCTTATCAGGCAGTACATTTCTGCCTCCTCTCTCCCCATACACAAAGTAGCTGCTCCGTGGCAATGACTCCGCTTGGGGGGGCTCCGTGTTTGCATTTCAAATGCACAAACCAAGTTTTACTGACAATCACGGGGCTCCTGACCGAGAGGGCGTGTCTCATGCCGGTGTCAGCAATACCGGCTACATATCTCCACCAAATGCTCTCTTCTAGAATGAAAGAGAGCGAGACACATGCTCCGGGTTTGCAAACCCTAAACCCTAAAAATACCCTTGCCACTTGAATACCCATACTCACCTAAACAGTAAAACACCTTTGCCACCCAAATACCCTTACCCACTCTAAACCCTAAACATCCTTGCCACCCAAATACCTTTTTCCACCCTAAACCCAAAAAAATACCCATGCCACCCACAGTGGCGTAGCAAGGGGAGCGGGGGTCCGCCCTGGGCAGCACAAGTTTATCTATCTATCTATCTATCTATCTATATCTATCTATCTATATATATATATATATATATATATATATATATATATATATATATATATATATATATATATATATATATATATATATATCTACTGGCGGTCGCCAGTAGATAGTTATAGTTAGGACCTATTTTCCATAGGAAATCCGCGACATTCTATTTGAACTAACTCTTGCGTCGGTTGACGAATCTTCGCGAAATTTTCAAACTTTATGGCCCGCTCCGGTCCGCTCCTACCCTGAAAGTCTCAGGGTGATTTGTCAAGTGGGGGCCGAGAAAAAGGGGTCCCAAAACGTGTTTTCCCCATTCATTTTCCCATAGGAAACTTTAGACACGGCTACAGCCCGAACTGCTGAACGGAATTACACCAAATTTGGCAAAGAGGTAGTTCTTGGTTCAGAAAGAACCCTTTTGTTAAATGGTGAAAATCCGTTCAGTAGTTGCGGAGAAATTAAAAAATAAGAGTCAAAAAATCAATTTCCCATAGGAAACTTTATGCAAGGCTACAGCCCGAACTGCTGAACGGAATTACACCAAATTTGGCAAAGAGGTAGTTCTTGGTTCAAAAGAACCCTTTTGTTAAATGGTGTAAATCCGTTCAGTAGTTGCTGAGAAAATCAAAAGTAAAAACACATATATATCTGGGCGGAGCCTAACCACACATGTCATCGTGAGATCTGATTGGCTGTCAGCACTTCATCCTGGAATTGCTGGCAGCCATCTTGGGACCAATATAAATGATAGTACCCCTTTGAAATGCATTGTAGTGAATTGAAGATTTTGAGGGTTACCAAAAGGAGAACTATAAAGGGTGATAACAGACTTTAGTTACATTAGAATTCATTTGTTGATGGTACCATACTAATTTCAGGAATTGTGGTGTGTTCTAAGGTGATTTTACCCTGTAGAAAAACCTTCTGCTGGGATATCATGAATCATGTTTGAGAGAAAACTATTTTCACATGATTGTCCCATACAGTTTTGGAAGGTGCCCCAGAAGCTAAAATGAGAGCATATTTTCTGTAAATTCACATTATCTTTCTCAGACATGTGAGAATGAAGTCTGACATTCTCAGTAAAACATGTACATCCAACAAGGGCAGAGACTGTCAGTTGATTCCTTTGTGTTCTACTGCAGCTTCCCAGAGTGTTCTAAAGAACAACTAGAGTGCTAACAGTCTTACTTATGACAAAAGTATGGCACACCTGAAGCCATCTTGATTGGAATAAACTGGTAACACTTAAAACATTTAATTTAAAAAGGAACAAAATGAGGGGGTTCATTTTGCCATAGAAATTATGGTTAGTGCTGTAGAAAGAAAAATTAGGACATGTTTTAAGTGAGATCTCAAATATCTTCCTGTTATATTTCAACAGGAGCAGCCTGTCAGTTGATGCCTTTGTGTTCTACTGCAGCTTCCCAGAGTGTTCTAAAGAACAACTAGAGTGCTAACAGCCTTACTTATGACAAAAGTATGGCACACCTGAAGCCATCTTGATTGGAATAAACTGGTAACACTTAAAACATTTAATTTAAAAAGGAACAAAATGAGGGGGTTCATTTTGCCATAGAAATTATGGTTAGTGCTGCAAAAAGAAAATTTAGTGCATGTTTTAAGTGAGATCTCAAATCCTCTTCTATTTCATTAGAAAATTCTGACATGCAGACTGAAACAATCACTTTCAATACCAGCAGTAGACTTCCAGTTAACTCCTTGGTGAGCAGTAGCTTTACTACAGTTATCTAATGAACAACTAGAGTAATAACATTCTGAATTTATGGCAAATGTGTGACACATCTGAATGCCTTCTTGATGGAATCAAAGTAAAAACTGAAAGCATTTCCTACTGAGGAGACTGCAGTAAATGAGGAAATTAGGAAACTTCATAACAAAGAAGTCTTCCAAGATGGCCACCAGTGAAAAAAGAGCCCAAATGTAGCACAAATATTACCCAGATGTAGCCCACATATAGCCCAATGACAAAAGTGTGCAAAACACTTTTTATTTTTAGTTTTTTTGCAGTTTTATGTAGTGCAGACTGGTCAGGTATTGGAGCGTTGCATCTTAAAACATGACCCCCTACACTACAAAAACACCACTGCACTACCCTAAACCCTAAAACACTACCCCAGCACGACCCCTACACTACACAAGCACCACTGCACTATCCTAAACCCTAAAACACTACCCCCAGCATGACCCCCTACACTACACAAACACCACTGCACTACCCTAAACCCTAAAACACTACCCCAAGACCACTGCACTAACCTAAATCCTAAAACAATACCCCCAGCACGACCCCCTACACTACCCAAACACCACTGCACTACCCTAAAACATGACCCCTACACTACACAAACACCACTGCACTACCCTAAACCCTAAAACACTGCCCCCAGCATGACCCCCTACACTACATGTAGGAGAGTAGGATCTGCTTCACAGGGGTACCCCCACTTTTTGCTGATACTTCACTGGTTTTCGACATTAGTCTGGCTGGGGCCCTGCTATTCAGAACCCCAGCCTAGCTGTTTCCTCTTTAAAAGGGTCTCCATGTGCCTTAGGCACATCACTGATTGGGATCTGGAGTGCCCTTGTAAGTCCCTAGTATATGGTATACTATGTACCAAGGGCATAGGTACCTCAGAGGCCTGCCAGGGGCTGCAGCATATATTATGCCACCCCTGGTAGGCCATCCAAACTGACACCACAGGTCTGCTACTGCAGCCTGGGTAAGGTGGTGCATGCACCCCTTGCTGTGGTATAGGTTACCTATATCACTAAATGCATACACACATATAAACCTATAAGTCACTCCTAAGGCAGGCCTTATCAATCCTAAAGGCAGAGTGCATGGTTCCTATGTGAGAGGGTGCCCCTGCATGAGCAGGGCCCCTCTGCAGCGTTCGGAGACCATCTCTGATGCTGTTTGTAGTGCAGCCTGACCATATACTCTTAAACGCATTATATCCTCGCGGTAAAATGCTAACTATGGAATGGCTGCACCGAAACATGTCGTGTTTGGTGTCAAACATCTTGGAATACTACCCCCCGCCAATTCTGGCGGCGGGGGTAGCATTCCACCCTTCTAGAGGGAAAGGCATGTTAACTCTGACGAGTCCGGTAACTTCTTTCCAGAGCCCTGGCATCACAAAATGGATGCTGCTGCCACAGACACGAGTCTGGCCTCCTGCTGCTGGACGAAACTCCGGCAGGGGAGGCCTGGACAATAGGTTTCCTGTCCCAGGGAGGTGTGACCACCTCCCCAGACAGGACAATGTGTATTGGGGCTGGGCGGGAGCACTTTCGGGTGCTTTGAAGTCCTGCACTGGGGGCACATTTGGTGTCCCTGTGCATACCCCAGTTCAAACCGGATCAGGGGCTTGCAGCCCCTGCTTTGGCGCGAACTGGACAAAGGGAAAGGGGTGTAGCCACCCCTCTGCCCTGACCCACCCATAGGTGGGGCCACAGAGTAGTCCATCCCCTATTTTTAGAATAAAGGTAGGAACCCAGTCCTTAGGACTTTAGATTATACCTGGACGAAACTCTGAAACAGAATCCTGGACCTTCGACGCTCTACTCACGATTAGAGGACTGAAGAATCTCCCTTGGGGTCAAGGAGTGACTCCCCTGCTTGGCAGGCACCAAAGAAGCATCTGTCCGGTTCGCATTACTGAAGCTCCCTGTCGGACGCCGAAGTCATCGCATCACCAGAGGTGGATTCTCAGACTTCCCCGAGGCTACCCTGAGTCCCCAGCAAAGCTGAGGCCCGTGGCTATCGTGGGTGACTTGAGACCGTGACCCCTGGACACCGAGCACACTTGCAAGTGCACCATCTTCTGGGTCTCCCAAGAAGTCGTGCTTTGGGCTCCGAGTAGCCCTAGCCTCCAGCACCACCTGCACCGAAGATCACTGGCCCCCACTCCACGAGTGTCCTGTAAGCCAGCTCCACGTGCGGCGTCACGAGGCTCCTTCGCGGTCGCTAGCCCGTTGGCTAGTAGCCCTTACCGAAGGCCAATCTTTTCTTTACTTGGCAGTCTGGTTGCTCCAGGCCTGCCCTCACTTACCCTTGCTGGGTGAGTTCCCCAGACCTTGCTGGTCTGCATCATCGACGATCTACATCTTACTCGAGACTTGCCGTTGCCAAGGCCTGTTGGGTCCAATCTGGTCGCCGACACCTCTGCACTCGACAGACATCGAGCAACAGCCCGAATCCTGCTCCTGGTCGCCGACAACGCCTCCCGGACCTCGTGGCTGAAGAGTCAAGACGACCGTCAACGAACTTGAAGCACTCGACATCGGTGGGCATCTGTCCATCGCCCTCCTGGTCACTGGCTAGTGACCCAGACTCTGTCCCCTCTGCTTTCAGGTTCTTCAGAACTCCGATCCACTCTTGGATCCACCCGGACACTTTTCTCCTGGTCGCCAGCAGCACTTTGCAGCAGATCGCCATAAGAAACGACGACGAAACCCGACCCCGAAAGGCACCTATGCACCCGGCTTCCCTGGGTGAGGTAACACGAGTACTCCGGTGCTCCCGTGGGTAGAGACTCTTCAAAGTCCTAGATCTCAAAGGGTTTTGTCCTAGTCCTCTTTAAAGTGTCCCTTTCCTCTATTTTCCCGATCCCGACTTTCTCCATAGAAGTTAACGGCGTATCGCGGTTGTGTATTTACACTGCACGCGTCTCCCGTGGGTCCCCTGTGTCACTACCTTGGGTGGTTCCTTGTGGTCCAAGCACTTCTAGAGGCTCTAGGCCTAGTGTCTAGTTCAGTCGTGGTTCGCATACCACTTTATTGGTATATGGTTTGGTACGCCCCTAGGGCCCAAACGTGTATTTGTGCTATTACTGTGATTTAAGATCTTATAACCTATGTATTTCGAACTCTAGCCTCATAAAGAGACTAGAGGGGTGTGTTTAGTAATAAATACATATATTTTGAATATATACCTGGTGTGGTGCTCTTTCATTTGGTCACTCAAGAGATTATAGACTGGTAAAACAAGCTGCTTTACATTCCTTCAAGACTTAGCCTGAAGGCTGCTCTCCATAGCTACCACTAGGATAGCTTTCAATAAGGTTGTCTTTAACCTACCTACCATAAGAGTCGATTTGGACTGGTGCACGGTGCCCACTATAATTAGTGGACAGCATATGCCAGGCCAACTTCTCACATTGGTGTGCAGCGTGTGGGATTCCAGCTTGCTATTGTTTTACCAGATAATCTCAATTGAATTGATCAACTGAAAACCACTAAAGGTACCTAAGGTACATATAATTTAAGCTTAGAATATCAGTAAGTTCTACTGAACTTAGAGTTGTGTGTTAAGGGATAGCACAACCCTTTCTACAACTCAAGAGAGTTTAGTAGGCCACACTAGAGTAGGTAGTGCATACACCACACCACACTAGTAATGTCTTTAAAAGCAGGATCTAGAGATGCCCTGCAGGAAGCCATTGAGCTTCCCCCTCCAAGTATGACACACTCCCATTCTTGGAACTGAGAGCTTTGTGTAACGTGAGGAAATTAAGGACAGGCCAAAGTCCCACCACCCAACACCTCCAGGAGATGTTGGTGGCTTATGATCTTAGTAAGTCCTCAGAGACTGAAGGGGTAGGAGCAGAGGGTGGGCCAGCAGATGAGGAAGGGGCCAGGGGTACCACTACCCCCAGCCCCCCTCTGAAACTGACCAGGAGGGTGACAATGACCCTGACCTGGAAAACCCAATCCCTTCTGGGGAAGATGAAGATGAGGATCTAGAGAACCACACCTTTGTCCCCCCAGGAAGGATTATGAGTGTGCTCAGAAAGTCTAGGTCTCCTTCTCAGGAGTCTAACCACTCTGGCACCTCAATAGGGAGCTCTGTTTCTTCTCACAGGAGGGAATCCTCTCATGAGAGAAGAAAGAGACTGGTCCAGTATGAGGAAACTCAACTGGAGATCAGGAAGAAGCAATTGGCTTTAGATAGAGAATCCCTAGATCTCCTTAAAGAGAGAAGAAAGTTGGGACTAGAGTCCCATGGTGGCAGCCATATCCCTAGAGATAGGGAAAGGTCCTATGACCATAGGAACCTGAGCAAGATTGTCCCTCCCTACCAGAGTGGGGATGATATCCACAAATGGATAACTGCTTTAGAGAGGGCCTGTAAAGTACAGAAGGTCCCTCAGGAGCAGTGGGCAGCAATCTTGTGGCTCTCCTTTGCTGACAAAGGTAGAGACAAGCTCCTCACTGTTAGAGAGGAGGATGCTGACAATTACAAGGTCTTGAAGAGTGCTCTTATTGATGGGTTTGGCCTAACCACTGAACAGTACAGGTTGAAGTTCAGAGACACCCAAAAAGCACAGACTCAAGACTGGGTAGACTATGTGGATTGTTCTGCCAAGGCTCTGGAAGGCTGGTTGATGGGCAGTAAGGTGTGTGACTTCTCAGGATTGTATAATCTGATAATGAGGGAGCAGATTCTTAATAACTGTCAAAACCAGCTGTTGCATCAGTACCTGGTTGACTCTGATCTGACCTCTCCCCAAGAATTGGGAAAGAAGGCAGACAAATGGGTCAGAACCAGGGTGAAGCAGAAGGTACAGAACCAAGGTGGGGAAACCAAGAAGCAAGATGCTAAGAACTCTGACAAGGGTGGGGAGAAGGGTAAAGATCAAAAGTCTTCATCAGGCCCCCAAAAATCTTCTTCTGGTGGGGATTCCCAGTCTACCAAGGGTAAAGGCCAAAGAAAACCATGGTGCAAGGTCTGTAAGCAAAAGACCCACTGGACCAGTGATTGCACCAAGTCCAAAGACTCCAGTCCAGCATCCACCAATGCCCCTAAGGCACCTGTTCCCCCTAGTACAGTTGGTGGAAGTGCTCCAGCAAAGGGTTTAGTAGGGTTCACCCTGGGAACTGAGTTGGGCTCTGACTTAGTCAGGGAACTGACTCAGGCTGTGTTAGTCTGTGATGGAGGCATGGATGTGACCTCCACTGTGAGTCCCAGTAATCTGGGCAAGTACAGACAACAGCCTTTAATCAATGGACGAGAGGCTTTGGCATTTAGGGACACAGGGGCAAGTGTCACAATGGTGACACAAGACCTTGTGCTACCTGGGCAAGTTATACTTGGTGAGATGTACCAAGTGACCAATGCTAGCAATGTCAGAACAGACCATACTCTGGCAGTTGTTAACTTCTCCTGGGGAGGGGTAACTGGCCTTAAGAAGGTTGTGGTAAGTGCAAACCTACCAGTCGAATGCTTGCTTGGCAATGACTTAGAAACTTCTGCTTGGGCAGAAGTGGAGCTCAGGACCCATGCAGAAATGCTGGGGATCCCTGCAGATGTGTTTGCTGTGACCAGGTCACAAGCTAAACTGTCTAAAACTGAACAGGCCTTGGATTCTGGAAGAATGGACCAAGTGCCTTCCAAGAGGAGGAGTAGTAGGGTTAAGGCAGTGCCTTCCCCCTTGGCTCAGGAGGAAGATCAGTCCCTTGAGGGGGATGATCTCAGCCCTGAAGAAGGAACTGTCCCAGAGGAACTTGAACCTGAACAGGTTGAGTTCTTGGGGACAGGGGGACCTTCTAGGGCAGATCTGAGCCAGGAGCAGCAGAGCTGCCCCTCCCTTGAACCCCTCAGACAGCAAGCTGCTGCTGAGGCTGCTGGGAAAGCTAGTGGTCCCCATACAGTGTATTGGGATGATGGACTCCTGTACTCAGAGAGTAGAGACCCCAAGCCTGGTGCTACCAGGAGGTTGGTAATACCTTTGAAGTTCAGGGGCTTCCTATTGACCCTAGCCCATGATATTCCCTTAGCAGGACACCTGGGCCAGAACAAGACTTGGGACAGAATTGTCCCTCACTTTCACTGGCCCCACATGTCTGAAGACAGTAAGGAGTTTTGTCGCTCCTGTGTAACCTGCCAAGCCAGTGGCAAAGCAGGTGGCACTACAAAGGCCCCCTGATACCACTACCTGTGGTGGGGGTGCCCTTTGAGAGGGTAGGGATTGACATTGTTGGTCCCATGGATCCCCAAACAGCCTCTGGGCACAGGTTTATCCTGGTGGTAGTGGATCATGCCACCAGGTACCCAGAAGCTATTCCCCTTAGGACCACTACAGCACCTGTGGTGGCAAGGGCCCTCCTGGGAATTTTCTCAAGAGTGGGCTTTCCTAAGGAGGTGGTATCAGACAGGGGTGCAAACTTCATGTCTGGGTACTTAAAAGCAATGTGGAAGGAGTGTGGAGTTACTTATAAGTTCACCACACCCTATCACCCACAATGCAATGGTTTAGTTGAGAGATTCAACAAAACCTTGAAGGGCATGATTAAAGGGCTCCCAGAAAAGCTTAGGCGTAGATGGGACATACTCTTGCCCTGCCTTTTATTCGCATATAGGGAGGTGCCTCAGAAGGGGGTTGGTTACAGCCCTTTTGAACTTCTGTTTGGCCACCCTGTGAGGGGTCCACTGTGCTTGGTGAAGGAAGGATGGGAGTTACCTCTCAAGCCCCCAAAGCAAGATATAGTGGACTATGTACTTGGTCTCCGCTCCAGGATGGCTGAGTACATGAAAAAGGCAACCAAAAACCTTGAGGCTAGCCAGGAACTTCAAAAGGCCTGGCATGACCAAAAGGCTGTTCTGACTGTTTACCAGCCAGGACAGAAGGTGTGGGTGTTGGAGCCAGTGGCCCCAGCAGCTCTCCAAGACAAATGGAGTGGACCCCACACTATTGTTGAGCAGAAGGGTGAGGTCACTTACTTAGTAGACCTGGGAACACCCAGGAGTCCCCAAAGGGTTCTCCATGTCAACAGACTTAAGCCATATGTGGACAGGGCAGACATGGGCTTGCTCATGGCTACTGATGAAGGGCAGGAGGAAGAGAGTGACCCACTCCCTGACCTGCTCTCACAGAACCCTGACGATGGGTCAGTTGATGGTGTAGCCTTGTCAGGCAGCCTCACTACCCAGCAACAAACTGATTGCAGGCAAGTCCTCAATCAGTTTAGACATATGTTTTCACTGACACCCAGTCAGACCACCTGGTGCACTCATGAAGTGGACACTGGGGACAGTCTGCCTATTAAAAACAAGATTTATAGGCAACCTGACCATGTCAGGGACTGTATCAGGACTGAAGTCCAGAAGATGTTGGAATTGGGAGTGATTGAGCCCTCAGATAGCCCTTGGGCTAGTCCAGTAGTCCTAGTACCTAAACCTCACACCAGTGGTGGGAAAAGAGAGATGAGGTTTTGTGTAGACTACAGGGGCCTCAATGCAGTCACCAGGACTGATGCCCATCCAATACCAAGGGCAGATGAGCTCATAGATACTTTGGCCTCTGCCAAATATCTCAGCACATTTGACCTAACAGCTGGCTACTGGCAGATCAGACTAGCTGATGCTGCAAAGCCCAAAACAGCATTTTCAACCCCTAGTGGGCATTATCAATTTGTGGTGATGCCCTTTGGTCTGAAAAATGCACCTGCCACTTTCCAGAGGTTGGTGAACACAGTTCTCACAGGACTGGAAGCCTATAGTGCAGCTTATCTAGATGATATTGCTGTCTTTAGCTCCACCTGGGAGGATCACCTGGTCCACCTCAGGAATGTTTTACAGGCCCTGCAAAAGGCAGGCCTGACTATCAAGGCCACTAAGTGCCAGATAGGGCAGAGTCAGGTTGTGTACCTGGGCCACCTTGTGGGTGGAGGCCAGGTTCAACCTTTGCAGAGCAAGATCCAGACCATCATGGACTGGACTGCTCCCACTACCCAGACTCAGGTGAGAGCCTTCTTAGGCCTGACTGGGTACTATAGGAGATTTGTCAAGGGGTATGGATCAATAGTGACACCCTTGAATGACTTAACTTCTAAGAAAATGCCCAAAAAGGTTCAGTGGACAGTTAGCTGTCAAAAGGCATTTGATGACCTCAAGCAGGCCATGTGCACTGCTCCAATTCTGCAGAGTCCTGATTACTCCAAGAAGTTCATTGTTCAAACAGATGCATCTGAATTGGGGGTAGGGGCTGTACTGTCACAATTGAATGAAGAAGGTCAGGATCAGCCAGTAGCTTTTATTAGCAGAAGGCTGACCCCTAGAGAGAAACGTTGGTCAGCCATAGAGAGGGAGGCCTTTGCTGTGGTCTGGGCTCTGAAGAAGTTGAGGCCATACTTGTTTGGTACACACTTCCTGGTTCAGACAGACCATAAGCCCCTCTTATGGCTAAAACAAATGAAGGGTGAAAACCCCAAACTGCTTAGGTGGTCCATTTCCCTACAGGGGATGGACTTTACAGTGGAACATAGGCCTGGGAGTAACCATGCGAATGCAGATGGACTCTCTAGGTATTTCCACTTAGAACATGAAGACTTAACTGGGCAAGGTTAGTTTAATGTCCCTACGTTTGGGGGGGTTGTGTAGGAGAGTAGGATCTGCTTCACAGGGGTACCCCCACTTTTTGCTGATACTTCACTGGTTTTCGACATTAGTCTGGCTGGGGCCCTGCTATTCAGAACCCCAGCCTAGCTGTTTCCTCTTTAAAAGGGTCTCCATGTGCCTTAGGCACATCACTGATTGGGATCTGGAGTGCCCTTGTAAGTCCCTAGTATATGGTATACTATGTACCAAGGGCATAGGTACCTCAGAGGCCTGCCAGGGGCTGCAGCATATATTATGCCACCCCTGGTAGGCCATCCAAACTGACACCACAGGTCTGCTACTGCAGCCTGGGTAAGGTGGTGCATGCACCCCTTGCTGTGGTATAGGTTACCTATATCACTAAATGCATACACACATATAAACCTATAAGTCACTCCTAAGGCAGGCCTTATCAATCCTAAAGGCAGAGTGCATGGTTCCTATGTGAGAGGGTGCCCCTGCATGAGCAGGGCCCCTCTGCAGCGTTCGGAGACCATCTCTGATGCTGTTTGTAGTGCAGCCTGACCATATACTCTTAAACGCATTATATCCTCGCGGTAAAATGCTAACTATGGAATGGCTGCACCGAAACATGTCGTGTTTGGTGTCAAACATCTTGGAATACTACCCCCCGCCAATTCTGGCGGCGGGGGTAGCATTCCACCCTTCTAGAGGGAAAGGCATGTTAACTCTGACGAGTCCGGTAACTTCTTTCCAGAGCCCTGGCATCACAAAATGGATGCTGCTGCCACAGACACGAGTCTGGCCTCCTGCTGCTGGACGAAACTCCGGCAGGGGAGGCCTGGACAATAGGTTTCCTGTCCCAGGGAGGTGTGACCACCTCCCCAGACAGGACAATGTGTATTGGGGCTGGGCGGGAGCACTTTCGGGTGCTTTGAAGTCCTGCACTGGGGGCACATTTGGTGTCCCTGTGCATACCCCAGTTCAAACCGGATCAGGGGCTTGCAGCCCCTGCTTTGGCGCGAACTGGACAAAGGGAAAGGGGTGTAGCCACCCCTCTGCCCTGACCCACCCATAGGTGGGGCCACAGAGTAGTCCATCCCCTATTTTTAGAATAAAGGTAGGAACCCAGTCCTTAGGACTTTAGATTATACCTGGACGAAACTCTGAAACAGAATCCTGGACCTTCGACGCTCTACTCACGATTAGAGGACTGAAGAATCTCCCTTGGGGTCAAGGAGTGACTCCCCTGCTTGGCAGGCACCAAAGAAGCATCTGTCCGGTTCGCATTACTGAAGCTCCCGTCGGACGCCGAAGTCATCGCATCACCAGAGGTGGATTCTCAGACTTCCCCGAGGCTACCCTGAGTCCCCAGCAAAGCTGAGGCCCGTGGCTATCGTGGGTGACTTGAGACCGTGACCCCTGGACACCGAGCACACTTGCAAGTGCACCATCTTCTGGGTCTCCCAAGAAGTCGTGCTTTGGGCTCCGAGTAGCCCTAGCCTCCAGCACCACCTGCACCGAAGATCACTGGCCCCCACTCCACGAGTGTCCTGTAAGCCAGCTCCACGTGCGGCGTCACGAGGCTCCTTCGCGGTCGCTAGCCCGTTGGCTAGTAGCCCTTACCGAAGGCCAATCTTTTCTTTACTTGGCAGTCTGGTTGCTCCAGGCCTGCCCTCACTTACCCTTGCTGGGTGAGTTCCCCAGACCTTGCTGGTCTGCATCATCGACGATCTACATCTTACTCGAGACTTGCCGTTGCCAAGGCCTGTTGGGTCCAATCTGGTCGCCGACACCTCTGCACTCGACAGACATCGAGCAACAGCCCGAATCCTGCTCCTGGTCGCCGACAACGCCTCCCGGACCTCGTGGCTGAAGAGTCAAGACGACCGTCAACGAACTTGAAGCACTCGACATCGGTGGGCATCTGTCCATCGCCCTCCTGGTCACTGGCTAGTGACCCAGACTCTGTCCCCTCTGCTTTCAGGTTCTTCAGAACTCCGATCCACTCTTGGATCCACCCGGACACTTTTCTCCTGGTCGCCAGCAGCACTTTGCAGCAGATCGCCATAAGAAACGACGACGAAACCCGACCCCGAAAGGCACCTATGCACCCGGCTTCCCTGGGTGAGGTAACACGAGTACTCCGGTGCTCCCGTGGGTAGAGACTCTTCAAAGTCCTAGATCTCAAAGGGTTTTGTCCTAGTCCTCTTTAAAGTGTCCCTTTCCTCTATTTTCCCGATCCCGACTTTCTCCATAGAAGTTAACGGCGTATCGCGGTTGTGTATTTACACTGCACGCGTCTCCCGTGGGTCCCCTGTGTCACTACCTTGGGTGGTTCCTTGTGGTCCAAGCACTTCTAGAGGCTCTAGGCCTAGTGTCTAGTTCAGTCGTGGTTCGCATACCACTTTATTGGTATATGGTTTGGTACGCCCCTAGGGCCCAAACGTGTATTTGTGCTATTACTGTGATTTAAGATCTTATAACCTATGTACTTCGAACTCTAGCCTCATAAAGAGACTAGAGGGGTGTGTTTAGTAATAAATACATATATTTTGAATATATACCTGGTGTGGTGCTCTTTCATTTGGTCACTCAAGAGATTATAGACTGGTAAAACAAGCTGCTTTACATTCCTTCAAGACTTAGCCTGAAGGCTGCTCTCCATAGCTACCACTAGGATAGCTTTCAATAAGGTTGTCTTTAACCTACCTACCATAAGAGTCGATTTGGACTGGTGCACGGTGCCCACTATAATTAGTGGACAGCATATGCCAGGCCAACTTCTCACACTACACAACCACCACTGCACTACCCTAAACCCTAAAACACTACCCCCAGCACGACCCCCTACACTACACAAACACCACTGCACTACCTTAAACCCTAAAACACTACCCCCAGCACGACCCCCTACACTACCCAAACACCACTGCACTAACCTAAATCCTAAAACACTACCCCCAGCACGACCCCCTACACTACCCAAACAAAACTGCACTACCCTAAACCCTAAAACACTACCCCCAGCACGACCCCCTACACTACACAAGCACCACTGCACTACCCTAAACCCTAAAACACTACCCCCAGCACGACCCCCTACACTGCCCGAACACCACTGCACTGTCCTAAACCCTGAAACACCACCCCCAGCATGACCCCCTACACTGCCCGAACACCACTGCACTGCCCTAAACCCTGAAACACTACCCCCAGCAAGACCTCCTACACTGCCCGAACACCACTGCACTGCCCTAAACCCTGAAACATCACCCCCAGCAAGACCCCTTCATTGCCCGAACACCACTGCCCTAAACCCTGAAACACCACCCCCAGCACGACCCCCTACACTGCCCGAACACCACTGCACTGCCCTAAACCCTGAAACACCACCCAAAAGCACGACCCCCTACACTGCCCGAACACCACTGCACTGCCCTAAACCCTGAAACACCACTCACCTGCACGACCCCCTACACTGCCCGAACACCACTGCACTGACCTAAACCCTGAAACACCATCCCCAGCACGACCCCCTACACTGCACGAACACCACTGCACTGCCCTAAACCCTGAAACACTACCCCCAGCAAGACCCCCTACACTGCCCGAACACCACTGCACTGCCCTAAACCCTGAAACACCACCCCCAGCAAGACCCCCTACACTGCCCGAACACCACTGCCCTAAACCCTGAAACACCACCCCCAGCAAGACCCACTACACTGCCCGAACACCACTGCACTGCCCTAAACCCTGAAACACCAGCCCCAGCACGACCCCTACACTGCCCGAACACCACTGCACTGCCCTAAACCCTGAAACACCACCCCTGCATGACCCCCTACACTGCCCGAACACCACTGCACTGCCCTAAACCCTGAAACACCACCCCCAGCATGACCCCCTACACTGCCCGAACACCACTGCACTGCCCTAAACCCTGAAACACCACCCCCTACACGATCCCCTACACTGCCCGAACACTACTGCACTGCCCTAAACCCTGAAACACCACCCCCAGCACGACCCTACACTGCACGAACACCACTGCACTGCCCTAAACCCCAAAACACTACCCCCAGCAAGACCCCCTACACTGCCCGAACACCACTGCCCTAAACCCTGAAACACCACCCCCAGCAAGACCCCCTACACTGCCCGTACACCACTGCACTGCCCTAAACCCTGAAACACCACCCCCAGCATGACCCCCTACACTGCCCGATCACCACTGCACTGCCCTAAACCCTGAAACACCACCCCCAGCACGACTCCCTACACTGCCCGAACACCGCTGCACAGCCCTAAACCATGAAACACCAGCCCCAGCACAACCCCCTACACTGCCCGAACACCACTGCACTGCCCTAAACCCTGAAACACCACCCCCAGCACGACCCCCTACACTGCCCGAACACCACTGCACTGCCCTAAACCCTGAAACACCACCCCCAGCACGACCCCCTACACTGCCCGAACACCACTGCACTGCCCTAAACCCTGAAACACCAGCCCCAGCACGACCGCCTACACTGCCCGAAAACCACTGCACAGCCCTAAACCCTGAAACACCAGCCCCAGCACGACCCCCTACACTGCCCGAACACCACTGCACTACCCTAAACCCTCAAACACCAGCCCCAGCACGACCCCCTACACTGCCCGAAGACCACTGCACTGCCCTAAACCCTGAAACACCAGCCCCAGCAAGACCCCCTACACTGCCCGAACACCACTGCACTGCCCTAAACCCTGAAACACCACCCCCAGCAAGACCCCCTACACTGCCCGAACACCACTGCACTAAAGCCTGAAACACCACCCCCAGCAAGACCACCTACACTGGCCGAACACCACTGCACTGCCCTAAACCCTGAAACACCACCCCTGCACGACCCCCTACACTGCCCAAACACCACTGCACTGCATTAAACCCTGAAACACCACCCCCTGCACGACCCCCTACACTGCCCGAACACCACTGCACTGCCCTAAACCCTGAAACACCACCCCCAGCATGACCCCCTACACTGCCCGATCACCACTGCACTGTCCTAAACCCTGAAACACCACCCCCTGCACGACCCCTACACTGCCCAAACACCACTGCACTGCATTAAACCCTGAAACACCACCCCTGCACGACCCCCTACACTGCCCGAACACCACTGCACTGCCCTAAACCCTGAAACACCACCCCCAGCACGACCCCCTACACTGCCCGAACACCACTGCACTGCCCTAAACCATGAAACACCAGCCCAAGCACGACCCCCTACACTGCCCGAACACCACTGCACTGCCCTAAACCCTGAAACACCAACCCCAGCACGACCCCTACACTGCCCGAACACCACTGCACTGCCCTAAACCCTGAAACACCACCCCCAGCACGACCCCTACACTGCCCGAACACCACTGCACTGCCCTAAACCCTGAAACACCAGCCCCAGCACGACCGCCTACACTGCCCGAAAACCACTGCACTGCCCTAAACCCTGAAACACCAGACCCAGCAAGACCCCCTACACTGCCCGAACACCACTGCACTGCCCTAAACCCTGAAACACCACCCCCAGCAAGACCCCTACACTGCCCGAACACCACTGCACTAAAGCCTGAAACACCACCCCCAGCAAGACCACCTACACTGGCCGAACACCACTGCACTGCCCTAAACCCTGAAACACCACCCCTGCACGACCCCTACACTGCCCAAACACCACTGCACTGCCCTAAACCCTGAAACACCACCCCTGCACGACCCCCTACACTGCCCGAACACCACTGCACTGCCCTAAACCCTGAAACACCACCCCTCAGCACGACACCCTACACTGCCCGAACACCACTGCACTGCCCTAAACCCTGAAACACCACCCCCAGCACGACCCCCTACACTGCCCGAACACCACTGCACTGCCCTAAACCCTGAAACACCACCCCCTGCACGACCTCCTACACTGCCGGAACACCACTGCACTGCCCTAAACCCTAAAACACCACCCCCAGCATGACCCCCTACACTGCCCGAACACCACTGCACTGCCCTAAACCCTGAAACATCAACCCCAGCAAGACCCCCTAAACTGCCTGAACACCACTGCCCTAAACCCTGAAACACCACCCCCTACACTGCCACGAACACCACTGCACTGCCCTAAACCCTGAAACACCACCTCCAGCAAAACCCACTACACTGCCTAAACACCATTGCTCTGCCCTAAATCCTGAAACACTAGCCCCAGCATGACCCCTACACTGCCCAAACACCACTGCACTGCCCTAAACCCTGAAACACCACCCCCAGCACGACCCCCTACACTGCCCGAACACCACTGCACTGCCCTAAACCCTGAAACACCAGCCCCAGCAAGACCCCCTACACTGCCCGAACACCACTGCACTGCCCTAGACTCTGAAACACCAGCCCCAGCAAGACCCCCTACACTGCCCGAACACCACTGCACTGCCCTAAACCCTGAAACACCAGCCCCAGCATGACCCCCTACACTGCCCGAACACCACTGCACTGCCCTAAACCCTGAAACACCAGCCCCAGCACAACCCCCTATACTGCCCGAACACCACTGCACTGCCCTAAACCCTGAAACACCAGCCCCAGCACGACCCCCTACCCTGCCCGAACACCACTGTACTGCCCTAAACCCTGAAACACCAGCCCCAGCACGACCCCCTACACTGCCCGAACACCACTGCACTGCCCTAAACCCTGAAACACCACCCCCTGCATGACCCCCTACACTGCCCGAACACCACTGCACTGACCTAAACCCTGAAACACCACCCCCTGCAGCACCCCCTACACTGCCCGAACACCACTGCACTGCCCTAAACCCTGAAACACCACCCCCTGCACCGCCCCCTACACTGCCCAAACACCACTGCACTGCCCTAAACCCTGAAACACCACCCCCAGCACGACCCTCTTTACTGCTCGAACACCACTGCACTGCCCTAAACCCTAAAACACCACCCCCAGCATGACCCCCTACACTGCCCGAACACCACTGCACTGCCCTAAACCCTGAAACATCAACCCCAGCAAGACCCCCTACACTGCCTGAACACCACTGCCCTAAACCCTGAAACACCACCCCCTACACTGCTCGAACACCACTGCACTGCCCTAAACCCTAAAACACCACCCCCAGCATGACCCCCTACACTGCCCGAACACCACTGCACTGCCCTAAACCCTGAAACATCAACCCCAGCAAGACCACCTACACTGCCTAAACACCATTGCTCTGCCCTAAATCCTGAAACACTAGCCCCAGCATGACCCCCTACACTGCCCAAACACCACTGCACTGCCCTAAACCCTGAAACACCACCCCCAGCACGACCCCTACACTGCCCGAACACCACTGCACTGCCCTAAACCCTGAAACACCAGCCCCAGCAAGACCCCCTACACTGCCCGAACACCACTGCACTGCCCTAGACTCTGAAACACCAGCCCCAGCAAGACCCCTACACTGCCCGAACACCACTGCACTGCCTTAAACCCTGAAACACCAGCCCCAGCATGACCCCCTACACTGCCCGAACACCACTGCACTGCCCTAAACCCTGAAACACCAGCCCCAGCACGACCACCTACACTGCCCGAACACCACTGCACTGCCCTAAACCCTGAAACACCAGCCCCAGCATGACCCCCTACACTGCCCGAACACCACTGCACTGCCCTAAACCCTGAAACACCACCCCTGCATGACCCCCTACACTGCCCGAACACCACTGCACGGCCCTAAACCCTGAAACACCACCCCCTGCAGCACCCCCTACACTGCCCGAACACCACTGCACTGCCCTAAACCCTGAAACACCACCCCTGCACCGCCCCCTACACTGCCCAAACACCACTGCACTGCCCTAAACCCTGAAACACCACCCCCAGCACGACCCTCTTTACTGCTCGAACACCACTGCACTGCCCCAAACCCTGAAACACCACCCCCAGCACGACCCCCTACACTGCCCGAACACCACTGCCCTAAACCCTGAAACACCACCCCTGCACGACCCCCTACACTGCCCGAACACCACTGCACTGCCCTAAACCCTGAAACACCACCCCCTACACTGCCCGAACACCACTGCACTGCCCTAAACCCTGATACACCACCCCCAGCACGACCCTCTACACTGCCCGAACACCACTGCACTGCCCTAAACCCTAAAACACCACCCCCAGCATTACCCCCTACACTGCCCAAACACCACTGCACTGCCCTAAACCCTAGAACACTACCCCCAGCACGACCCCCTACACTACCCGAACACCACTGCACTACCCTAAACCCTAAAATACTACCCCCAGCACAACCCCCTACACTACCCGAACACGACTGCACTGCCCTAAACCCTCAAACACTCCCCCAGCACGACCCCCTACACTACCCGAACACCACTGCATTGCCCTAAACCCTAAAACACTCCCCCAGCACGACCCCCTACACTACCCGAACACCACTGCACTGCCCTAAACCCTGAAACACCACCCCCAGCAAGACCCCCTACACTGCCCGAACACCACTGCACTGCCCTAAACCCTGAAACACCAGCCCCAGCACGACCCCTACACTGCCCGAACACCACTGCACTGCCCTAAACCCTGAAACACCACCCCCTGCATGACCCCCTACACTGCCCGAACACCACTGCACTGCCCTAAACCCTGAAACACCACCCCCAGCATGACCCCCTACACTGCCCGAACACCACTGCACTGCCCTAAACCCTGAAACACCACCCCCTGCACGATCCCCTACACTGCCCGAACACTACTGCACTGCCCTAAACCCTGAAACACCACCCCCAGCACGACCCCCTACACTGCACGAACACCACTGCACTGCCCTAAACCCCGAAACACTACCCCAGCAAGACCCCCTACACTGCCCGAACTCCACTGCCCTAAACCCTGAAACACCACCCCCAGCAAGACCCCTACACTGCCCGTACACCACTGCACTGCCCTAAACCCTGAAACACCACCCCCAGCATGACCCCCTACACTGCCCGATCACCACTGCACTGCCCTAAACCCTGAAACACCACCCCCAGCACGACTCCCTACACTGCCCGAACACCGCTGCACTGCCCTAAACCATGAAACACCAGCCCCAGCACAACCCCCTACACTGCCCGATCACCACTGCACTGCCCTAAACCCTGAAACACCACCCCCAGCACGACCCCTACACTGCCCGAACACCACTGCACTGCCCTAAACCCTGAAACACCACCCCCAGCACGACCCCTACACTGCCCGAACACCACTGCACTGCCCTAAACCCTGAAACACCAGCCCCAGCACGACCGCCTACACTGCCCGAAAACCACTGCACTGCCCTAAACCCTGAAACACCAGCCCCAGCACGACCCCCTACACTGCCCGAACACCACTGCACTACCCTAAACCCTGAAACACCAGCCCCAGCACGACCCCAACACTGCCCGAAGACCACTGCACTGCCCTAAACCCTGAAACACCAGCCCCAGCAAGACCCCCTACACTGCCCGAACACCACTGCACTGCCCTAAACCCTGAAACACCACCCCCAGCAAGACCCCCTACACTGCCCGAACACCACTGCACTAAAGCCTGAAACACCACCCCCAGCAAGACCACCTACACTGGCCGAACACCACTGCACTGCCCTAAACCCTGAAACACCACCCCCTGCACGACCCCTACACTGCCCAAACACCACTGCACTGCATTAAACCCTGAAACACCACCCCCTGCACGACCCCCTACACTGCCCGAACACCACTGCACTGCCCTAAACCCTGAAACACCACCCCCAGCATGACCCCCTACACTGCCCGATCACCACTGCACTGCCCTAAACCCTGAAACACCACCCCCTGCACGACCCCCTACACTGCCCGAACACCACTGCACTGCCCTAAACCCTGAAACACCACCCCCAGCACGACCCCCTACACTGCCCGAACACCACTGCACTGCCCTAAACCATGAAACACCAGCCCAAGCACGACCCCCCTACACTGCCCGAACACCACTGCACTGCCCTAAACCCTAAAACACCACCCCCAGCACGACCCCTACACTGCCCGAACACCACTGCACTGCCCTAAACCCTGAAACACCACCCCCAGCACGACCCCTACACTGCCCGAACACCACTGCACTGCCCTAAACCCTGAAACACCAGCCCCAGCACGACCGCCTACACTGCCCGAAACCACTGCACTGCCCTAAACCCTGAAACACCAGCCCCAGCACGACCCCCTACACTGCCCGAACACCACTGCACTACCCTAAACCCTCAAACACCAGCCCCAGCATGACCCCCTACACTGCCCGAACACCACTGTACTAAAGCCTGAAACACCACCCCCAGCAAGACCACCTACACTGGCCGAACACCACTGCCCTGCCCTAAACCCTGAAACACCACCCCTGCACGACCCCCTACACTGCCCAAACACCACTGCACTGCCCTAAACCCTGAAACACCACCCCCTGCACGACCCCCTACACTGCCCGAACACCACTGCACTGCCCTAAACCCTGAAACACCACCCCTCATCATGACACCCTACACTGCCCGAACACCACTGCACTGCCCTAAACCCTGAAACACCACCCCCAGCACGACCCCCTACACTGCCCGAACACCACTGCACTGCCCTAAACCCTGAAACACCACCCCCTGCACGACCTCCTACACTGCCGGAACACCACTGCACTGCCCTAAACCCTAAAACACCACCCCCAGCATGACCCCCTACACTGCCCGAACACCACTGCACTGCCCTAAACCCTGAAACATCAACCCCAGCAAGACCCCCTACACTGCCTGAACACCACTGCCCTAAACCCTGAAACACCACCCCCTACACTGCACGAACACCACTGCACTGCCCTAAACCCTGAAACACCACCTCCAGCAAAACCCCCTACACTGCCTAAACACCATTGCTCTGCCCTAAATCCTGAAACACTAGCCCCAGCATGACCCCCTACACTGCCCAAACACCACTGCACTGCCCTAAACCCTGAAACACCACCCCCAGCACGACTCCCTACACTGCCCGAACACCACTGCACTGCCCTAGACTCTGAAACACCAGCCCCAGCAAGACCCCCTACACTGCCCGAACACCACTGCACTGCCCTAAACTCTGAAACAGCAGCCCCAGCATGACCCCCTACACTGCCCGAACACCACTGCACTGCCCTAAACCCTGAAACACCAGCCCCAGCACGACCACCTACACTGCCCGAACACCACTGCACTGTCCTAAACCCTGAAACACCAGCCCCAGCACAACCCCCTACACTGCCCAAACACCACTGCACTGCCCTAAACCCTGAAACACCAGCCCCAGCACGACCCCCTACACTGCCCGAACACCACTGCACTGCCCTAAACCCTGAAACACCACCCCTGCATGACCCCCTACACTGCCCGAACACCACTGCACTGCCCTAAACCCTGAAACACCACCCCCTGCAGCACCCCCTACACTGCCCGAACACCACTGCACTGCCCTAAACCCTGAAACACCACCCCTGCACCGCCCCCTACACTGCCCAAACACCACTGCACTGCCCTAAACCCTGAAACACCACCCCCAGCACGACCCTCTTTACTGCTCGAACACCACTGCACTGCCCTAAAACCTAAAACACCACCCCCAGCATGACCCCCTACACTGCCCGAACACCACTGCACTGCCCTAAACCCTGAAACATCAACCCCAGCAAGACCCCCTACACTGCCTGAACACCACTGCCCTAAACCCTGAAACACCACCCCCTACACTGCACGAACACCACTGCACTGCCCTAAACCCTGAAACACCACCTCCAGCAAAAACCCCTACACTGCCTAAACACCATTGCTCTGCCCTAAATCCTGAAACACTAGCCCCAGCATGACCCCCTACACTGCCCAAACACCACTGCACTGCCCTAAACCCTGAAACACCACCCCCAGCACGACCCCCTACACTGCCCGAACACCACTGCACTGCCCTAAACCCTGAAACACCAGCCCCAGCAAGACCCCCTACACTGCCCGAACACCACTGCACTGCCCTAGACTCTGAAACACCAGCCCCAGCAAGACCCCCTACACTGCCCGAACACCACTGCACTGCCCTAAACCCTGAAACACCAGCCCCAGCATGACCCCCTACACTGCCCGAACACCACTGCACTGCCCTAAACCCTGAAACACCAGCCCCAGCAAGACCACCTACACTGCCCAAACACCACTGCACTGCCCTAAACACTGAAACACCAGCCCCAGCACAACCCCCTACACTGCCCGAACACCACTGCACTGCCCTAAACTCTGAAACACCAGCCCCAGCACGACCCCTACCCTGCCCGAACACCACTGTACTGCCCTAAACCCTGAAACACCAGCCCCAGCACGACCCCCTACACTGCCCGAACACCACTGCACTGCCCTAAACCCTGAAACACCACCCCCTGCATGACCCCCTACACTGCCCGAACACCACTGCACTGCCCTAAACCCTGAAACACCACCCCCTGCAGCACCCCCTACACTGCCCGAACACCACTGCACTGCCCTAAACCCTGAAACACCACCCCCAGCAAGACCCCCTACACTGCCCGAACACCACTGCACTAAAGCCTGAAACACCACCCCCAGCAAGACCACCTACACTGGCCGAACACCACTGCACTGCCCTAAACCCTGAAACACCACCCCTGCACGACCCCCTACACTGCCCAAACACCACTGCACTGCATTAAACCCTGAAACACCACCCCCTGCACGACCCCCTACACTGCCCGAACACCACTGCACTGCCCTAAACCCTGAAACACCACCCCCAGCATGACCCCCTACACTGCCCGATCACCACTGCACTGCCTTAAACCCTGAAACACCACCCCCTGCACGACCCCCTACACTGTCCAAACACCACTGCACTGCATTAAACCCTGAAACACCACCCCCTGCACGACCCCCTACACTGCCCGAACACCACTGCACTGCCCTAAACCCTGAAACACCACCCCCAGCACGACCCCCTACACTGCCCGAACACCACTGCACTGCCCTAAACCATGAAACACCAGCCCAAGCACGACCCCTACACTGCCCGAACACCACTGCACTGCCCTAAACCCTGAAACACCACCCCCAGCACGACCCCCTACACTGCCCGAACACCACTGCACTGCCCTAAACCCTGAAACACCACCCCCAGCACGACCCCTACACTGCCCGAACACCACTGCACTGCCCTAAACCCTGAAACACCAGCCCCAGCACGACAGCCTACACTGCCCGAAAACCACTGCACTGCCCTAAACCCTGAAACACCAGCCCCAGCACGACCCCCTACACTGCCCGAACACCACTGCACTACCCTAAACCCTCAAACACCAGCCCCAGCATGACCCCCTACACTGCCCGAACACCACTGTACTAAAGCCTGAAACACCACCCCCAGCAAGACCACCTACACTGGCCGAACACCACTGCACTGCCCTAAACCCTGCAACACCACCCCCTGCACGACCCCCTACACTGCCCAAACACCACTGCACTGTCCTAAACCCTGAAACACCACCCCTGCACGACCCCCTACACTGCCCGAACACCACTGCACTGCCCTAAACCCTGAAACACCACCCCTCATCATGACACCCTACACTGCCCGAACACCACTGCACTGCCCTAAACCCTGAAACACCACCCCCAGCACGACCCCCTACACTGCCCGAACACCACTGCACTGCCCTAAACCCTGAAACACCACCCCCTGCACGACCTCCTACACTGCCGGAACACCACTGCACTGCCCTAAACCCTAAAACACCACCCCCAGCATGACCCCCTACACTGCCCGAACACCACTGCACTGCCCTAAACCCTGAAACACCACCCCCTGCATGACCCCTACACTGCCCGAACACCACTGCACTGCCCTAAACCCTGAAACACCACCCCCTGCAGCACCCCCTACACTGCCCGAACACCACTGCACTGCCCTAAACCCTGAAACACCACCCCCTGCACCGCCCCCTACACTGCCCAAACACCACTGCACTGCCCTAAACCCTGAAACACCACCCCCAGCACGACCCTCTTTACTGCTCGAACACCACTGCACTGCCCTAAACCCTAAAACACCACCCCCAGCATGACCCCCTACACTGCCCGAACACCACTGCACTGCCCTAAACCCTGAAACATCAACCCCAGCAAGACCCCCTACACTGCCTGAACACCACTGCCCTAAACCCTGAAACACCACCCCCTACACTGCACGAACACCACTGCACTGCCCTAAACCCTGAAACACCACCTCCAGCAAAAACCCCTACACTGCCTAAACACCATTGCTCTGCCCTAAATCCTGAAACACTAGCCCCAGCATGACCCCCTACACTGCCCAAACACCACTGCACTGCCCTAAACCCTGAAACACCACCCCCAGCACGACCCCTACACTGCCCGAACACCACTGCACTGCCCTAAACCCTGAAACACCAGCCCCAGCAAGACCCCTACACTGCCCGAACACCACTGCACTGCCCTAGACTCTGAAACACCAGCCCCAGCAAGACCCCCTACACTGCCCAAACACCACTGCACTGCCCTAAACCCTGAAACACTAGCCCCAGCATGACCCCTACACTGCCCGAACACCACTGCACTGCCCTAAACCCTGAAACACCAGCCCCAGCATGACCCCCTACACTGCCCGAACACCACTGCACTGCCCTAAACCCTGAAACACCAGCCCCAGCACGACCACCTACACTGCCCAAACACCACTGCACTGCCCTAAACCCTGAAACACCAGCCCCAGCACAACACCCTACACTGCCCGAACACTACTGCACTGCCCTAAACCCTGAAACACCAGCCCCAGCACGACCCCCTACCCTGCCCGAACACCACTGTACTGCCCTAAACCCTGAAACACCAGCCCCAGCACGACCCCCTACACTGCCCGAACACCACTGCACTGCCCTAAACCCTGAAACACCACCCCTGCATGACCCCCTACACTGCCCGAACACCACTGCACTGCCCTAAACCCTGAAACACCACCCCCTGCAGCACCCCCTACACTGCCCGAACACCACTGCACTGCCCTAAACCCTGAAACACCACCCCTGCACCGCCCCCTACACTGCCCAAACACCACTGCACTGCCCTAAACCCTGAAACACCACCCCCAGCACGACCCTCTTTACTGCTCGAACACCACTGCACTGCCCTAAACCCTAAAACACCACCCCCAGCATGACCCCCTACACTGCCCGAACACCACTGCACTGCCCTAAACCCTGAAACATCAACCCCAGCAAGACCCCTACACTGCCTGAACACCACTGCCCTAAACCCTGAAACACCACCCCTACACTGCACGAACACCACTGCACTGCCCTAAACCCTGAAACACCACCTCCAGCAAAAACCCTACACTGCCTAAACACCATTGCTCTGCCCTAAATCCTGAAACACTAGCCCCAGCATGACCCCCTACACTGCCCAAACACCACTGCACTGCCCTAAACCCTGAAACACCACCCCCAGCACGACCCCCTACACTGCCCGAACACCACTGCACTGCCCTAAACCCTGAAACACCAGCCCCAGCAAGACCCCTACACTGCCCGAACACCACTGCACTGCCCTAGACTCTGAAACACCAGCCCCAGCAAGACCCCTACACTGCCCGAACACCACTGCACTGCCCTAAACCCTGAAACACCAGCCCCAGCATGACCCCTACACTGCCCGAACACCACTGCACTGCCCTAAACCCTGAAACACCAGCCCCAGCAAGACCACCTACACTGCCCAAACACCACTGCACTGCCCTAAACACTGAAACACCAGCCCCAGCACAACCCCCTACACTGCCCGAACACCACTGCACTGCCCTAAACTCTGAAACACCAGCCCCAGCACGACCCCCTACCCTGCCCGAACACCACTGTACTGCCCTAAACCCTGAAACACCAGCCCCAGCACGACCCCTACACTGCCCGAACACCACTGCACTGCCCTAAACCCTGAAACACCACCCCCTGCATGACCCCCTACACTGCCCGAACACCACTGCACTGCCCTAAACCCTGAAACACCACCCCCTGCAGCACCCCCTACACTGCCCGAACACCACTGCACTGCCCTAAACCCTGAAACACCACCCCCAGCAAGACCCCCTACACTGCCCGAACACCACTGCACTAAAGCCTGAAACACCACCCCCAGCAAGACCACCTACACTGGCCGAACACCACTGCACTGCCCTAAACCCTGAAACACCACCCCCTGCACGACCCCCTACACTGCCCAAACACCACTGCACTGCATTAAACCCTGAAACACCACCCCCTGCACGACCCCTACACTGCCCGAACACCACTGCACTGCCCTAAACCCTGAAACACCACCCCCAGCATGACCCCCTACACTGCCCGATCACCACTGCACTGCCCTAAACCCTGAAACACCACCCCCTGCACGACCCCTACACTGTCCAAACACCACTGCACTGCATTAAACCCTGAAACACCACCCCCTGCACGACCCCTACACTGCCCGGAACACCACTGCACTGCCCTAAACCCTGAAACACCACCCCAGCACGACCCCCTACACTGCCCGAACACCACTGCACTGCCCTAAACCATGAAACACCAGCCCAAGCACGACCCCCTACACTGCCCGAACACCACTGCACTGCCCTAAACCCTGAAACACCACCCCCAGCCACGACCCCCTACACTGCCCGAACACCACTGCACTGCCCTAAACCCTGAAACACCACCCCCAGCACGACCCCTACACTGCCCGAACACCACTGCACTGCCCTAAACCCTGAAACACCAGCCCCAGCACGACAGCCTACACTGCCCGAAAACCACTGCACTGCCCTAAACCCTGAAACACCAGCCCCAGCACGACCCCCTACACTGCCCAAACACCACTGCACTACCCTAAACCCTCAAACACCAGCCCCAGCATGACCCCTCACACTGCCCGAACACCACTGTACTAAAGCCTGAAACACCACCCCCAGCAAGACCACCTACACTGGCCGAACACCACTGCACTGCCCTAAACCCTGAAACACCACCCCCTGCACGACCCCCTACACTGCCCAAACACCACTGCACTGCCCTAAACCCTGAAACACCACCCCCTGCACGACCCCCTACACTGCCCGAACACCACTGCACTGCCCTAAACCCTGAAACACCACCCCTCATCATGACACCCTACACTGCCCGAACACCACTGCACTGCCCTAAACCCTGAAACACCACCCCCAGCACGACCCCCTACACTGCCCGAACACCACTGCACTGCCCTAAACCCTGAAACACCACCCCCTGCACGACCTCCTACACTGCCGGAACACCACTGCACTGCCCTAAACCCTAAAACACCACCCCCAGCATGACCCCCTACACTGCCCGAACACCACTGCACTGCCCTAAACCCTGAAACATCAACCCCAGCAAGACCCCCTACACTGCCTGAACACCACTGCCCTAAACCCTGAAACACCACCCCCTACACTGCACGAACCCCACTGCACTGCCCTAAACCCTGAAACACCACCTCCAGCAAAACCCCCTACACTGCCTAAACACCATTGCTCTGCCCTAAATCCTGAAACACTAGCCCCAGCATGACCCCCTACACTGCCCAAACACCACTGCACTGCCCTAAACCCTGAAACACCACCCCCAGCACGACCCCCTACACTGCCCGAACACCACTGCACTGCCCTAAACCCTGAAACACCAGCCCCAGCAAGACCCCCTACACTGCCCGAACACCACTGCACTGCCCTAGACTCTGAAACACCAGCCCCAGCAAGACCCCCTACACTGCCCGAACACCACTGCACTGCCCTAAACCCTGAAACACCAGCCCCAGCATGACCCCTACACTGCCCGAACACCACTGCACTGCCCTAAACCCTGAAACACCAGCCCCAGCACGACCACCTACACTGCCCGAACACCACTGCACTGTCCTAAACCCTGAAACACCAGCCCCAGCACAACCCCCTACACTGCCCAAACACCACTGCACTGCCCTAAACCCTGAAACACCAGCCCCAGCATGACCCCCTACCCTGCCCGAACACCACTGTACTGCCCTAAACCCTGAAACACCAGCCCCAGCATGACCCCCTACACTGCCCGAACACCACTGCACTGCCCTAAACCCTGAAACACCACCCCTGCATGACCCCCTACACTGCCCGAACACCACTGCACTGCCCTAAACCCTGAAACACCACCCCCTGCAGCACCCCCTACACTGCCCGAACACCACTGCACTGCCCTAAACCCTGAAACACCACCCCCTGCACCGCCCCCTACACTGCCCAAACACCACTGCACTGCCCTAAACCCTGAAACACCACCCCCAGCACGACCCTCTTTACTGCTCGAGACACCACTGCACTGCCCTAAACCCTAAAACACCACCCCCAGCATGACCCCCTACACTGCCCGAACACCACTGCACTGCCCTAAACCCTGAAACATCAACCCCAGCAAGACCCCCTACACTGCCTGAACACCACTGCCCTAAACCCTGAAACACCACCCCCTACACTGCACGAACACCACTGCACTGCCCTAAACCCTGAAACACCACCTCCAGCAAAAACCCCTACACTGCCGAAACACCATTGCTCTGCCCTAAATCCAGAAACACTAGCCCCAGCATGACCCCCTACACTGCCCAAACACCACTGCACTGCCCTAAACCCTGAAACACCACCCCCAGCACGACCCCCTACACTGCCCGAACACCACTGCACTGCCCTAAACCCTGAAACACCAGCCCCAGCAAGACCCCCTACACTGCCCGAACACCACTGCACTGCCCTAGACTCTGAAACACCAGCCCCAGCAAGACCCCTACACTGCCCAAACACCACTGCACTGCCCTAAACCCTGAAACACTAGCCCCAGCATGACCCCCTACACTGCCCGAACACCACTGCACTGCCCTAAACCCTGAAACACCAGCCCCAGCATGACCCCCTACACTGCCCGAACACCACTGCACTGCCCTAAACCCTGAAACACCAGCCCCAGCACGACCACCTACACTGCCCAAACACCACTGCACTGCCCTAAACCCTGAAACACCAGCCCCAGCACAACCCCCTACACTGCCCGAACACCACTGCACTGCCCTAAACCCTGAAACACCAGCCCCAGCACGACCCCTACCCTGCCCGAACACCACTGTACTGCCCTAAACCCTGAAACACCAGCCCCCGCACGACCCCCTACACTGCCCGAACACCACTGCACTGCCCTAAACCCTGAAACACCACCCCCTGCATGACCCCCTACACTGCCCGAACACCACTGCACTGCCCTAAACCCTGAAACACCACCCCCTGCAGCACCCCCTACACTGCCCGAACACCACTGCACTGCCCTAAACCCTGAAACACCACCCCCTGCACCGCCCCCTACACTGCCCAAACACCACTGCACTGCATTTTAACCCTGAAACACCACCCCCAGCACGACCCTCTTTACTGCTCGAACACCACTGCACTGCCCCAAACCCTGAAACACCACCCCCAGCACGACCCACTACACTGCCCGAACACCACTGCCCTAAACCCTGAAACACCATCCCCTGCACGACCCCCTACACTGCCCGAACACCACTGCACTGCCCTAAAACCTGAAACACCACCCCCTACACTGCCCGAACACCACTGCACTGCCCTAAACCCTGATACACCACCCCCAGCACGACCCCCTACACTGCCCGAACACCACTGCACTGCCCTAAACCCTAAAACACCACCCCCAGCATTACCCCCTACACTGCCCAAACACCACTGCACTGCCCTAAACCCTAGAACACTACCCCCAGCACGACCCCCTACACTACCCGAACACCACTGCACTACCCTCAACCCTAAAATACTACCCCCCAGCACAACCCCTACACTACCCGAACACGACTGCACTGCCCTAAACCCTCAAACACTCCCCCAGCACGACCCCCTACACTACCCGAACACCACTGCACTGCCCTAAACCCTAAAACACTCCCCCAGCACGACCCCCTACACTACCCGAACACCACTGCACTGCCCTAAACCCTAAAACACTCCCCCAGCATGACCCCCTACACTACCCAAACACCACTGCACTGCCCTAAACCCTAAAACACTCGCCCCCGCATGACCCCCTACACTACCCAAACACCAATGCACTACCCTAATCCCTAAAACACTACCCCCCGCATGACCCCCTACACTACCCTAAACCCTAAAACACTACCCCCGCATGACTCCCTACACTACCCAAAGACCACTGCACTACCCTAAACCCTAAAACACGACCTCCTACACTACACAAACACCACTGCACTACCCTAAACCCTCAAACACTACCCCTACACTACACAAACACCACTGCACTACCCTAAACCCTAAAACACTACCCCCAGCAGTACCCCTACACTACCCAAACACCACTGCACTAACCTAAACCCTAAAACACTTCCCCCAGCAGTACCCCCTACACTACCCAAACACCACTGCACTACCCTAAATCACTACCCCAGCACGACCCCCTACACTACCCAAACACCACTGCACTACCCTAAACCCTAAAACACTACCCCCAGCACGACCCCTACACTACCCAAACACCACTGCACTACCCTATACCCTAAAACACTCCCCCAGCACGACTCCCTACACTACCCAAACACCACTGCACTACCCTAAACCCTAAATCTACCCCCAGCATGACCCCTACACTACACAAACACCACTGCACTACCCTAAACCCTAAAACACTACCCCCAGCACGACCCTCTTCACTACCTAAACACAACTGCACCATTTGTTACAGGCGTTGCAACGCAGGCCTTTGGTGCTTACTGGAAGTACCTAGTGGGCTAGTTGGGCCCCAGGGACCCTCAGGATTCAAGGTGACCTAATCCCCCAACTTAAAACGCACCACGGGGCGCGTTTGCACAGTGGTGAAGGGAGGGGCGGGGCCTCAGGTGACATGTGCGCAAACATGCCCTGTGGTGCTTTTTACGTTGGGGAATTAATTCCCTTTGAATCCTGAGGGACCCTGGGGGCCAACTAGCCCACCAGGCACCTTCAGTAAGCACAACAGAGTTGCGTTGCAGAGAGGTGAAAAAGGTGCGTGGCCTCGGAACGCCTCTCTGCAACTCAGCTCTGTGGTCCTAACTGTAGGTACCTGGGGGCTAGTTGGGCCCCAGGGACCCTCAGAATTCAAGGGGACTTAGTCCCGCAACTTAAAGCGTGCCACGGGTGCGTTTGCACACATGTCACCTCAGGCCCCCCTCTCTTCACCACTGTGCAAACGCGCCCTGTAGCGCGTTTTAAGAGGTAGTTTTAATCCCCCTGCCCTATTATGTACTAGGGACTTGCAGAGGAGGTCATGCTAATAACAGGGGTACCCCAACGCATAGTGTTCCCTAGTGTATGTAGGTGTTTTCACTGTATTCTAAGTGTCTTTTAGCATAGCACTGGCTCTGGTTAGTCAGAGTCAGTTACCACCATTACCCGTCTGAAAACGTTGTGGGCACAGGATGATTTTGCAACAAGGCCTCTTTCTGCTCCTCTGTTGGTTCTTTCTGCACATCTTTTGCTTCTTTCTGTGCGTTTTTTCTTCTTTCTTCACATGTCCTACCTCTGTAGGCATAGTTAGAAACTAGCATTTAAAAAAACCTTTGAAATTCACTTAAAAATCATAGGTTTCAGGCACGTTATAGTTAGAAATTAGCATTTAAAAACCTTTGAAATTCACTGAAAAAACCATAGGTTTCAGACACGTTATAGTTAGAAATTAGCATTTAAAAAACCTTTGAAATTCACTGAAAAAACCATAGGTTTTAGGGACAGTTATAGTTAGTTGGACATTTCACTCGTACAAAACCATAGAAATTCCCCCGTTATAGTTAGTTCAGCTAACTATAACTCGCGCCCCGCAATGCACTGCTGATGACGTCACATATTACATCACTCATGACATGGTCAGTGACATCACTGATGACATCACTGATGACATCTCAAATGACATCACTGATGACATCATCCATGTGATAATTTCATGCATCTTCTCACACCCTAATATAACTTTTGATACACCCACTCTAAATTACAGACTGCCATTCTCAAAACCATAGACACTCCAACACCAAAAACTACATACCCACTCACTGATTCTTAGGTCTACACACACATCCACTCACTCACCCGTACAGTCACTCATACTTAGTCACTCAGTACAGGACTATCATATGCACTCATACACCTATATAAACACTCACACACCGCCACTCATCCATAGAGGTACTCACACATCTAGTCAGTCATGCAAAAACTTAATCACACACCCATTTACTCACCTATACAGTTATACACACACCAGCTCACTTACTCATACAAATACTAGCACATTCTTACGCTCTTATACAATCACTGATACAAGTACACACTCATCCATACAGCCACTCTCACAATCACACACTCTCACTTATAGCCATTTATATACTCCAACACACATATATACTGCCTTTCACATATGTAGTTACTCACACATGTACCACTGAGATATACATTCAATCACTAACACACCCATACACACACTCACCCACCCATACAGTCCATCACAGATGCACTCTTGAAACCATGCACCCAGTGAATCACCAACTCACACATCTATGCACAGAGTCACACACACCCCACCCACACAAACACTCAGGCACCCATACAGATACTCAGACAATCAATCAATAACCCATGTAGATACTCATGTAGCTATTCAGAAAGCCATGCAGCCGCTTACAAACCAACAGACAGACGTATACAGACATTCACACAGTTTAGTCACTAACCCATGCATTCAGTAAGATACATTTAATCACTCACTTGTAGAGTCAGTCACTCACGTACTAAATCATCCATTCAGACACTTATACACCCACTCATTCTTCAATACGCCTTTCCCTATATATATTAAACATATTTAAACTTTACAGAAACACACAGTCACTGGATGATGTCATCAGTGATGTCATCAGTGATGTCATTTGAGATGTCATCAGTGATGTCATCAGTGATGTCACTGACCATGTCATGAGTGATGTAATATGTGACGTCATCAGCAGTGCATTGCGGGGCGCGAGTTATAGTTAGCTGAACTAACTATAACGGGGGAATTTCTATGGTTTTGTACGAGTGAAATGTCCAACTAACTATAACTGTCCCTAAAACCTATGGTTTTTTCAGTGAATATATATATATTTTCACTGAAAAAACCATAGGTTTCAGAGACGTTATAGTTAGAAATTAGCATTTAAAAACCTTACAAATTCACTCAAAAAACCATAGGTTTCAGAGACGTTATAGCTAGAAATTAGCATTTAAAAAACCTTAGAAATTCACTCAAAAAACCATAGGTTTCAGGCACGTTATAGTTAGTTGCACATTTTACTCATACAAAACCAGAGAAATTCAGCCGTTATAGTTAGTTAAGCTAACTATAACTCGCGCCCCGCAATGCACTGCTGATGATGTCACATATTACATCATTCATCACATGGTCAGTGACATCATTGATGACATCACTGATGACATCTGAAATGACATCACTGATTACATCACTAATCACATCATCCAGTGACTGTGTGTTTCTGTAAAGTTTAAATATGTTTTATATATATATATATATGCCAAGCTGTATTGAAGAATGAGTGGGTGTATAAGTGTCTGAATGGATGATTTAGTAGGTGCGTGACTGACTGTATAAGTGAGTGATTAAACGTGTCTTACTGAATGCATGGGTTAGTGACTAATGTGTGTGAATGTCTGTATCAGTTTGTCAGTTGGTGTGTAAGCGGCTGCATGGGTTGGTGAATAGCTCTATGAGTGTGTATATGGGTTATTGATTGGTTGTGTGAGTATGTGTATGGGTGCCTGAGTGTTTTTGTGGGTGGGTGGGGGTGTGTGATTTTGTGTATAGATATGTGAGTAGGTGATTCAGTGGGTGTATAGGTTGAAGAGTGCATCTGTGAAGGGCTGTATGGGTTGGTGAGTGTATGTATGGGTGTGTTGGGTAGTGAATGGATGTTTCAGTGGTACATGTGCGAGTAACTACATATGTGAAATGCAGTATATGTGAGTGTTGGAGTATATAAATGACTATATGTGAGAGTGAGTGATTGTGAGAGTGTCTGTATGGATGAGTGTGTGCTTGTGTTAGTGATTGTAGAAGAGAGTAAGTATGTGTTAATATCTATATGAATAAGTGAAGTGGTGTGTGTATAACAGTATAGGTGAGTAAATGGGAGTGTGATTGATTGTTTGCATGTTTGACTAGGTGTGTGAGTAATTGTATGGGTGAGTGGTGGTGTGTGAGTGTGTGTATAGGTGTATGAGTGCATATGATAGTGCTGTACTGATGAGTGACTGCATGTATGAGTGACTGTATGGGTGAATGAGTGGATGTGTGTGTTGACCTAGGAATCAGTGAGTGGGTATGTAGTAACTAGTATTGGTGTGTCTATGGTTTTGAAAATGGTAGTTTGCATTTTAGAGTGGGTGTATGAAAGGTTATATTAGGGTGTGAGGAGGTGCATCAGATTATCACGTGGATGATGTGATTAGTGATGTAATCAGTGATGTCATTTGAGATGTCATCAGTGATGTCATCAGTGATGTCACTGACCATGTGATGAATGATGTAATATGTGACGTCATCAGCAGTGCATTGCGGGGGCGCGAGTTATAGTTAGCTTAACTAACTATAACGGCCGAATTTCTCTGGTTTTGTATGAGTAAAATGTGCAACTAACTATAACGTGCCTGAAACCTATGGTTTTTTCGGTGAATATATATATATATATACATACATATATATATATTATCTACTGGCGGTCGCCAGTAGATAGTTATAGTTAGGACCTAGTTTCCATAGGAAAAGCGTTCTTTGTTTTCCCAATAACTTTGGCGCCGGATGACGAATCATCGCAAAATATTCAAAACTAGTGGGGCACTCCAGTCAGCTCCTGTCTTGAAAGTTTCGGGGTGATTCGGCAAGCGGGGGCCGAGAAAAAAGGGGGGTCCCAAAACGTGTTTTCTCCATGTTAATTCCCATAGGAAACTTTAGCCACGGCTACAGCCCGAACTGCTGAACGGAATTATACCAAATTTGGCAAAAAGGTAGTGCTTGGTTCAGAAAGCGCCCTTTTTTTAAATGGTGTAAATCCGTTCAGTAATTCCAGAGAAATTAAAAAAATAAGAGTCAAAAAATCAATTTCCCATAGGAAACTTTATGCAAGGCTACAGCCGAAACTACTGAACGGATTTACCCAAACTGTGGCAAAAAGGTACTGCTTGGCTCAGAAAGCGACCTTTTTAAAAATGGTGTAAATCCGTTCAGTAGTTGCTGAGAAATAAAAAAATAAAAGTTTTGATATTTAGAGGCACGGAGGATCCGCGGACCCTCCCGATCACGAGCTGCATTATAATTGGCTGTCAGCACTCCAAACCAGGAAGTGTTGGCAGCCATCTTGTGGCTCGGTAGAACCGAGGCACAAGAAAAGAGAAAAAGAAATGCGCAAAACAAGAAAAGGGGGCAGGGTAGAAACACCCTGACCCCCTAGGCCTGCTCAGGGGGTCCCACAAGGACCCCCAGGGCCCAAAAAAGCATTTTTTGTTTTTAAATCGTCCAAATTCCCGCTGGGTACGCGAATCTGGCAGTGAAAATAAAAAAACGAAGCGCGGGCTTACGCGCTTCGTGGTAATGAAGCCCCCAGGTGGGCCAGGTCCCGGGGGCAGTGAAAAAAAAAGTGTGTGGGGGCCCAATCCCCCCACACTGCCCCTGGAACCGCCACCTCCCTGGGGCTTGATTAATGAGTTGTGGGGGGGCACGCAGCCCTCCCGCAGCCCCGGGGACCGCCACGCCCCGGGGCTTGTTTTTTTAAAGTTTGGGGGGCCTCTTAGGCCCCCCCAAGCCCCGGGGACCGCCACCCCCGGGGCTTTCATTAATTATAATAGCGGGGAGCACACTGTCCCCCGCAGCCCCGGGGACCGCCACCCCCCGGGGATTCATTTAAAAAAAAAATATATACCTGTGTGGGGGGGCTCGAGCCCCCCCACACGCCCCGGGGACCGCCACCTCCCCGGGGCACTAATATTTCAAATTGGGGGTCTGTAACGGACCCCCGAGCCCCGGGGACCACCACCTCCCCGGGGCTTTGCAATTGAAGGGAGGGAGGCCGCGCGGCCCCCCTCCTGGAGCCTGTGATGGCCCTGGGGACCGTCACCCCCCAGGGCCGGCTCCTGCAGTGTCCCGGGGTGCCCACCCCCGGGACACTGCTGTTTGCAAAGCACACATGTCACCTCAGGCCCCCCCCTCCCTTCACCACTGTGCAAACGCGCCCCGGGGCGCGTTTTAAGAGGAAGTTTTAATCCCCCTGCCCGATTATGTACTAGGGCCTTACAGAGGAGGTCATGCTAATCACAGGGGTACCCCAACGCATAGTGTTCCCTAGTGTATGTAGGTGTTTTCACTATATTCTAAGTGTCTTTTAGCATAGCACTGGCTCTAGGCCTGGTTAGTCCGAGTCAGTTACCACCAGTACCCGTCTGAAAAAGTTGTGGGCACAGGATGATTTTGCAACAAGGCCTCTTTCTGCTCCTCTGTTGGTTCTTTCTGCACATGTCTTGGTTCTTCCTGCTCTTTTCTTCGTCTTTGTGGACTTCTGTTGCTTCTTTATGCATTTTTTTTGCTTCTTTCTGTGCGTTTTTTCTTCTTTCTTCACATGTCCTACCTCTGTAGGCATAGTCAGAAACTAGCATTTAAAAAACCTTTGAAATTCACTTAAAAAACCATAGGTTTCAGGCACGTTATAGTTAGAAATTAGCATTTAAAAAACCTTTGAAATTCACTGAAAAAACCATAGGTTTCAGACAAGTTATAGTTAGAAATTAGCATTTAAAAACCTTTGAAATTCACTGAAAAAACCATAGGTTTCAGGCATGTTATAGTTAGAAATTAGCATTTAAAAAACCTTAGAAATTCACTGAAAAAACCATAGGTTTTAGGGACAGTTATAGTTTGTTGGACATTTCACTCGTACAAAACCATAGAAATTCCCCCGTTATAGTCAGATCAGCTAACTATAACTCGCGCCCCCGCAATGCACTGCTGATGACGTCACATATTACATCACTCATGACATGGTCAGTGACATCACTGATGACATCACTCATGACATCTCAAATGACATCACTGATGACATCACTGATGACATCATCCATGTGATAATTTGATGCATCTTCTCACACCCTAATATAACTTTTGATACACCCACTCTAAATTACAGACTGCCATTGTCAAAACCATAGACACTCCAACACCAATAACTACATACACACTCACTGATTCTTAGGTCTACACACACATCCACTCACTCACCCGTACAGTCACTCATACTTACGGTCACTCAGTACAGGACTATCATATGCACTCATACACCTATATAGACACTCACACACCGTCACTCATCCATAGAGGTAATCACACACCTAGTCAGTCATGCAAATAATTAATCACACTGCCATTTACTCACCTATACAGTTATACACACACCAGCTCACTTACTCATACAAATACTAGCACATTCTTACGCTCTTATACAATCACTGATACAAGTACACACTCATCCATACAGCCACTCTCACAATCACACACTCTCACTTATACCCATTTATATACTCCAACACACATATATACTGCCTTTCACATATGTAGTTACTCACACATGTACCACTGAGATATACATTCACTCACTAACACACCCATACACACACTCACCCACCAATACAGTCCATCACAGATGCACTCTTGAAACCATGCACCCAGTGAATCACCTACTCACACATCTATGCACAGAGTCACACACACCCCACCCACACAAACACTCAGGCACCCATACAGATACTCAGACAACCAATCAATAACCCATGTAGACACTCATGTAGCTATTCGCAAACCCATTCAGCCGCTTACACACCAACAGACAGACGGATACAGACATTCACACAGTTTAGTCACTAACCCATGCATTCAGTAAGATACGTTTAATCACTCACTTATAGAGTCAGTCACGCACCTACTAAATCATCCATTCAGACACTTATACACCCACTCATTCTTCAATACGCCTTTCCCTATATATATTAAACATATTTAAACTTTACAGAAACACACAGTCACTGGATGATGTCATCAGTGATGTCATCAGTGATGTCATTTGAGATGTCATCAGTGATGTCACTGACCATGTCATGAGTGATGTAATATGTGACGTCATCAGCAGTGCATTGCGAGGCGCGAGTTATAGTTAGCTGAACTAACTATAACAGGGAATTTGTATGGTTTTGTACGAGTGAAATGTCCAACTAACTATAACTGTCCCTAAAACCTATGGTTTTTTCAGTGAATATATATATATATATATATATATATATGTACAAAGGACGCAGCACTCCAGAGTAGAGTTTAAAGAATTTTATTTCTCGCAACACTCAACCAACGCGTTTCAGCTCTCCCACAGCTTTGATCACGGTTAGTGAGTCCTTTCTCTATTGCACTTTATATACCCATGTGGCCTTAATGTGGCATTATGGGATTTGTAGTGCTATTCAAAAATGAAAAAACTTTAATAGCAGTATTTACAAAAGGATTTCTCTTATTGTCATTAGTTTACCATAATGGAGTTTGCGTTTGTTTAGTTATACGTTGATACAGTATCGCACAGCATTGCAATTCAATTACAATTCATTCATTTGCATAATGCTTTATCCATCTTTTTAACCTCTTTCTGTCCCTACTGTATAGTACACAATTCAGTGAATTGTTTCTATAAGTTCTCGGTGAGGGTATAGTACCCATTACACAAATAGCAGACAATCAATTATTATTAATTTATTGTCCAATCTATGGTTTTGGGTATATGTCAAGTTCTTATATCATTATGCTCAGAATTGGACTTTTTACTCCAAATGTACAAACAGTTCCTCATCATTGTTAATCCCCCTTGGTGTCTTTGTCCTGAGTCTTATGATATAGCGGGATTCCATTTGGCGTAGCTTTTTCATTCTATCCCCTCCACACTCGTCTGGTGTTATTGCGAGGATGCCATAATAGCTCATTGCCTTCCAATTTCAATTCTGACATTGTGCCATGTGTTTGGCAGTGGCATATGCAATATACCTGTTTTTCACTGCTCGAATATGTTCCAAGATGCGTTTCTTAAGCATACAGATCGTACTGCCAATGTATTTCATTCCGCAATTGCATTCAATGATGTAAATTACATATTGGATCGTACAGGTAATTCTTTGATCCAAATATATGATGTTTCCATTAGGTTCCGTGATCGTTCGCAGAGAATCACCAAACGAATGCTCCTCTTCGTGGGCGATAACACCAGCTAGCGTGGAGGGGATAGAATGAAAAAGCTACGCCAAATGGAATCCCACTATATCATCAGACTCAGGACAAAGACACCAAGGGGGATTAACAATGATGAGGAACTTTTTGTACATTTGGAGTAAAAAGTCCAATTCTGAACATTATGATATAAGAACTTGACATATAACCAGAACCATAGATTGGACAATAAATTAATAATAATTGATTGTCTGCTATTTGTGAAATGGGAACTATACCCTCACCGAGAACTTATAGAAACATGTCACTGAATTGTGTACTATACAGTAGGGACAGAAAGAGGTTAAAAAGATGGATAAAGCATTATGCAAATGAATGAATTGTAATTGAGTTGCAATGCTGTGCGATACTGTATCACCGTATAAGTAAACAAACGCAAACTCCATTATGGTAAACTAATGATAATAAGAGAAATCCTTTTGTAAATACTGTTATTAAAGTTTTTTCATTTTTGAATAGCACTACAAATCCCATAATGCCACGTTAAGGCCACATGGGAATTTAAAGTGCAATAGAGAAAGGACTCACTAACCGTGATCAAAGCTGTGGGAGAGCTGAAACGCGTTCGTTGAGTGTTGCGAGAAATAAAATTCTTTAAACTATACTCTGGAGTGCTGCGTCCTTTGCAATACATATTGAATTTAGGGCCAGGATCCGGCCCCTACGATGTGCACCCGCTGTTGAGCACACCGGACTTGTTGGGATCACTTTGTGGATTAAATATATAGATAGATAGATAGATAGATAGATAGATAGATAGATAGATAGATAGATAGATAGATAGATAGATAGACTTGCAAAATGCTTGCCATGCATGGTAAAGGTATATTCACGCAAAAAATTTGTGCGGTAAAGATATGCGTGGCAAAGGCATATGCGTCATAATGGATGCGTTGTAAAGGTGTTGTGTGGTAATTGTTGCGATGTAAATGCTGTTTCCCACATATGTGAGGTCTTATTATCAATATTTGCAGATCGCTTACTAAGTTCTTCTTAATGCTTTTGTCTTTTGTAGTTCTTCCTTGTGAATTGTAGACAGGGAAACCCCAGATATTTTTAACTGCCTGCCCAGGACTCAAAAAGAAGTTTTAGTAACTAGTGATTTCATCTTGGGATGCATGTCTTTAGGTAAATGAGTAGCACTGGAGTGAATTCCTTAACACTGAGCACTGGTAATATGTTTTCAGAATCATCCATTATACGGACGGAGATTCACTTTAAAGGCAGACGACCGAGGTAGACATTATAACATCTGTACATTGCATTACATTTAAAGAGGCTTTTTATTACTGTTGCGCTCTTCGATTTAAGCTGTTATATTTCTCTTTCCCAGTTCAGATGAGAATCGAAAGTCACCCTTTATAGGTGAATTCAGGCTATAAATCTAACTCGTACCCATACAGGGGCAGATTTACAACCCCCCTGCGCCACCAGTACGTCACTTTCTGTGACGTACTGGAGGCGCATTTCACTTCTCCATGTTTACAAGGAGAGGAAAAGCCACCCTGCGTGACTTTTCCTCTCCTTGTAAATATGGCCCCTTCACACGCAGCACTTTGCGTGGAAGGGGCGTTCCATGTGTGTTGCTGTGGGTGTTCCCACGCAACACCCATAGAATGAGACACATTTCCAGATTTACGAGGAATCGTAAATCTGGAAATGTGTGTCAATGCTACGCCTCCCCAGGGGAGGCGTAGCGAGGCGCCACGAGGAGAAATGTTTTAATTTCTCCTATTTTTTTTCTCTTTCCATGCGTGCTGCATTCTACAGCCGCATTGAAAGAGGAAAATGCGTGTAGTGATTGTTTTTGTGCAGGAAGGTGCACCTTCCTGCACATAAACAATCTCCCCACGATGCAGGCATCCTTGCACTATGGTGCAAGGGTGCCTGCGCCGGCGCATGGCTGCAGTGTGTGCGCCAGCGCAGGGGAGAGCACAGGAATGTGACATATTATTGTAAATATATCGCATTCCTGTGCTTCGGAAGTGCCGCAGCGTGGCGCAGCCAAAGGGCTTGCATGCCGCGTTACGGCACTTCCTTGTAGATCTGCCCCTCAGTCTCCAATCAATCTTACGTTTTTATTTGAGAAAATTCATTTTATTTTTTTTGATTAGTTTATCATGAATGTTTTTTTTCCAGTATAACTCACAAGGGCAAGTGAATGTCGTTGGGGATGTGCGTGAAAGTAAAACATCATCATCAGTAATAAGGTGTCACCACCAAGTTTAGCATAATGGCCACACCATGGTCCAGATTTACAAACTTTTTGTGCTGGGCCTGCGTCATAAAAGTGATGCAAACCAGTGCAAAATGTTTTTCTTTTTAATTTACTTTCCAGTGCAAAACTTGTTTGTGTTAATTTGTGTCAATCAGGCATTTCATGGGTGGTACAGGGGTGTTAACCTACATCCACGCATGGTTTTTGACACGAAAACCTATCTACTAACAATAGTAGGCAGGATTCTTTGCCCAAAAATAAACCACTTGTTAGCAGGTGTTAAAAGGAGAAATTCTTTATAACTTCTAACTTTTCCCACTTTGCATGTGTGCTGCACTGAACAGCACACATCTGAAGTGGGAAACTTTTAGGATTATCTAGGCATAGTATTTTTTACTGGAACTATCCCCTTCCAGTGCAAAACATATGCTAAACACAAGGCACACACCCCTGGACTATGGAGCAAAGGTGTGTTGCGTGGGGATAGGCAGCATGATTCTTCGCCAACGCTAGGTAGAGAGAAGGATAGTGCCACATCTCTTTAAACATGGTGCTTTTCTGCTCTCTCCCTGTCATGCAAGGATGTGCTGCATTCCATGACATTTTTTCTAAATCTGGGCTGAAGTCTCAGTTCCTCAGGAAAATTAGGTAAAAATTGAATCAACAGGAGATACCAGGAGGCACTCATGTTTCATAGCATTCTAAGTTAGGATGTCGCTAGCTTGGAGCCTTGACTTACCGCAACAAGCTTCAACCCATGTGAGTACATTACCTGAGCTGTGTGGCCCTCTAATTACTCCAATTTCGTCTGTTAAAAATCTAGGAGTCATCTTTGATAGCACACTCACTTTTGATACTCAGGTCAACAAGACCACAAGCAGATGCTTTTTCATCATTAACATTTTGAAACACATCCTTCCTTTCATTCCTGTGAAGCATAGAACTGCAGTAGTCATTGCATTGATTACCTCTCGCCTTGACTACTGCAACTCAGTTTACCTAAATATCAATAAATATTCTCTTAATAAACTTCAAGGTATTCAAAACTAGGCTGCCTGCTTGCTATTGAATATACCCAAATGTCAGTGAGTTAGGGAGGGCTTGCGCTCTCCACACTGGCTACCTGTGAGGACGCAGGTTTTTTAAAAATAACTTTGCATTGTCCATCAGGCACTGTAACTTCAGGGACTGCTTCCTTCCCTTTAGGTTAGCATTCCAATGGTATTTGCCTAAAAGACAGATAAGATCCACTTCTTTGAGGATGGTGATTATCCCTAGGTTTTAGTAGGTGAGATGGGGTGGCCGCACCTTTACGGTAGTGGCTGCCAAATTGTGGAACACATTGCCGATTTAACCTCTCAGATGGCCTTCGGTAAGAAATTGAAGTCATGGTTATTCTCTCTCCCATAATTGTTCCTTCTGTGGGTAGCTTCTCTTCTGTTGGTAGCGCTTTGACGCCTTAGGGCATAGTACGCTTTGTAAATCTAAATCTAAATCTAAATCTAAATCTAATCTAATCTAAATCTGATGCAATTGGCAGGGATAAAGTGTTCCAGCACAAAAATGAGAGAGTCTGGCTTCAATTATGTCATTTAGAATGTAGGCATGGATTTTTAGTTTCATACCGTTAAAACCCTATGGAGGAAATTGAGGTTTACAAACAGTTAGGGGCAGATTTATAAATATTTCATGCAACACAACACATCAAGACACCATTTAACATTATGTGGTGCATTCCTGTCCTCTCCTTGTACTGGTGCACTTTTGGCTGCTTAGCGCCAATGCAGGCACCCTTGCATCAAGTGCAAAGGTGCCTGCACTTCAGGCAGGATTATTTCTGTGCAGGAAGGAACACCTTCCTCCACAAAAAACGTCCTCTTAGGCATTTCCCTCTTTCTATTTGTGCTGCAGAATGCAGCACAATTAGAAAGTGGAAAACTGAAGAGAAATAAAGATATTTCTCCTCGTTACTCCTCGTCTTTAAAGAAGTAGCATTTTGATGCATTCCTAGGTCTACCACTCATGGTAAATCTGGGAATACACCAAAATCCATGGATGGATGCATGGGAACACCCACGCTCTACAAATGAAAAGCCTCCTTGGGGCAGAGTAACGCAAGGCAGCGACTTGCTCTGCCTTGTGTTACTCTAGGTTTACCAAGCACCGTAGGGCCACATAAGATGGCTTTGCATGGCTTGCTAAATCTGACTTTATTGTTGCGGTGCCTGTGTGTTTTCTTGCGTGATGCAAGGGCAATGCACACTTTAATTATTAAGGCCCTTAGTCACTATTCGATATATGCTTGCTGAAAAAATCATAGATAATGGGGTAAAATTGTATCACTGACGTTGAGCTTCAGAAGAGTGAAGAATGGGTAAAAGCCATCCTGTGTGCCCTGTGCACCCCCATTTTTTGCTGACTGGTACTGGTGGTAACTGACTCTGACTCTCCCGAGGGTGTGTCTAACCAGACACAGGGCCAGTGCTATGTTAAAAATAAAAGTGAAAAGAGACAAATGCATTATGGTACACTATGTATTAGGGTACATTTGCAATTGGCATGACCTTCCTTAGAAGTCCCTAGTAGATAATAGGGCAGGGGGTTAAAACTACCTATAAGTTCCTAGTATATAAAAGGGTATGACACTTTAGAGGCCAGTAGCCCTTTCTGCACTTGAATGTCTGCACTGCTGAGCATCTGAGGTCATTTTAAAAGCAGCCCTCTGTTGCAGCACTGCTTTTAAAAGTAAATTCACTGCAAACTTGACTTTGGTCGTAGGGGCACTTACAAAGTGATAATCTACAATATTCTGGCATATTAGGTATTCCCAGGGTCTACCCCCCTAGGTGTCCCAGGGGTGGGGGGGTCATGTAACTATAAGCAGGGCCCTTATAAAATATGTTTTACAGGCCCAGATGATGGAGAAATTGCAGTTTACCCATTGTAGATGCCTTGTCTCATAGGATAACATGGCAATATTTTATGAATGCATAAATATTGCTAGAAATTAAATAACATATAATTCAAGGACTCAAGAGAAGGGTATTGATAAATCCAACAATATGCTATTGTTGGTTTATCCTAAAATGTCCAGAAAAGAAGTTACAAGACTTTCTTGTCTGTAAGCCAAAATTCAGCCTTTCTGCCCTCTCCCCTGATTAGTCAGAGTTAGCAGGCTTAGCCAGTCTGCTTTGATGAAGTGATAAGTGGCTCACCAGGGGAGAGGCTATTCATTGAAGAGAGCTCTGCTACACAGGAATTCCAGAGAAGGGGGGATGGGTCCTAAAGCATGAAGCTTCAAAGGAGGAACAGGACAGGCAGGTCATGCCAGTCCATCTACCCCCATCGCCTCTGACCCAGCCAGATCGGGCGCTAAAGACAGGAACAGGAATCTGCAGATGTTAGGGGGTTGGGAGCTATGGAAATGAGCCATACTGGAGGTTGGTTTAACTAGTTCTTACTCCTCTGCTGAGATTTCAGCCATATTGAATTTTGGAGGAATAGTGCTTTTTGGGAAATGATTATACCACACTTTGGAGGAGTGGTCTTGCTCTGGTGTGTTGTCTTGCACTGCATTGGACAGGAGTGCTCGCCTACTTGACCGCAGAGAACACTGAATAATATGTGAGAATCGCAGAGTCTCTCAGATCCGCTGCTTGAAACTAAGAGAAAAAGAAGGATTGCCATGTTGGGAACTTGATTTTCACCATTAGGCCCTGCATTCTGACTGACTGCGCCTGCTGCACTATTTGGAACTAATGCCCTGTGGATGTACCTTGCTTCTAAAGGATTAAAGAGTGGACTCCCTGCAAGCCACAGGTTAACAGAGCTCACCTGCATCATCACCACCAAGAGTCCACTGCTTGGGGTGCGTCCAGTTGACTTTTAAGGGTTTTGTCCAGGGGCATTAACGAAATTGTGGTCCCAAACTTTCAAGAACCATCGTGGAACTTCCAGACCCTTGCATTGTGTTTTGGACCCTTTTGACCCTCAAGAGGAACTTCAGGAAGGAGTTCCAGAAGTTTGGAGCAACTTTAGAAAAAAGCTCCATAAGGTGAACGACTCAACAGCGAGAGCCAAGCCGGCCACGTTCAACAGTGACCCGGCCTGGATTCCAGGCTCATCCTGTTGTAGAGCTCCAGAGGTCTGACTTCCAAAGTGTGACTGGCAGATCCCTAAAAGTCAAACCGGCGAACCCTCACCAAATCTGGACTGGTGAAGAGCATCAAGGGACCCCGGTGGAAAAAGCTCCAGAAAAGTTTCTAAGTCTCAATCAATCAATCAATCAATCAATCAATCAATCAATCAGAAGTTTGTTAAGGGCAGCTACTCACCCGTAAGGGTCTCAAGGCGCTAGGGGTAGGGAGGGTGCAGGATCCATTCCATCAAGGAGGGGGTCTGTCGAAGAGCCAGGTTTTGAGGTTTCTTGCGAAGATGGGGAGCGATGTTGTCTGTCTGAGATGGAGCGGAAGGGCGTTCCAGGCTTTGGCTGCGAGGAAGGAGAAGGAGCGGCCTCCCGATCTGGTCTTTCTGGTGCGGGGGACCATGACGTAGGAGAGCTGGGCTGATCGTAGGGTCCTTTGGGGTGCGTGGAATTTGAGTCGGCTGTTCAGGTATGCTGGTCCGGTGCCGTGGAGGGCCTTGAGTGCGTGGGTGAGTATCTTGAAGGTGATTCTCGCCTCGACGGGGAGCCAGTGGAGTGCCCAGCGTCGGGGTTTAGGCCCATGCTGAGAACTTCTGTTTAGTTGGTGTTTAGTTGTAGGCAGCTGTTTTTCATCCATTTGGCAACAGCTTCCATGCCTTCTTGAAAGTTGTGTCTGGCGGTGTTGGGTTCGTTGGATAGGGAGAGGATGAGTTGGGTGTCGTCTGCGTATGACACAATGTTCAGTCCGTAGGTCCTGACGATGGGGGCGAGTGGAGACATGTAGACGTTCAAGAGTGTCGGGCTGAGGGAGGAGCCCTGGGGGACTCCGCAGGTGGTAAGTGTAGGGTCCAAGAGGAAAGGGGGGAGTCTGATCCACTGCGTTCTGCCAGAGAGGAAGGAACAGATCCAGTCGAGGGCCTTGTCCTGGATTCCTGCGTCATGGAGTCTGCGTATTAGGGTGCGGTGAGAGACTGTGTCGAACGCCGCTGAGAGGTCGAGGAGCATGAGGGCTACTGTTTCACCTTTGTCCAGTAGGGTGCGGATGTCGTCTGTTGCAGCGAGGAGGGCGGTTTCCGTACTGTGGTTTTTTCTGAATCCGGATTGGGAGGAGTCGAGGATGTTGTGCTCTTCGATGAATGTGGCGAGTTGGCTGTTGATGGCTTTCTTAATTACTTTTGCTGGGAAGGGGAGCAGGGAGATGGCTCTGTAGTTTTTGAGGTCGGTGGGGTCTGCCGAGGGTTTCTTCAGGAGGGGGTTGACCTCGGCGTGTTTCCAGTCGTCGGGGAACGAGGCGGTCGCCGGGGAGCGGTTGATGGTGTGGCGGAGCATGGGTGCGATAGTGTTGGCGGCTCTGTTGAAGATGTGGTGGGGCAGGGGTCCGTGGGGGCTCCTGAGTGGATTGACTTCTTTGTCTTCAGTGTGTCTTTGGTGGTGAGGGCTGTCAATTGTCAATTGCTGGTTTCCGCGTGTCGGCGGTGGTTGGTGAGGGTTCAGTGTGTTGGTTGTCTTTGTCGAAGTTGTCGTAGATGCTCTTGGTTTTGTGGTGGAAAAAGGTGCTGAGTTTGTCGCAGAGGTCTTGTGAGGGAGGGATGTCAGTAGACTCGCTGGTGGGTTGGGCGAACTCCTTGATGATGTTGAAGAGTTCCTTGCTGTTGTGCACGTGGGTGGAGATTCTGTCTTCAATCGCTTTTTTCCTTGTTTCTCTGATGAGTTGGTGGTGGGCGTTGGTGGCGGCTCTGAAGTTGTTGTGGGCTTCTGTGGAGTTAGTGTTCCTCCAGGCCTTTTCGAGGCGGCGGCAAGTGCGTCTGGACTCTCGAAGTTCGGTGATAAATCATCTGGCTTTCTTGGCACGGGTATTGTTGTTTTTCTTGAGGGAGGCTATGGTGTTGATGCTCTACAAGACCCATCTATGCAGGGTTCGGGCTGCAGTGTTGGGGTCGTCGTTTTCCGCGATGGTTGGGGTGGAGTTGTTGAGTGAGGAGGTGAGCTGGTCATCAGTGATTCTGGTCCAGTTTCTTCGTGGGAGCAGGTGCTGGTGTCTGTGGATGGTGGGTGTTCTGAAGGTGAAGTGGACGCAACGATGGTCGGTCCATGGGAGTTCGGTGATGTGGCTGAAGGTAATGGAGTTTCCTGTAGTGAAGAGGGGGTCGAGGGTGTGTCCTGCTGAGTGCGTGGGCTCGGTCACGATCTGGCGAAGTCCGATGTTGTGGAGGTTGTCCAGGAATGATGCAGTGTTGGGGTCCAGTTGGTTGTCGAGGTGGAAGTTGAGGTCTCCCAGCAGGGTGTAGTTGGTGGATGCGATGGCCTGTGGGGAGATGATGTCCGTGATGGAGTTGGCGAAGGGTCCGCTGGGCCCAGGGGGTCGGTAGATGAGTGTTCCTCGGAGGGTGGCGGTGGGGCTGGCCAGTATCTTGAAGTGAAGGTGTTCCATCAGGTATGTGTGCTCGTCGGGGGGTGTGCTCAGGCAGTGGGTGGATTTGTGGACGATGGCGATTCCTCCTCCCGGGCGGGTGGGGTGGTCCTTCCTGGAGATCTTGTATCCTTGGGGGATGGCGATGGTGATGTCCGGTCCCGAGGTGGTGTGGGTCCAGGTTTCGGTGAAGAATGCTATGTCCGGGGTGGTGCTGTCGAGGAGGTCCCAGATTTCTGTGGCGTGTTTGTGGAGGGATCGGACGTTGAGGAGGATGCATTGCAGGGTCTTCGGTTCGGGTGTGTTCTTGCGGTCGGGTTGTGCTGGGTCCGTGTTCCTTGCGGTGCTGTGGGTTTGTCGGCAGTGGTAACAGCTGAAGGATCTGTCGGTGTCCGCTGGTGAGGCTAGCTTGCAGTTGTTGTTGCGGCCTGGGTTGAGTGTGTGGAGTGCTGCTGGGTCATAGCGTTGGTGGTGCGGAGGTCCAGGGTTCCTGGCGCTGGTCGGGGTTGGGTCGCAGACGGGCGGAGACGGGCTTGCCTTTGGCGCGCCAGCAGCGCAGCCGCACAGCGGCCGCCATTAAGTAGGGGTCTGGGAGGGCGGGACAGCTGGGAGGCGGGGAGGGGAGCTGGATTGGTCGTGCTGGCCGTGCTGGGGGGGAGGGCCACGGGGGCAGCAGCGGCGGGGAGAGCGGGAGGGAAAGGAGGGAAAAAGGAAGAATAAAGGAAGAGGAAATAGAGTGGAAATACTCAGAAAAAGAGCAGAAATGCAGAAAAGTGCAGAAAGGAGAATAAAAATGAGGGTAGAAAAACCAGTGAAAAACGAGTGAAAAACGGGGTGAGAGAAAGGAGATAGAGGTCCACTGGACCACCAGGGATGAGGCGCAGGTGAACCTGCGGGTGGAGGAGGGCCTCGAGCACCAAACACTGGAGAGTGCAGGGGCAGGCCTCACTTAATGGTGGAGCTGCGAGGGAGGGGGAGCAATTTCACTGACAATGAGTCAGTGGTCTTCCTCGCCTGTCCCCGCAGCGGCCGCCATTAAGTAGGGGTCGGGGAGGGCTGGACAGCTGGGAGGCAAGAGCGGGGAGGGGAGCTGAATTGGTCGCGCTGGTCGTGCTGGGGGGAGGGGCCGCGGGGGCAGCAGTGGCGGGGAGAGCGGGCGAGGATGGAGGGGAAAAGGAGGAATAAAGGAAGAGGAAATACAGTGGAAATACTCAGGAAAGAGCAGAAATGCAGAAAAGTGCAGAAAGGAGAATAAAAATGAGGGTAGAAAAATGAGTGAAAAACGAATGAAAAACGAGTGAAAAACAGGGTGAGAGAAAGGAGATAGAGGTCCACTGGACCACCAGGGATGAGGCACAGGTGAACCTGCGGGTGGAGGAGGGCCTCGAGCACCAAACACTTGAGAGTGCAGGGGCAGGCCTCACTTAAAGGTGGAGTTGCAAGGAAGGGGGAGCAATTTCACTGACAATGAGTCAGTGGTATTGCTGAAGATAATATTTTGACCGGGGCCTCCCACTCAGTGTATCTGCACAGGGGTGCATCGCAGTCGTACTGAAAGTTTGACTTTGCCCCAGTCAAGCCCAACCAGATGTCTCAGAGTGGCGCTACAGGTTTCGAAGTGCTAGAAAGTGTTTATTTTTTGAAAATTCATATCTCTGGTTGCCTACATTGGATTTTTGTGTCATTTTAAAAATAAAACTTTTTTCAAATTTTTTAAATTGGTGTTGGACTTTTATTGTGTGTTGTGTCTTAATCATTTACTGACTTGGGGGTCGATTCCGATTCGGGCCGGAAAAAGCACCGACCGACTCGGAGCCGGAATTAATTCCGACCGACACGTACCTGTGGCGCCCGACCCGCCAAGTACGATGCAAAGCATGCAAAATCCGACCGACACGTACGGAACCCAAGCCGAACGACCGAGCCGCACGGAAAACAGCAATCCGGCCGGAAAAACACGCGAATCGAACCGACCGACACGCACCCGGAACAAATCCGACCGAAACGTACCCGCGAACTCCAAACCGCAAAGTACGATGCAAGGTGTGAAAACCACGACCGAGTCGTACGGAGGACAAGCCGTACGACCGACACGCATACAAAACTGCGAGCCGAAGTAACACAAAACACCGCGACCGACGCGTACGCAGCATAGAAAATTGCACAAACACAGCGTGAACGAAACGGAGAAGACCGTACGAGACAACTGCAGGGTCCGACTCGGTCACAAGAACGTTTCCAACATGCACAGAAAGTACTAAGGGAAAATACACAAAAAAAGGCCAAACAAGCAATTACAAAGCCAATAAATACTGGGGGTGGGGACAGAGAACAAAGACACACCCACAACTCCACCCATATAAAGGACACAAATCCCAACCATGATCCTTTGCAAATGCTATTCACCTGCCAGCACTCAACAGACAGCAACCACACACCCACAGCTCATCCCTCACACAAGCCACACACCATCAGCACACCAACAAATAGCTACCTCACATACACCCAGCAAAACACACACTCACACACCTTCACCTTCACACCAACACACACATCACTCACCATCACCACCCATCACCATGCCCCCAAAGAAGAATCACAAGTTCCTAGATTGTGAATTGGAAGTCCTGGTAGACGAGATCCTCAGGGTAGAGCCACAGCTGTTTGGCGCACTGGTCCAACAGACACCCATCTCCCAGAAAACAAAGATGTGGGAGAGGATCATCAACAGGGTGAACACACAATCACCATGTCTGCGCACAAAGACTGACATCCAGAACAGGTGGTATGACGTGCGCAGGAGGGTACGGGAGCTGCTGAAGAAGGACTACCTCCTGAGCCAATACACCGGCAGTGGCCCTCCTGCCAAGCCAGTATACCTCAGGCCCTGGGAGGAGAAGGTGCGGGCCATCCTTCCGCCAGTGAGCGTCTATGGACTAGAAAACATCCCAGAGCCTGGTGAGTACACAACAAATGTACACAATATTCTGCCACAATACACACACACAACACTGTCAAGGGGAGAGTCAAACCATGCACTCTTAGCAATTACACAGCAACCAGAACAGAATCATCCCAAAATGTGTATGTCAGTCAGATAAACACAACACATGCCATCTCAAAGTTACATTTAACCGTGTCATCACATGTACAAACACAACTACAACTACAGCTAGGCAGTGGCACAAATATAACTAACAAACACATCCAGACATGTAGCCACCACTACAACACCAACACACAGTGAAGACCACTGAAAGAAAGGAATTCTGTGTATGCTGGGCAAGTCAGTGTAGCCAATAGCATCATGGGAGTCGTAGTCACAGATATTGCTCACCCCCACAACTGTCCCATCAACACCACCATGAACCATGCGCACATCACAGGGAGTGGAAAGGACTCACAAGATGGCTGACACTGGGTACTGCTGTGGGGAGCACAAGGCCCTGCTGGCAACTGTGCAACAACCAACAGCAGGACACCACTGACTGACATCCTGAGAGACAACTTCCACTCCCTGCAATGGAAGCACGTTCCATGGTGGGATATCTGGCTGGGTGGGAAGGAGGATTCACAGCACTGACCATAGTCACAAGCACCTCCCCTCACACACACCCTCAACACAAACTCCACATAACCCACCTGGGAGAATGCAATGCCTCACATCCTAACTCAAGATCCCACAAAGAACCACCACCCTGGGTTATGCTGTGTGAAGCACAGGGACACTCTTGGGACTTTTAGCCAAACAACTGCCAGGACAACACTCCCAGCCATCCTGTCAGCACAGGCAGCCCACCCCACAGGGAAGCAGAGTCAAAAGGAAGGAAGGATGGGCATGCTGGGAAGGGGGTGGAGGCAATAGCATGATGGGAGTAGTAGGCACAGATATTGCTCAGCCTCACAACTGGCCCATCAACACCACTCACAACCATGCTCACATCAGAGGGAGTGGAAAAGGACTCACAAGATGGCTGACACTGGCTACTGCTGTGGGGAGCACAAGGCCCTGCTGGCAACTGTGCACCAACCAACAGCAGGACACCACTGACTGACATCCTGAAAGACAACTTCCACTCCCTGCAATGCAAGCACGTTCCATGGTGGGATATCTGGCTGGGTGGGAAGGAGGACTTGCAGCACTGACCATAGTCACAAGCACCTCCCCTCACACACCCCTCAACACAAACTCCACATAACCCACCTGGGAGAATGCAATGCCTCACATCCTAACTCAAGATCCCACAAAGAACCACCACCCTGGGTTATGTTGTGTGAAGCACAGGGACACTCTTGGGACTTTTAGCCAAACAACTGCCAGGACAACACTCCCAGCCACCCTGTCAGCACAGGCAGCCCACCCCACAGGGAAGCAGAGTCAAAAGGAAGGAAGCATGGGCATGCTGGGAAGGGGGTGGAGGCAATAGCATGATGGGAGTAGTAGGCACAGATATTGGTCAGCCTCACAACTGGCCCATCAACACCACTCACAACCATGCTCACATCACAGGGAGTGGAAAAGGACTCACAAGATGGCTGACACTGGCTACTGCTGTGGGGAGCACAAGGCCCTGCTGGCAACTGTGCACCAACCAACAGCAGGACACCACTGACTGACATCCTGAAAGACAACTTCCACTCCCTGCAATGCAAGCACGTTCCATGGTGGGATATCTGGCTGGGTGGGAAGGAGGACTTGCAGCACTGACCATAGTCACAAGCACCTCCCCTCACACACCCCCTCAACACAAACTCCACATAACCCACCTGGGAGAATGCAATGCCTCACATCCTAACTCAAGATCCCACAAAGAACCACCACCCTGGGTTATGTTGTGTGAAGCACAGGGACACTCTTGGGACTTTTAGCCAAACAACTGCCAGGACAACACTCCCAGCCATCCTGTCAGCACAGGCAGCCCACCCCACAGGGAAGCAGAGTCAAAAGGAAGAAAGGATGGGCATGCTGGGAAGGGGGGTAGAGGCAATAGCATGATGGGAGTAGTAGGCACAGATATTGCTCAGCCTCACAACTGGCCCATCAGCACCACTCACAACCATGCTCACATCACAGGGAGTGGAAAAGGACTCACAAGATGGCTGACACTGGCTACTGCTGTGGGGAGCACAAGGCCCTGCTGGCAACTGTGCACCAACCAACAGCAGGACACCACTGACTGACATCCTGAAAGACAACTTCCACTCCCTGCAATGCAAGCACGTTCCATGGTGGGATATCTGGCTGGGTGGGAAGGAGGACTTGCAGCACTGACCATAGTCACAAGCACCTCCCCTCACACACCCCCTCAACACAAACTCCACATAACCCACCTGGGAGAATGCAATGCCTCACATCCTAACTCAAGATCCCACAAAGAACCACCACCCTGGGTTATGTTGTGTGAAGCACAGGGACACTCTTGGGACTTTTAGCCAAACAACTGCCAGGACAACACTCCCAGCCATCCTGTCAGCACAGGCAGCCCACCCCACAGGGAAGCAGAGTCAAAAGGAAGGAAGCATGGGCATGCTGGGAAGGGGGTGGAGGCAATAGCATGATGGGAGTCGTAGTCACAGTTCAACATCCCCCACCACATGGCCCAGCAAGCTCACACTCACGCATGTACATCCCACAGAGAGTGGAAAGGCCCATCAAAGATGTCTGACACTGGTGCTGTGTTGTGGGGAGCACAAGGGCATGCTGGGAACTGCACACCAACCAACAGCAGGACACCACTGTCAGCCATCTTGCCATTGCTCTCACACCCACACACACTGAACTCCCCACAAAAGCAAGTAAGTATGGGAATGCTGGGAAGTGGGGTGGAGGCAATAGCATGATGGGAGTCATAGTCACAGACATAGCTCACCCCCACAACTGTCCCATCAACACCACCCTGAACCATGCTCACATCACAGGGAGTGGAAAACAACTGACAAGATGGCTGACACTGGCAACTGCTGTGGGGAGCACAAGGCCCCGCTGGCAACTGTGCAACAACCAACAGCAGGACACCACTGACTGACATCTTGAAAGACAACTTTCACTCCCTGCAATGCAAGCACAGTCCATGGTGGGATAACTGACTGGCTGGGTGGGAAGGAGGGCCGGCTGTCAACAAAATACAACCAATGCAGACCATGTTCACACCCCAACAAATACATAGAAATGCCCAAATAATGCAGGACAATGTGCTACACCAATATCAACCCCTGACTGTGACAACTTAGGACAATGCAATGTACAGGCCCGCACCCAGAGGCACAGTCACAACTGTCAGGTGTGTCAACCATTGATGCCTGCAGAAACATAACATACATTGTGTGTGTCTCCCAAAAACAGGTGATGATGGGGACACAGCAGCAGACGCTGAGGAGTCCCAGTCCCAGGCTCAAGAGGATACGGAGCTCACTGGTGTCGAACAGCCTCTGCCCTCCTCGGATGAAGAAGACCAACCTGGCACCTCCGGTGCAAGTCAACATGCAGCACCAGCAGGACCACCAGCTGCAGCACCAGCAGGACCACCAGCTGCACCCACCCCTCCAACGACTGTCACCACAAATACCATCCCTGCCGACATGGACAGAACAAGGAGCACCACCAGCACAGGGACCCTGGACCAACGTGGGGCCATGGACACCACCACCACCACCAACCCCCAAGGGGGACCAGGGTCATCTGTGTGTGCCACTGCACGCACTGCACATGTCGGCAGGGGTGGTGGGAGGGGTGGGAGACAGAGGTCGCTGCTTGCAGAGGTGTCTGGTGTGCATGATGACCCACAACTGGCACGCATAGCCGATGCGTACCAGTCCAGCACCGGAGATCTCAGCCAGGTAGTGGGGCTCCTCAGGGACATTAAACAGCAGCAGGCTGCCCATCATGCCCGCTTGGACTCACACATGTCCCGCGTGGAGTCCAAGTGGGACACACTGCAAGAGATGACGGCGGTGCATAGGGACATATTACAATGCCTCAGCCAGATGACCAGCAACCAGTCTACACCTCCCTGTGTGCCAACAACATCTGGTGCTGAAACAACTGCAACTGCCACAGGGAGGGAGGATGACTCTGGCGGAGAGTCCCCTGCACCGCAGCAGCCTGTACTTGAGGGCCCCCCCCCAAAGAAGAGGGGTCGTCCGAGGAGGGGCAAGTGAGAGGCCGATGGCCAAGTGCAACCCCCAGGATGCCTGAACCTGTTCTGGATGTTCACCTTTGTGCGCAAACTGTTCACCCTGTTGACGGCAACACAACTCCCACACATGACATGGGGAGTACAAGTTGGACCAATGTCTCAGACAACTGTGGCCCCGATACTGGGGATTTTGTCTACCAGGACTTTCAATTCATCTAGGAACTTCTGATTGCAATATAAATGTACATCACTAACCATCCTATGCACTATTCACACAAATGTATCACAATAAACACACTAATACACCATACTTGCCTCTGTTGTGATTCCAACGTGGGTGCTGTCATGGGGATGATGAACTGCAAAATTACACTGTGTATGCGAACTGCAACAGCAAGTACAACACAGGCATGTGAGTAATGGCAACGTGACACATATGAGGGAGACACACCACCAGGGCTACACAACACATACACACCTAGGCCATCTGACTCATTGCCTACACTGATGTTGCCAGGAAAGACAGTGCAATGCACAGACACCACACCTATTCCCAGTTGTAGTCAAGTAGCCCACAGGTGCAGTAAGCAAATGGCAGTCAAATGTGTGACCACAGACAACGCACATCACAAAGTGAAGCACAGGTTTATTACACAGTTGCAACATGTCGTAACCACTACAGATGCAAGGTAATCCCACCTGGCAGCGGGCACACAGTCAACAACTGTAGAAGGAAGGAAGTCCATGGGTGTGGCGCACATCACCTGTAGGGACACAACAGCTACCACCCTGGAAGTACAATGACGTTGTCGGTGGACACAGTTGACCAAACGAATCTGAAAGTACCCTGTGAAGGACAGAAATGACACACAGTCAAAAGCAATGGAGAACAGGACAGAACAGCAAAACTCATGCACAATACATGTTACTAAGCCTGGGCGTAGTTCGCGTAGTCGCGCTACGCGAAGCTACGCGAAGACGTCGGAGCGCTACGCGAGCTAAGCGTAGCTTTGCGAGCTACGCGTAGCTGCTTGCCGCGCCCGTTCGCGATGCGTTTTTCTTGCTCGGGAACGCGTTGTGGTTGCTCGGGACGCTGTTTGCGTGCTCGGGGGCGCGAACTTACCCATGCGGTCGCCTATGGGCGCGGCCATTTTGTTTTTCACTTGTCCCGCCCGTTCGCGATCCCTTATTTCCTGTTCCGGGTCGCGTATAGCGTGCTCGCGCTGCGCATTCCTTGTTCGGGAACGCGTTGTACGTGTTCGCGACGTTTTTTGCGTGCTCGGGGACAAATATCGCGCGAACTTACCCACGCGGTCGCGATGGGCGCGGCCATCTTGTTTTACCACTCTATGCTATGGTTCTGGGCCTGCTTTTCTATCCTCCCTCAATCTTTGCAATCCTTAGTTTTTTACACTGTTTTTCAATTTTTCTTTATTTCTTATCTATCTCACTCTCTGCTTAAGTCTATATTTTGCATTTTTTTATACTTTTTACTGTGTTTTTTTTACTTTTCGACTGTTTTATATAACTTTCTTCTTTAAGCTCCTACTTCTTCCCCTAACTTTATTTTTCCCTTCTAACTTTTCTTTTTCACCTCCTCCCACCCCAGAACCATGGCGAAGGGTAGCAGCAGCGGCTCAAAGGGCAAGGCGCGTGCGCCCAATCGCCGCCTGCCTTGCGGCAGACTGCGCCCTGCAGGGGTGCAAGCCCGCCAGCTGTTTAATGAGGCGGAGGTGGCCGCCCTTGTTTTTTTTATTCAGCGCCACCTCCCCTTGACCTTGGCAGCAGGCGGCAGGCCAGGCTCCGGGTACCCGACCCAGGAGCGTCACCGCCGGTGGGCGAAGGTGCGTCGGGCAGTGTTTCGCTGCTCCGAGGTCCGGCGCACCCATAACCAGCTGGCCCACCGGTGGTCAGACATCCTTGACCGGGAGCAGGACCTGTTGGACCTGCTAGGTGTCGAGGTCGTGGGGCTTGGTGAGTAGCCAATATATATATAGTAGTATAAGTATTGTGATTTGTGTATATATTTTTTACAAATAACAAGAATACTGCTGCTTACATTGCAGGTAAATTCCGTTTCAAAATCCTCTGTGATTGTAGGACACAGGTGCTGGGCGGTACTCTTACTTTTTTGCAACTTTGCGCTCGCTTGTCATTATGTAAGAGTTTACTTTAGAGAACTTCAGTTAGGTAATGTGTTGGGATCTGAGGAACGCTGTCTCAGGCTCGTGAGGAGCTTGTGTCGCTGGGGGATTCTATTCTGGAATGTGGAGTTCTAAGGCAGGCAGTTGCTGCCGGGACCCGGAGGACGTCAGATGGATTAAACTAGACACCTACCTTATTCCCGTGTAGTGTCTTCATTTCAGTGGCGACGAGGATGCAGAAATTCCTCAAGGACATAGGTGTTAGTCACATTCTTACTTCTCTTTATCACCCCCGCAGCAATGGCCTGGTTGAGCGCTTCAACCGCGTAATCAAGGAACATCTGCAATTGGCTTTGGTGAATGGGTTGCATTGGCGGCAAGCGGTCAGCAACATGCTTTGGGCTGTGAGGACCACTCCCCATGTTAGTACCGGCATTGCCCCGTTTACCTTACTTAGGGGAAGGGTTGCTGGTTCTAAATTAAACAAGGAATGGATGTCCAGGAGGGAGGTGGACACTAAGAAATTGTCTGTTGTAACTGACGTCAGGGCTGCTGTTCAGGCTAAGTACGACACCAGGCCTGGAGTTCGTTATCCTTTGTCTGTTAAGGTGGGGGATTGGGTGAGGGTCAAGAGACCGGGTTTTCTTCGCAAGGGGGAGTCTCGGTTCTCCGCTCCCAAAAGAGTGTCAGCTCAGTTGTAAGAAATCACGTGGTGGTGTTGGAGAGTGGGAAAGTTTGGAACAAGTCTGCTATTTCCATTGTGCCTGAGTCAATGCTGGTCTATGTCAACAAGAGACTTGGTGTTGTTTCTTCCCCAACATTGGTGCCCACCAATACCCACGGGAGGGAACCTGTGCATTCCGATCATGTTTCTTCCAGAGCTGTTTCCACCAGATTGAAATTTGTTCCTGCAAGATTTCAAGATTACAAAATGTAGTGATGTTGTTCTTCTGTATACCCTGTTTCCTGTTATCTTCTTCTTATTGTTTTTTTATCTTTGTCAAACCTTACTTTTCTGTTTTCATTGTGAAGGAAGGGGGGGTGTGTTGGGATCTGAGGAACGCTGTCTCAGGCTCGTGAGGAGCTTGTGTCGCTGGGAGGATTCTATTCTGGAATGTGGAGTTCTAAGGCAGGCAGTTGCTGCCGGGACCCGGAGGACGTCAGATGGATTAAACTAGACACCTACCTTATTCCCGTGTAGTGTCTTCATTTCATAATGCTATTGCTAGAGAGACTGTAGTCCTTCCTTTGTCCTCCTGTCAAATAGTGGTGGATGCATTTGATACTAGGTTTAGTTACTATTAGTTGATAATTTTTGAGCGGTCTGCGTGACGCATCCTCTGTCACTGAGTGCTGCTTACCCCAGTCCTTAGAACCTTTTGTAGTTTGTTTAGTGAGTGGTACTGGTAAGCTTAGCTTAGCAGTGTCAGTCAGCTGCAGAACATCAGACGCAACCAACCAACAATTTGGTGTATGCATTATGCACTTTATGCATGTGTCCTCCTTCTCATCTATGCATTTTTGATGTCAATAAAAAATGGAAATGCAGGCTTAATGAACAATTGGCCCGCCTGGAATAGGTGGGCTAGGTCAGGTGGTACTTAGGCTTAGTTAGTGTTCTGGATTTTATTTGAATCAATCAGAATGGAACACTGAATTAGTGTTCCCAAATAAGTAGACTGTCCGTGAATCCCGCAAGGCAGTAGTCGATCGGATTAGATAGGTCAATTTTATTGCAATTTTTGTTTCCTAAAACGTTTTTTGAGCGTTTTTTTAGATAATTTATTTGTTTCACAGCAATCATTAATGTTTGTGTCTTTCTTTTTCTTTATTATATCTTACATGATCACTGATGTGCAGCACCCAGGGGCAAGAAGACGGGGTCAGATTCGGCGGGACAACCACCAGAGGACCGCTCCTCTACCGAGGGCCCTGCTGCTGGTCCCAGTAAGTCCTCCAGTGGTTAATATTAACAATTATATTGCCCTAACTTTTACTGCACCTTATTTTTTCAGAACTATTAATTCTGGCTCCACTCCCTAATTCTATTTTTTACAAAAGATTCTTTGATCTTGACTTGACTATCTGTTTCTAAATTCTGGTTATCCCTGCCTCTAAGTTCTAACTGCCTCTGCTATGAATGTCTGTACTCTGTACTACTAATATTAGTCTGTCGCTAAGCTTGCCCAGTTTGCATTGCCACTCTTTATTGTACGGTTTTGTATAAAACTCAGATTGACCAATACTAATAGCTCTAGCCACTGAGTCCAGTCCTTTCGGTTGTCCTCTTCTAGGCTTCTTAATCTTGAGGCTTTGACAATTACCACAAACAAAATGCCCAACCAGATATTAGACTATTTTTGATAGGATATAGTACATACTACTTGGATTATGCACAGCCCCATGCAGAACTATGCACAATGAAATAGGATGTTGGTGATGCGAGTTTGGAACTTGGACGTTCCTCACACCTCAGTCAGAAGTGAACCCACAATCCCCTGAACGACTAGCTATAGTGTCTCATTAGGTCCCCGAACCCCCACCCGAAGATACCCAATGATTATGATTACACAACCCAGAACATAACACCCTTTCGCTCACTCACTCGTGTAAGTCCACCACCACCACACAAAATACCACAGAGTCTATGTGTAAGTTCAAAAGGTTTATTTTTCAACTAACAAGCTCTGTATGTATGTTCTATAAAATTCAGTGTACTCCAGCCAGCTCCAACAGCAAAATGCATAAGATTAAAACAATAAACAGTGTTGCACTTGCAACAAGTGCATGATCATTGATGATATATAAGACAAAAGATCTGTGCGAATTCTGAGCGACTCCTCACCGTAGAACGTAGAATTACTGGTTACATGCATCATTCATAAGCTCTGCAAATCTCTGGTTCGTAGAAGGGAATCCTCTGCCTGAGAAAAATGGTGCGTGTTATTATAGTATAATGCAAGCATTTCTCAGTCCTGCCCAAAAAGTGTAACATGTTACCTATGGCTAAGCAATACGGACTAACCGAACTCCATAACAAAGTGGCTTGTTTTTCGACCTCTTGTACGCAACGCTCAGACAGTAGCTGTATGTGCTCATGTGGGCTCAAAAGGCGTCTTACTGTTACTGCGCAACAAGCTGCGAGGTAACATGCGCAAAAGACATGAAGCGGAAAATGGTTGCATGGCTCAGGCTAACTTTGCAAAGAGTAGAGTATAGTATAATAATGACCCTAGGGACCATAACACTACTAGTGTCTACTGACTGTACTCTAGTACCCGATTTGGACTATTGAATGTGATTTATAATAATATGTATGTATTAACTTTTTTTTCAATCTTGCTAATGAAAAAGAATAAATAGGGGGAGGTGTACAGGCATCTAAAAATGTGTCATGTTTTTATCTAGGCGGACTAGCAACCACCAGTGGCGGCGGGGCCACCGGCGATTCGAGCCTTCCGGAGGGGGCAGGAGAAGATGCGGCACCTGCAGGAGCTACAGGGGGGAGCCAGCAGCGGTGGCGGGCGGTGGTAAGTTATATTCATGACTTATTGACATTGCACTAGCTGGAAGGGTGTGTGGACTTCACTCACTGTACTGTTGTTGAGACTTATTATTAGGTATGAAGTTGTAGTGAACATTATACAACGGTTGAAGAAGAGAAGACACCCTTTACTTAGCATTAGCAATGCAGTAGCAATAGCATTACCAGCGTGACTTGATTAACCAATGGCCTCTTCTATCTGACTCCAACTCAGCTGTGAAAGTTTTATGGAGGAGACTAAAAGTCAGATCAGATGACCTTGATGGATGTGTTGAATAAAAAGGGAAAGAAGGGTGGAAGGAGGAAGGACGGGCCAGATTTAATATGATTGATGACTGGCAGAGAAGGATACGTTGGAAGCATGGATATAGGTGGCTGATAGGAATCAGATGCATGTGTTGTTGAAGGATGGGTGGAAGGTGAAAGAAGAATGGATGCCTGCCTGGGTGGGCGACACAGTATGGGTGGATACTGTGGATAGCAAGAATCATCAGCGGTGTTTGGGTGAAACTCTAAGCCAAGGCAAGCAACGGAGTGAGTGGACGCATGGGTTGTTGTTGGCGAAACAAAGTAAGGTTTGTGGAGAGATTAAGAAGAATGATTGACATTTACTTAGAATGGATGGATGCCTGTATGTATTCATCATAGACAGCATAGGTGGAGACTGTCACGGGATGCACAGTTTTAGTTTTAAGGGAATGTAAAAGAAACCGCGCCACAGTAGCAAAGCCGATGTGGGTAGGGGCAGGGTGGGGGTAGCAGTAAACAATGTATTACACGGCCAAATACAGGTAAGTTTACTGTAAACATAAAAATAAATAAAGCTAATTTCATTGTGCGCACTGCACCGCCAAAAGCGATGCAGTGGGCGCAACAAAATTACTTTTATTTCTTTATATGTTTACTTACCTGTAATTGGCCGTAATCCATAGTTTACTACCCCCCACCCTGCCCCTCCCTACGTCACCGCCCGGCAGCACTCCCCGAGTCCCACCACCGACCGCTACTGACCTTATGTCGTCGTCCCATAAAAGCAATGATCATTGGATCAGATATATAATCTGCCTTTTTGTAGTAGCCAGGGCACTGTTAAAGTGAAATTGACCAATTGCCCTGCTTCATGTAACAGAGAGAGTATGGCCAGTGCCACCCGTAATAGAAAAATAAATACGAGCTTCCCCACCTGCATACAGTAGTAAATCAAACTAACGTGAGTCTGCGTCATGATGACTCGTATGTTTGTCTTGGGTGCAAGCATAGATGACCGAGCTGGCATGCCGGCTACAACCAGGTTATGTCATTTCGCTAAACTAGTAGAGATAAGAAGAAGACTGGTGTACTGGAGTCCATAGTGCTAGTATAATGCCTGAAACTCCCACAAATGTTACAGGCCGAGGAAGTGGGAGGATAGATAGATTATTATACCAGGAATGTTATGTACTGTGCTTCTTGCTAGTGCTACTGTGCCATTATGTTTATGTGTTGAATTAATTTTGTGTTACTGTTTTGCTAAGAGTACTGGTTACAACAATATTCTTTTTCTTTCTTGATATAGATACTCCTTCCCAAGGCAAACCATCCCGGAAGGAGTTGGCAGCCAGGGCCCGGCACCGGAAACTGGAGGCCATCTGTGCCGAGTACCGGCGGCTGGTGGCTCAGGCGGAGGAGGAGGAGGCGGCAGCAGCAGCAGCCTCGTCCGATGCCCCGGGCCCCAGCCAGGCCAGACCTCCAGTGGTACGGCGCCGCAGTCTGGCAGCCGCCCGCCGCAAATCGATTGCAACCAGCACTGCTGTCCCCCACCCTGGATGCCACTGCAGGGCATTTCGACGAAAGATTCTCCTCCGGGTGGCACGGCTAGAGGAGCAACTCGAGGAGCGGGTTAAAATTCTGGTGGACAAACACCTTAAAGCCCGCCGAATATAATAGGACCCTGTTGCATTGCCCCTTTTTTATTCCTTTTGTTGGTGGGTGGGAATTGGGCGTTGGGGTTTGGACATTCTTTGGACTTTTTTTCGTTTTGGACATTGGTTGGGGTTAGGGAGAGGGGTGGGTCAGGTGTGGGATAGTTTATTTTTGTTAGGGTAATAAATTATATTTATACTTCAACATACAATGTTAATGTTTTGTGGGGGGTTACTGTTTTACAAATTAACGTCACATGGTTTCTTTCATTGCTGCTGCAGGGCCGCAGCCAGTGTTTGATTTAAATAATCTGCTGATGATGTAACACAAACAGATAGATGCGGTACCCCTCACTGAGTGATTTGTCCTACTAGTACTGTCAGTCTCTCCTCCTAGTCCATTATACCTCCCACCAAACTTATCTTACCTGTGATTGATGATGATTACGTTCGGCACAGCGATGGCTGCATGGTTTCCCAAGAGAATGGAGAAGATGCCATGGTTGTGGTGGTAGTAGTAGAGTAGACACTGCCAGCAGCATTTGCTAAAAAAATAAAAAAGAGACAGTCACTTGCCTGAAAGCGACTGTGGGAGGAGTAGTAGAACGAAGTCAAATACAGTACAGAAGAAGACTGCCAAACAAACAATATTGCATTTGCAACTGCTAAAGTCAAATAAAACATAATGTTGGCGGGGACAGCCTAGTACAAGAAGTTACAAACTGTAGTTGTGTCGAGTGAGTCACTTAACTTAACACAATCGTAATTCGTAACCTTTACTGCTGTGTGGTAGGAGTTTGATGATGAATCCAATCAATGCTGGCAATTAATTATGATGTACTATTAGCCGGTGACGGCATGCACATAGACTGAGCATGGGTGGGCAAGCAGAAGAAGCTCCTCGCCCTGCCTTGAAATTTAATTAGTGTTGCTTTTACCACATCTGCCCCAGCAAGCGTGTGATCAATTGGTGTACATTTTAGGTAGTCACATCACACCTCAATATAAATCACAGCCCGGGGGAAGAGGGTTAGGGTTTGATGAATGGATGGGAAGGGGAGTTTGGGGAAAGGTTTGAGAAAGAAAAACAGTACGCATGGACAACAAAAGCAAAGCGCAATCTTGGCAGACGACCATGATCTTATCCAAAAAATCTATAAAGGGAGAAAAAGGCAATGCATGCATGATGAAGATAACTTGATGGTTAATGAGTAGTACTTACTAACTCCTACTAGACAAGACAGTACAGGGCAGCAGTATATTCTATGCAATTTGCCTTGCCTGTAATATATGCCCTCAGACAGAGACCCAAATTCCATGTTGTACTGGGCTTACTTTTAAAGATAGCAAAGAAAAGTAAAAAATAGTTGTAGGGATCAATTAGCAAACAAACAACAACACACAACACACAGTCGTAATGATTGAAGAGAAAAAAGGATTCCAATTAATTAAAAGATGAATGATACTAAAGTTACTGTATTATCCTGGTCAAATTGTGGAGTTGAATCTCGTCCTTCCTCTTGGTCCTATCTTCCATGGACGCTCCGCACATCAATCTTGGTTGCCTTCCTGATGCGGATTGGTAAGGTAAATGTGAGTTGAGTCTCCCAGTATAGCACAGGGTAAAGGCCGGCCTGTAACGTCTAGATGGAAAAACAAAAGGGGTATTGAAAAATCAATGAATATAAAAAAGCATCAATTACGGTGGAGTCCAAGAAGAGAAGAGAGAACACTTTCAGACTGAGGCGGCTTGGATATATCGTGTATATTCCGTTTACAGCATTAAGCTACAACAACAACAGGACAGAACAGGCCCACCACAGCACCAGCCTGTGACCCAACCTCCATTTACCTTAATTTTTGACAGAGCCAGACAAAAGGCATATATACAGCAACTTAGCATTTTCAAAATTAAGTGACAAAATCATTGCGCCGCTGTCAGTCATAACTACACTGACTCGACTCCACCACTACATGGACATGTAGGTCTGCTGTGTTTACTTTCTTGTTGAATTGTTGTGTTTATGTTTACCTTATGCCACTTCATGAAACGCAGTTATTCCTTGAATCATCTCCGATCCAACTGACTGACTGCGTGCAAAGATAGTATGGTCATCATCATGTTGTGGTACGTGTTGTCCAACTCCAACTCAGTCTGTAGTGACTCCGATTAAGTCCATATTCCATATTAAAAAATTGCAACAGATATTGGCCGGCACCTGCAGTAGTAGGAGTACAATTTGGTTATTAAACAACAAGAAGGGAAACATTGACTGTCACTGACTTGACTTGAGTCACTTTGTAGATTAACTAGTAGAGTAGAGTTCGACTTCATGCACAACATCAACAACAAACAACAGCAATCGCTCAGACTCTGCAAGCATCCAATGCATTCCATCATTACCTGTCTTGCTCTTCTCTTTGGCTGTCAGATCATCAGATGCCTAGTTCTGACAGTTGTTATTTTTTTTTACGGGGCAGTGGCCTCATCATTACTCCAGTCCACATTCATTTTGAGTGTTAGTCGCTGTTTTGGTTTTCGTCTTATTCTTCTGTGGCACTTTGTCACAGTTTAAGTTGCTTCCCATGGTCAGCACTGTGATGATGGGCCGCGGCCTGGGTAGCGCTCATTGATGGTCATTTGAGTTTGCACAAATGTCAGCAAGTTTCTTCGAAGAGTCTCTTGTCTTTCTCTGCCAAGTACCTTCTGTCCTGACAGTGAGGACCTTTGGATGCCTGCTGAGGCTGTAGCCTTCGGACACTGATGAGTTTCGGCTCCAAAACAAAACGGAGGATAGCTATAGTCACGTTTCACTTCTTATGGAGGCGGGACTGGTAAAGGCAACATTTCTTGTACTAATGTCTGGCTTGATGGAAATGTACTTGTGCGAGACAGGAAGATGAAGCAGGACTTTGAAGAGTGGACAGTTAAATGCACAGACATCCAACTCCAATAGGGAAATAAAAAGAGAAGACGGTGGTGATGGATTTGTTGTGATTTGAACCAGAAAGACAGATACACAGACACATAAAGGAAGGAAGAAAGTAACAATTTGAAAGCCTAGTTGTCAGGGAAGAGGAGCTCGTCCTCAAACTCTGGTGGTTCGGACAGAAGTAGGTCCTGTAACGCACTATTTACGTCATCCAAGTTGCTCTCCTCTTCCTGCTGTGATTCACGTATTTTGTAATCCGGTGGTATAAAGTGCTGATTCATTTTGATCATGGTTAACCTCTCCACGCTTTGGGCCGAGAGACTGGTCCTTTTCGAAGTTACAATGGCACCAGCAGCACTGAAAACACGCTCAGAAGAGACACTTGCGACAGGGGAAGCCAGATACTTTATCGCCAGCCTGCTGAGCACTGTCCATTGGCTTCTTTTCCCATACCAATACACCAATGGGTTTCGATCCATGAAGACCTCTGTTGGGTCATCCAGATAGGCCTGGACCATCCGCTCAATGTTCAGGGGTGCTCCGATGTGCTCGGCCTGTTTTGCCTTTGCATCAGCACTGGACTTACCATACCCCTGCTGTAGAAACCAATCAGTTGCACATTGTGCGGTGGATGATCCTGTTCTTGATGTTATTGTTGGTGTAGGTGACTGCTGGGAGGCAAATGCACTGCCCTCAGGCTCCGAAGTAGAACTTGACTCTGGATGCCCTGTAGTACTGGTTATGGTGGCCTGGGGTGGGGGGCCTGTAATTAACAGCCGTTCTCTTTCGAAAATAGTGGCTTCCTTAGCTATCAAAGTTTTGTAGTTGGCAACATCCACTTCCGAAAAAGGAATTACTGCCTTGCTGTTCAGAAATACTTTGTACCGTGGATCCAAAATTGTGGCACTAATGTAATGTGGTTGTGACAAAATTTTATTTTTAATCCTTGTATTTTCCGATAAACGAGCGGCTAAGGTCTCCGCCAAATGATATGCGTCTTGTTTGTCATCCACACCTGCGTACGTTTCAGACACATCCTTCAGCTGTTGCTCTAGCATGTGCAACAATGGGATAGCTTGGCCCATAGTACAGTCCTCCCTGCTGACTTCACGTGTGAAGATCTCAAAAGGAAGTAGCATCTCAGTCAGGCATTTAATGAGGTCCCATTGAGCCATCTCAACGGTCATGCCTTTCACAGTAGGTTCCCCTAATCTTTGCATGACATAAGCATTGAGTGGTATGTACAGTTCAAACAGACGATCAAGCATGTAATAAGTTGAGTTCCAACGTGTTGGCACCTCCTGGATGAGCGCTTTGACTGGCATTTTATGCTCACGTTGAATGACCCTCAGCTGCTTCCGGGCTTTAAAAGAATGGTTGAAATGTGTGCATATTCTTCTGCAGGTGACCAGTAAGTTGCTGACTTTGGATTCATTTTTCAAAAAGTCTTGAACAACAATGTTAATGCAGTGTGCCAAACACGGGACCCTGAAATAGCCACCATTGCGCATGGCCAAAACTACATTACTGCCGTTGTCCGTGGCAACAAAACCAATCGTAAGCCCTCTTGGGCGCAGCCACTCAAAGACCTTGGTGTTAAACTCTTCCAAAATGTTTGCAGCAGTATGAGATTTCTCCATGGCAAACATGGCTACAGTTGCATGTTTGCGAGTGGCATGAAAAATCTCTGCAGTATCAACACCAGCAGATACCTGTTCTCTAACCCCCGCAAAACTGATCCAGTGTGCAGTGATGCACATGTAATCTGTGGCTTGGCAACTGGTCCACATGTCTGTAGTCAGGTGGATACTGTGAACAGCACTCTGCTTCAAGGCCTTTCCTAGCAATTCCAGCACGTCGTGATGTAGTGCTGGAACTGCAACTCTGGCAAAATAGTAGCGGCTGGGAACATGCCATTTTGGGCAGATGGTTGACACAAATTCCACAAAACCCAACCCTTCAACAAAAGAAAAAGGGAGAAGGTCCAGTGCTAACATTTTAGCCAGCTTCGCATTGTACAAACGTGCTATTGGGTGGTTGCGTTCGTACTGCCCCTCACCCCCAAACATGCTGATAATGGTAGGCTGCATGGTTTTCCTTTCTCTTAGGCTCAACGCACTTTTTGGTAGTGCGGACCTGGTACTTCTTGGTGTCTCCGGCTGACTCTTACTCTTGTGCCACTGAGATGTTGCTGAAGATGTGTGCAACGTTAAGACTGCACTGCTGGGGTCAGGGACACCTTGTGTACCACTACCAGAGAGAATGTCTCCCTGTCCTTCCTCTTCCACCGTGATCGGATCTTCTTCTTCTACTCCTTTATCCCCACCAACACCAATGGTTGCAGTTTTTTTTCTGGCGCGAAGGTGGTCCTCCCAGCTGATCAAGTGGTGTTTTTTCAGATGGGTCATTTGGCCTCCGGTACCATAGTTTGTACCAAGCTTACCACGACTAACAGAGGTATTACAAATGGAGCATATAGCAATGTTCTCCTCCTTTTCGCTAACCGTAAAGAAGTCCCAGACTGGGGAGCTTAACTTTGGCCTGCTGCTGGAGGTGCCACTTCCAATGCCGGATGATCTGTAGGGTGTGTGTTGAATTTGACTCTGTGCTGCTGTACCACTACCTACTCCTACAGAGGTGGTGGTTGTGCTGGATGTAGGTCGCTGCCGGGCCTTTGCTAATGCAAATATGGAAGCTGTAGGTCGTGTTGGTGTTACCTGTGGAGGTATGCGTGCTACATCCCTCGCAGCGATTTTGGATAGGGTAAGAATGTTGGTCTCCATCTCCTCGGGGCCGGGAGTGATGTTCGTGATGACTGGCTCGTCGTCATCATCATCATCATCTTGCTGTTCTACATCGACCTCCATAAGTGTAAGGCTTTCCGGAACCTTCCTTTTCCCTAGCTTGGTCTTGGAACGTGGCTCCCTCTCAGACTCAGTTTGTGGCTTCCAAGTGGCATCTAGATCATCAGAAGGGGGCTTGGCGAAGAACTTGATGGACTACCCCTCCTTTTCCTTGCTGGGGATTTGGAAGACAATGGATCTTCTGAATGAGTGGCTTCTTCTTCTACCTCTGCATGAGGCTCAATTTCCTGAACTGCCCCTACTTCAGGAGGAACAACAACTACTATTGCGGGCGGTGGTTGCGGCTGTTGTTGTTGACCACTTATCTGCTGTGTTTCCTCCTGCGTTGATTGGGTACTACTTTGAGATAGCGATAAGTTTATCTCCGGCTCAGCATCACTGCTTTCCACCATTAGGCTGGCTACCTCTTCCCCACTCATGTGCTTGGGCCTGGGTTGGTGGGTTGGGTCCACTGATGCGGAGGTGCTGCCCCCAGCTTGCCCCCGGACACCGCTGCTGCAGGCGCAATTTTTTTTCTCCCAAAAAAGGTATTGGCCGGCACACCAGACTTCAGTGTCACTTGCTTCTTCTGTTCCTTCTTCTTCTCAATAGCAACTTTCTTGGTACTGGAGGACCTGGTACCTGCTTTCTTTGGGCCCATCTTCTTCAGATGTCAGCAGCACTCAGTTGCAGAGATGTCTGGTCAGGTCACACGTCACGTTGTGTTGTGTGTACAGCAGCAGGATGTCTGTCTGGAAGTGCAACAGGCAATGATGAGAGACACACCTCCTCCTCAGTCTTTGTGCACCTAAAAGCAAAAAAGCCAGAACATCAGTCAAACATAGCACAAATCAAACAAATAGAATATAGAACTTAGTGTGTGGTGGCCTCAATTATTAAATTTCAGAAACTCTGTGAACAACAACACACAGTGTAGCCATTTATGAGACGTTGACAACAAGGCCAGGGCTTTCCTGGCTACTGTGTAGTGCTAGTGTACACTCTGGAAGAATAAGAATAGTAAAGAACAAAAACTAAAATGTACTGGAGCATGTTTGGCCTAAATTTGTGCATCACGTGGGATGTATTATATAGCAGCATCAGGGAGCTGCAGCTGGCAATGGGGATGGATTTGGAAGCAGTAAGACAAGAGGAACAATGGAAAGACACGCAGGCCTATGTGGCAAAAACAGCACACTAATAACTACCACAACAAAATGGCCCCCAGAAACATGGTGACTCACAGGCACAAGGCACGGCAAACAATGAACTCAAGCAGGCCTATATATGGGCAGACAAAGGATGCCTTATAAAACACACACAGCTTTAATGCAAAAACTAAAATCCACATGGCTAAAAACACTTTGGAAAGTTAGACAACCACTACAACAACACAATTATAATTACACAGTACACACGCAAAAAAGGCATTTATTTAACACACCCAAAAAGTGAAATAGTCAGACCCTCCAAAAAAAAACACATTTCGCAATTCAATTGAATCAATTCAATGCCATCCATGGCCTAAATGATGTCAAAATTCCACAGACTACACAGAAACAGTTTTATTCACCCATGGTGACTACCTCTGGGCCTACTGGCATACTGGGCCGCAAGCTTGGAGGCCTATGGCAAAAGCACAGTGGCTGGTTTAACAAAATGGCCGCAGCCCACATGGCCAGGCCACCAAAAATAACAAAAAAGTGAAGACAAAGGACAGGACCAGGCAGTTGGAGACTCTGGGCAACTTGCTACCTCTTGGAAAAAATTGTAAAACAAAAAAAAAATGACTCCTTGCTCACCAAACTACATCTAAATGACAACCTGAGGAGTTTTTTGTGCAAAATGAACTAAATCAACATTTTCGAGAAGGTTTAATGATGCTCGAGAGATATTGTTCGCCAGATTGTAAATTCTGCGTGTTCGGCATCGCGATCGTCACAAAAAGTCGTTATCGCGCGCGCGAAAACGTACATTGCGCACGCGAAGAAGATAAAAAGTGTAAGTCCGCGTTGTCGCGCAGTGCGGACTTGCCCAAAGTCCGCGAGCTGAACGCCCAGGGTTACCTACTGGCTGAAAAGGCCTATTTATTTAACAAACACCCAAAAAAATAAAATACGCCCCAAAAGCCACATTTTGCAAATCAATCCAATGCCATCCATGGCCTAAATTATGTTACAATTCAACAGACAACACAGAAACAGTTTTTATGCACCCATGAGGATGACTACCTCCGGGCCTACTGGCACACTAGGCCGCAAGCTTGGAGGCCTATGGCAAAAGCACAGTGGCTGTTCACACAAAATGGCCGCCAACACATGGCCAGGCCACCCAGAACAACAAGAAAAGGAACACAAGACAGACAATGCAGGCCTATGGCAAAAGCACAATGCCTGGCTTTACAAAATGGCCGCCACCCACATGGCCAGACCACCCAAAATAACAAAAAGTGAAGACAAAGGACAGGACCAGGCAGTTGGAGACTCTGGGCAACTTGCTACCTCTTGGAAAAAATTGTAAAACAAAAAAAAATGACTCCTTGATCACCAAACTACATCTAAATGACAACCTGAGGAGTTTTTTGTGCAAAATGAACTAAATCAACATTTTCGAGAAGGTTTAATGATGCTCGAGAGATATTGTTCGCCAGATTGTAAATTCTGCGTGTTCGGCATCGCGATCGTCACAAAATGTCGTTATCGCGCGCGAAAACGTACATTGAGCGCGCGAAGAAGATAAAAAGTGTAAGTCCGCGTTGTCGCACAGTGCGGACTTGCCCAAAGTCCGCGAGCTGAACGCCCAGGGTTACCTACTGGCTGAAAAGGCCTATTTATTTAACAAACACCCAAAAATATAAAATACCACCCCAAAACCCACATTTTGCAAATCAATCCAATGCCATCCATGGATGCCCGGCCTACATGATGTTTAAACTTTAAATTCAACAGACACCACAGAAACATGCACCCATGGGTACCTCTGGCTCTAGTCCGGGCCTACTGGCTGAAATTCCAATCAAAGAAAAACAACTAGGCCCCTGCCGAAACTACAGGCCACAACAATACATTTTAAAAACTATGGAAATCCCACAAAAAAATGTAGGTACAAACAAGCCCCAATCAAACAAACAAGTACACCAATTCTCCAACTTACTTGTAAAATCTCAAATCCAAGAGTCCTCAAATCCAATCCAATGATATGATGCAGCAGACAGACACAAAAAGTGATCCTTCCAGCTCCAAATCCAAATGAAAGTGAACAGCACATGGACAAAGCACTGGGAGGAGCCTGCTGGACAGGAACAGGAAGTTTGAGAATCAGGGGCACTTCCTTCCTCTTGGAAAAAAAGAAAAAGGACTCCTTGCTCACCAAACTACATCTCTAAATGACAACCTGAGGAGTTTTTTGGGCAAAATGAACTAATTCATCATTTTCGAGAAGGTTTTATGATGCTCGAGATATATTCTTCGCCAGATTGTAGTTTCTTCGTGTTCGGGATCGCGATCTTACCAACACTGCCGCCGGAAGTCAGATCGCGCGTTCGAATGACGTGTTCGCGTTCGCACACTCTCGCGGGATCGTGCGGGCAGATTCCAAATCTCGTGGCGCCCGCGAACGGATAGGAAGTCGCGTCGGCGAATGCAGAATCACGGTAGGTCGTTACCGCGCGCGCGAGAACGTATATTGAGCGCGCGAAGAAGAAAAACAGCTACGCTACGCCGCAAATTGCGTAGTGCACGGTAACTTCGCGTTCTACGCGAATCGCGAAGTTACCGAAACTTCGCAAATTCCGCGAGTGTAGCGTAGTTCACCGCCCAGGGTTACATGTTACAAGATACCCACCCAGAACCAAGTTAGCATGTCAACACTGTTGGGGAGTACAGACCACCTGTAAGCACACATCGCTACACACATCCAGTCAAGTAGCCCATGGACACACTCCAACAGCACCAGAGCACCACCTACACATATCATGCCAACTCACATCATTGACATGACACCTCAGGATACTCACATTCAGCTAAAGAAGTTGGTGATGAGCTGTGTGCGGACATCACCATCATCATCATCATCACTGGCATTGTGGTCCAGGCGAGGATCCTCCACAGGTGGCGGAAGTTGGTCATTGTCATCCTGGATGAGAGGCAACTCCTTCCGCACTGCCAGGTTGTGGAGCATGCAGCAGACGATGATAATCTTGCACACCTTCGCTGGGGATTATGGGAGGGACCCTCCTGTCTTGTCGAGGCAGCGGAAGCGGCTCTTCAGGAGACCAAATGTCCGCTCAATCACTCTCCTGGTCCGACCATGTGCCTCATTGTAGCGCATCTGGGCTGGTGTCACAGGGTTCCTGAGGGGTGTCAGCAACCACGGCATGTTGGGGTATCCCGAGTCACCTACGGACAGACAAGTGCACATTAGCTGACTTGGAAAAGTGGGCGGAATACTACAGATCAGATCACACACAATGGCACAAAGTCAGTACACACCGACAAGCCAGGCACGCTGGTTCTGCATCTGTGCCATCATCCTGGGGATGCGACTACTCCTCATCACAAAGGCATCGTGTGCTGAACCAGGGAAACGGGCACACACGTGTGAGATGGTCATATCTGCAAGACACACCACCAGTGCATTGACCGAGTGGTAGTGCTTGCGGTTACGGTAGGCCTGCTCCTGGGCCTGTGGTGGTACCAAAGCCACATGTGTCCCATCAATGGAGCCAATGACATGCGGCATCCTCCCCATGGCATAGAAGTCACTCTTCACGTCAGTGAGTCGTTGCAGTCTAGGGAAATAGATGTACCGGTTCAGGTATAGCAACATTGCCTCCAAAACATCGCGGAGCACACGGCTGAACATGGTCTGTGACATCCCACCAGCAGTTGCTCAGTATGTTGAAAGGTACCGGTGGCAAAGAAGTGTAGGGCTGCCATCACCTTCACCTTGGGGGTCAGCGCTGTAGGATACGGCCGGCCAGGCTGCAAATGTGGGGCCAACTGCACTGCCAAATCCTCAATCAGCTGCCTGGTGAAGCGGTACCGTCGGATGCTGTCCCGTTCCACCATCGTTGCCAGGTCTGGGAATGGTCTATGGACAGCAGGAGCCCTGCAGTGCAGAGGAGAAGAAAGCAAGATTGTCAGTCACCCCACATATGCGGCATTGAACACACTCAATATCACATCATACATCATTATGAAGCACAACTACATGAAGTGTGCAGTTCCGTAAGGACATGTATGGTACATACATGGCCAACATCTGTCATCACGGTTCAACAAGTGGCATCAATAAGTCCCAGGTTGGCCCATTGGATATCATGAGGCCGTGTCACAGTTCCCATCTCCTGCTGCCATGTCACAATCACCCCCACAGTGACATGTGAGGACAGATGTGCCCCAGGCATCACAGCTCAACGACAGGTACATTCCCAGGGACCCTGTATTACCACATGGACACTGGCATTACATGGAGTATCATGTATACACCACAGCAAAACAACCATGACCCCCACAGGTAGTGGTTCCACTTGCCTCTGCAGGACAGACATGGACGTCTGTGACACACACACGCACAACATCAAAGTCCATGCACACACAACGTGGATGTGGAGACTGTCTCCCATTGTGCACATGAAATCAGAGACATTGTAAACACTACATGCACACAGACTGTGGAGGACCATCCCTATTGTGCCACTGGGTCACCCTGGCTCAAACATACCGTCCCACATGGGACTCACGGGGTATGTGACATGACATACACATACACCACCGTGAAATGTGACCATGGCACATGCTCAGATATGAACAGTTGCACATCACAGTGGTCATGTACACGTAACACCCAGGATCCTGTCCCCATGAACACGTGCACAGCCTGGGGGTGGCTGCCCCCAGGTGACACCCACAGGACAACATTTACACCAACATACACACAATAGGAAATGCAGCCTTACATGCCTTATGATACAGTTTGGACAGGCTGTGGTGTTGTAGGTGTGCCCCTCACTCCCTGGGAGCTATTTGTGGCTGGCATATGTTCATCTGAGACAGGCATGGTGACATATGCCAGTCACTTGTACAGGGATGCGTTGAACAGCAATGGACCGATCGGTGCACCCGGCCGGCCCATTGCATTCAATGTGTGTGGGTACGCGTTGTACCCCTGTACGCGTTGTACCGCAATGGACCGATCGGTGCACCAGGCCGGCCCATTGCATTCAATGTGTGCGGGTACGCGTTGTACCCCTGTACGCGTTGAACAGCAATGGACCGATCGGTGCGCACCCATTGTCAATGGCCTAGCCTGGCAACGGACGCGTTTTCGAAATTCGAACGAGTCGGTGGCTGGAAATTCAGTTGGTCACCCACAACAATGTTGCAAAATCATGTATGTCATGAAGTTGAAGATTTGAAGGATGCTGTGGGCGTGTATTGGTGCTGCTATTCCATGGATTGGCCAGATTCAGAAGATGCAAACGACTTGGACCTATCACTTTGGACACATGGGACAGTATCTGCCTCTGCAGCACATATATATTGCTGGCTGTTCCCCTGAGAGCTCACTTGCCTGCACTACATGCTCCAGGATGACATCTGCCACTGTACTGCTGCTGTCTCTGCCCCCTCTGGATCCTGCAATGGCACGTACTGTGGAGAGAGCCCCAGCCTTCAGCCTTGAGGAGAACCAGGCCCTGCTGGACAGCCTACTTCCACAGTACAGCAAGCTGTATGGGACACCAGGGGAGCAGGTGAGTGTTCTGTGCACTGCCTTTCTCAATGTGCATTTTGTCTGACTAGCAAGGCTGAAAGTCTGCACGCCACTGGCTAGCAGGCTCACTGAGTAGTTGTCACCCCCATAGTGTGTAGTGACATGCACTGGACAGGTATGGTGCAGTGACAGTGCATTTGAACAAGGTTTAACTTCCCATGCAATGATACCATGTAGTGACTTCTGGCAAACTGTCCATGGGCAGCGTTGCACTGCCTGTGTACATCATGTGCCCCTGTGATTGAGACATGTATATACAACTGTGTCATGCACGGATATGTTGCATGTGTAGTAATGGCCTTTTCACTTTGTCATCCTCACAGGTTAATGCCCATCGGAAGCAGGAGATCTGGAAGGACATCGTCCGGGCTGTCCGGTCCGTGGGGGTCTAAAAGCGCCGGATCCGCAACTGCCAGAAGAGGTGGCAGGACCTTCGGGGCTGGACCCGGAGGATTGCACGGGTCCAGCAGAAGCTGTCGCCTCCTCGCAGGAGGGGCGGAACACGGACCCTGACCCCCACATGCTCCAGATCCTGGCGGTGGTGTTTCCAGACCTGGATGGGCAGCTGAAGGCCAGACAGCAGCAAGGAGGGGGTGAGTCAAAGACTGCACTGTGAACTCTGTATTACATGCTATGTGCCCTCCTCTGGCCTGGTTAAACTGCCACAGTACAGCAGTCATGTTGTCCAGGAGCCATGTCCCTCTATTGTGCACTGCCCACTCCTCATCTGATACCCAGGTGTGGCCCTTACATTCAGGGAATTGTGTCACTTGGGACTGTGTCCTTGCAGTTTGCTTCACTCAAGGTGGGGGACAGCATCTGTTTCCCTAACTCTGTTGTGGGCATCATGGGTGGGTCCATTGTTCACACAATGCCTGTGTTTGGACATGTAATCTGCGTGTTGCTTTGATATGCGGTCCACTTGCTGAGCTGAGCCACCACATGTGCCTGGGGTATCTGGCACACACCCATGCAGCGGGTGGGAACAATGTTTGGGCCCCAGGAGTGTGCAGATTACGTGTGTCACACATACATAGCCAGCTATCCACTATCCAGGGCTCATCCCTCATTCATGTGGGGCAGGACAGTCATGCCTACTCCAGCCCATCCAATACACCTGTACTCCCACTCCCGTGTATCAGCTGACACGTTGTGCGCAGTGATTTGACCCCTCAGGTGTCTGCCTCTGTGTCAGTGTGCTGTGGATTTGTTGCCAGGACTGCTGGGGTGTTTCTCGGTAGGGGCTCAGCATGCCACTGGAGATGTGACCATAGGAGACGATACTTGTGTGTCACATAGGTGTTTGATCAGCTGCCCGTGCAGACTGGGGTATGCAAATGTGAAGTTCAGGCAGCTGTTTCCCATTCACAGCAGATTGTGAGGGGCTCAGGTTCAGAGGGTAGTGTCACAGGTCTCCCATATGTCCAATCGGTATGACCTGGACAGATGAGGGTTAAGATAATGTGTTGTGTGGGGGATGTACATGTGCACTTGTGCAGCTCCAGGACTTGCATTCCCCATGACCTACTATTGTGACACAGTGCAGAGTGCTGTTGTCTGGCTGCCAAGTCATACATCACTGAGACAGTGATGTATGACTTAGCAGTCATGCCTCCGCCATGGCATGTGTCTACTTATTGGTGATCCTGCAGGGGAGTGACATGTGCTACATGCACACCATTGTGGCGATGGCTATCAGGACATGGGTGCCTCATGGTGTCTGTCGCTGGTATGCATCACATGCATTTCCTATTTGACTCTGGGCATCCCTTTCATCCGGAAACCTGTACTGACTCAGTGGCAAGAGTTGTGATGTGTGCATGTCCACATGCTACACTGTGTCCTCTGCACTGTCCAACTACTGTGTAGGTGGTGCATGTGTCCACACTGGGGTGTTGCTATCCAACAGACACCAGACAGATGGGTGCAAGGCCATGTGGGATGTGAGTGCCATGGTTGGCATCAGACTGACAATTGGCTTCTCCTGTTCAGTTCGGGCACTTTTAGCAATGTTCAACTAATGATGCCAGGGCTTGCTCTGTAATGTGCTGTGCTCACAGTGGTGTGTGCGTTTGGTGCAGGTGACTGATGTCTGTCTGTTTCCCCATTGTTTGCAGATACATCCACGGCCACGGAAGGGGACAGCTCCACGGACCAGGAGGAGCCGGAGAGCCAGACTGGGTCAGCAGCCGAGGAGTGGTCGGAGGGACCCAGTGGCACGGAGGGCGAGGGGAGCCACACCGAGGAGTCCTCAGCAGCATCCACCTCAGCTGAGGACCACAGCGGCTCGGAGGATGACTCCCTTATGGAGGCGGGTGTCAGCAGCCACCACACCCCAGCTAGTGTTGCTGTCCCCGCCACCACCAGCACCACCACCGCCCTCCCATCGGCTCCCATTCCCCAGGTCCGTGGAGGCTCCCATGTTCGGGAGCGTGTCTCCTTCGGGCCAGGCACCGCACCCCCTGCCCCTGTGTCCCCTGCTGCCCTGAGTGAGGAGTCTGTGTACCTCCTTCGCCAGCTCCATGTAGGGCAGACAGCCATGCTGAGTGTCCTCCATGCGCACACCGCTCTGTTGACTCAGCTGGTGTCGTTCATGGAGGGCATCTCATCGGGCATGTCTGACCTACAGAGGGGCAATAGGTCCATGGACTCCTCCCTGATGGCAGCAGTGTCCCTCCTCAGACAGTCCCTCACCCCTCCTGCCTCTGCTCCATCCACACTCCCCAGCACCTTACCCGTCCCAAGCACACACACACCAGCACAGGCACACACCAGCACACACACGTCCAGCACACAGACACACACGCCACAAACAAAACGCACACGCACGCACAGTCAGGGGACTGAAACCAGACTCACAGGGGATGGGGCCCTGGAACACACACACGCATCCACAAGCACTGCGCAGTCCTCAGTTGCCTCTCCCTCCAAAGCACCCTCCCTTGCCTCACCTGCAACCCCAAAGTCACAGCGGCTCTTCCTCTGTGACCTCGGCCTCATCCCCTACGATCCAGCTGCTCCAGCATCCAGGGGGAAGAGGAAGCCCACCCACACGGAGCAGAGTGTCCCTCGCCCCCGGACACCCTCCCCCAGGCGCAGACAGACTGAGGCCCCCACCCGCAAGTCCCCCGGAGTCGTAAGAGCAAGACCCCGCCGCCGCCCTGCAGCTCAGGCACCAGGTCTCCTTCCTCCATCCCTCAGGCCCCCACTCCACAGGTGCCCCCACCACACCCTGCCCCAGGTTCCCCCACCCACAGATATACCATCTCCAAGAGGATCCGGCCTTCTCCCCTGCCACTTGCTCTCCCGGCACCACACCCCCGCTGCGCTTGTCTGTGCCACTGATGTGGTGAGGGTGTCCTCCCCTCTGTCCAGCCCACCTTGCCTGTTCCCCATTCTCCTCCCCTGGAGGTAGGCACTGCAGTGGAGTCCACTACCACCCTGTCTGACTTGGGCACTGCAGTGGCGGACCTGTCCACTCCATCTGCAGGGTCCACTGCAGTCGTGCCGGCACCCACAACATCTGAGTCATGCCCCCAGTTGTGCCGGCACACACCATGTCAGACACCTCCACTGCAGTTGTCAGTGGCTCTCCAGCACCCACCACCCCTTCCCTGCCTCCTCCTGGTGAGCCCTGATCCTGTCCCTGCGGTGCCTGGCCTGCCCCCCGGTTGCCCCTCCTAGTGGATTGTCCCTGGTTTTGTGCAGTGCAGGCATGCGTAGGGTGACATCTGCCACTGTCACCCTGTATTGACTTACTTGATGGACTGGCCATTGGCCTTTGTTGGAGCATTACTGTTCTCTGAGTTTTTGGACACACATATGCTGAATAAAGCAACTTTCTGTTCTCTAGTGCTTATGCTTCTGATGTACATGTTGTTGATGATGCTAACCATGCCCTTGCTGCAGTGATGGTGATATTTGGTCTCATGATAATGAAGTGTTACTGTGCAGGAACACATGTGGCCCAGGGGGAATGTGTCCTATCCTGTGGTGTATCCATGTCATCCTTAGCAGCATCTGAGGGTGTCATGTGTTCAGTATTTGGCAATGGGATTTCCTACTTACATTAGCAATTTCACATCTGTGGCTTCCACCCCTGCACATCTGTTGTGCCTGCCATTGTTCAATTCGTCTACTTCCCTGACCGTGTGGCCATCTCCACTGGACATGCAGGTTTGGGCATCAATGGGGCAGTACTCATCTGTGTTGTCAGTGCAACATTGCTATACAAGTGTGTTGGATCTGTGCTGATGATTTCGTTGGCACTCCCATGACCAGGCTGATGTGACGGGAGCCTTCATTTGGTGCTAATTGTTGATTGTGTGACCAAGTGCTCAGCTGACATGATGGGGCCCTACTGAGGCAACATATGGCACATCTTTCCTCACACAGGAGTGGAGTCCCCTCATGGCAGTGTGTACTCCTGTGACATGGCCTGCACCCAAGGTGGGTGTTGTATGAGCATGTCTGTGTGTTCACTTCCGTTTTGCTGTGCATGCTGGGATCCCTAGTGTTGTACCTGTTTGTGATGCTTGCTGAGTTGACCTATGTTCCCCCAAAGTCTTCTCCCTGGGTTCTCTGTGATGTGGGTGCATGGCACATTACTGGTCATCAGGGTGTCACCCATAGGTGTGTTTGCTGTCAGGGCTGAGTTTGTGTGCAGACGCAGATGGGTCACAGTCAGGTTTCCCCTTGGCACTTGTTGTTTACACCTGTCATGTGATTTCCAGTTTGTGTTATCTTTCAGTGATTGTGACACGTTGTGTGTGTGACTGCTGGCACTCCTCAGGGTCCGGGCTGCAATGTTGGTTGTTGTCTATGTGTGTTCTTTGTGGGTGACCTTGGCTTCTTCATTGGTGTGTGACTGTGGCTGGGATCCCATTGGTTGGTGTGGTATTGCCGTCATGTCCATGTACAGCGTAGTGTGCAGTGTGTCAGACATTCAGGAGTCTTGTTGAGTGGGCATGTGTGATGTGTTTCTGCACCTTGGTTCCCACCCACCACCCTGGGATTGTCATGGGTGCATGTGCAATGTCACCAGTGCATGTGTGCTTCACTGCTGCACATTGTTGGAGGTCGAGGTGTGTGGTGTTGAGTGTGTGCAGATGAGAGTTGTTGCCCGGCTAGACCCCTGCCTCCATGTTGGCCTTGGCTTACTGGCCATGCTGATTGATTTGTGCTTGTGTAGGTGTGATGGTAGTTTGTTGCTCAGGACACATGACTGTGGTTCACAGCGTGAACGACATTTAGCTTTGTCATCACAGTGGGATTGTAATGCAGCCCAGGGTCACCACATTGTGGGGGCCCTGGGGGTAGTGCTGTGGTGTGTCTGTGTCTTGCTGTGTCAGTTGCTGTTCCATCATGCTTGTGTGACATGTGTGATTTGTGCTCCCTCTCATCTGACAATGCCTGATTGCCCACATAGGGGATTTGGATCCATGAGTTACCTTTGTGTGGCACTGTATGCACATCTGTGTAATTGGTATTCAGGCCTCCTCATGTGTTGTGTGGTTGCCTGGGGACACTGGCACCCTCCCCCCCCTCACCTGTTGTGTTTGATGTGCAGTGTGGGTCTGCCTGTTTGTGTTTGTGCATCTGCACCACTGCATTGGCATATCTTAGGTGTGCCATTGGCTGTATGTTGTTTGGGGGTTTCCCCTGCTGTCCCTGGGACTCCTAGGTCATCGGTCAGCACAATGATCATGGTTTGTGTGTCCCATTGCTGCCATGGTATGGTATCTGTTCACCTCACATCTACAGTCTCCACAGGGTATCTGCATTTGTGTGCCCATTGGTGCAAATATGTGGGTCTGCATTCTGATGGTCACTTCTGTCATTGTGTCATTGATGAATGTTGACAGTGTCACATGGCCAAAGGTATGTCTTATTTGCACTGCAGTATTTGCCTCCCCAATCTATGTTGGGACACATGCACTACTTTGCCACTGATGTGTTTTATGTTCTGTGACCAGGAATCATCCATGCAGTTTGGCAGTTGCAGCTTTTTCTTTGTCAACACTTGCATTTTGGTCACAGTGATGATGGGGGTTTGGACCCCATTGCCACAATGTTCAACATGTGCTTCAGCTATGGACCCCACACTTACCTTTTGGTCACTGTGATGATGGGGGTTTGGACCCCATTGCCACAATGGTCATGGCCTGCTTGCATTGTGGGGGCCACACACATATATGTGTGGCACATGTGATAGGGGGTCACATTGTATGTTCAAAGTCATGTTCAGTGTTGTAGGCATTTGACACAGTCTACACACGCTTGTCATGGTGTTGGGGAGATGTCTTTTTCTTGCATTCCCTAGGTTGTGGTGTGCTGGTTGTGTCATGTATTGTCCATCCTATGAGTGGGGGTGGTGTTGGTGGTAGGCATCCAGCCCTCCATGGGTAGAGGTGGTAGTAGTGACAGGCATCCAGCCCCCCATGGGTAGAGGTGGTAGTAGTGGTAGGCATCTGGCACCCCCTGGGTAAGGGTGGTAGTTGTGGTAGGCATCCAGCCCCCCTGGCTAAGGGTGGTAGTAGTGGTAGGCATCTGGCACCCCCATGGCTAAGGGTGGTAGTAGTGGTAGGCATCCAGCCCCCCTGGCTAAGGGTGGTAGTAGTGGTAGGCATCCAGCCCCCCTGGCTAAGGGTGGTAGTGGTGGTGGGCTTCTGGCACTCCCCTGGCTAAGGATGGTAGTAGTGGTAGGCATCCAGCCCCCCTGGCTAAGGGTGGTAGTAGTGGTAGGCATCCAGCCCCCTGGGTAAGGGTGGTAGTGGTGGTGGGCATGTGGCACCCCTGGGTAAGGGTGGTAGTAGTGGTAGGCATCTGGCACCCCCATGGCTAAGGGTGGTAGTAGTGGTAGGCATCCAGCCCCCTGCCTAAGGGTGGTAGTAGTGGTAGGCATCCAGCCCCCTTGGGTAAGGGTGGTAGTAGTGGTGGGCATCTGGCACCCCCATGGCTAAGGGTGGTAGTAGTGGTAGGCATCCAGCCCCCCTGGCTAAGGGTGGTAGTAGTGGTAGGCATCCAGCCCCCCCTGGGTAAGGGTGGTAGTGGTGGTGGCCATGTGGCACCCCCTGGGTAAGGGTGGTAGTGGTGGTGGGCATCTGGCACCCCCCTGGCTAAGGGTGGTAGTAGTGGTAGGCACCCAGCCCCCCTGGCTAAGGGTGGTAGTAGTGGTAGGCATCCAGCCCCCCCTGGGTAAGGGTGGTAGTGGTGGTGGGCATGTGGCACCCCCTGGGTAAGGGTGGTAGTAGTGGTAGGCATCTGGCACCCCCATGGCTAAGGGTGGTAGTAGTGGTAGGCATCCAGCCCCCTGGGTAAGGGTGGTAGTAGTGGTAGGCATCTGGCACCCCCATGGCTAAGGGTGGTAGTAGTGGTTGGCATCCAGCCCCCTGGCTAAGGTGGTAGTAGTGGTAGGCATCTGGCACCCCCATGGCTAAGGGTGGTAGTAGTGGTAGGCATCCAGCCCCCTGGCTAAGGGTGGTAGTAGTGGTAGGCATCTGGCACCCCCATGGCTAAGGGTGGTAGTAGTGGTAGGCATCCAGCCCCCTGGGTAAGGGTGGTAGTGGTGGTGGGCATGTGGCACCCCCTGGGTAAGGGTGGTAGTGGTGGTGGGCATCTGGCACCCCCTGGCTAAGGGTGGTAGTAGTGGTAGACATCCAGCCCCCTGGCTAAGGGTGGTAGTAGTGGTAGGCATCCAGCCCCCTGGGTAAGGGTGGTAGTGGTGGTGGGCATGTGGCACCCCCTGGTAAGGGTGGTAGTAGTGGTAGGCATCTGGCACCCCCATGGCTAAGGGTGGTAGTAGTGGTAGGCATCCAGCCCCCCTGGGTAAGGGTGGTAGTAGTGGTAGGCATCCAGCCCCCTGGCTAAGGGTGGTAGTAGTGGTAGGCATCTGGCACCCCCATGGCTAAGGGTGGTAGTAGTGGTAGGCATCCAGCCCCCTGGCTAAGGGTGGTAGTAGTGGTAGGCATCTGGCACCCCCATGGCTAAGGGTGGTAGTAGTGGTAGGCATCCAGCCCCTCCTGGGTAAGGGTGGTAGTTGTGGTAGGCATCCAGCCCCCTGGCTAAGGGTGGTAGTAGTGGTAGGCATCCAGCCCCCTGGCTAAGGGTGGTAGTAGTGGTAGGCATCCAGCCCCCCTGGGTAAGGGTGGTAGTGGTGGTGGGCATCTGGCACCCCCTGGCTAAGGGTGGTAGTAGTGGTAGGCATCCAGCCCCCTGGCTAAGGGTGGTAGTAGTGGTAGGCATCCAGCCCCCCTGGGTAAGGGTGGTAGTGGTGGTGGGCATGTGGCACCCCTGGGTAAGGGTGGTAGTAGTGGTAGGCATCTGGCACCCCCATGGCTAAGGGTGGTAGTAATGGTAGGCATCCAGCCCCACAGGCTAAGGGTGGTAGTAGTGGTAGGCATCCAGCCCCCCTGGGTAAGGGTGGTAGTAGTGGTGGGCATCTGGCACCCCCTGGCTAAGGGTGGTGGTAGTGGTAGGCATCCAGCCCCCCTGGGTAGGGGTGGTAGTGGTGGTGCGCATCCAGGCCCCTGTGTGCATATGTGGCATTGGTGATGGGCATCCCGCCCCTATGGTGCTGCTGTTGCTGGTGTAAGTAAATTCTGCATCCCTCTGTGTGTGTGTGATGTGTCGTGTACGTGTTGTATGTTTTTGTGGTTGGTGTCTGACTTACCTTCTGCGCCGTACGCGTCCGTGCCTGTTCCGGTAGTAAATGTAGAATATTGGTAGGATCGGAACGAAGGGATTCATGGTTGGTTCGTCTCGTTCGTCTTTCTCGTTGCTTCGCGTCGTCCTCGTCGCTGGCGTGTTCGCCTCGTAGCCGTGGATCGTGTTGTGGTGCGAATCGGAGCTTATGTGCGCCTCTCCCGGAAGCTTTGACGTGCCGGACGTAGCGACGGGTTCGGCGCATACGGAAAGCGCATCGTACTTGTTCGGCCGGACGGGGCTGCATTTTCCCTTCCGTGCGACTCGATTCGGATTTCCGGATTCGCCTCGGTCGGAGAACAGGACCTGGATTGGGTGAGTACGACTCGGCCGGATTCTATGCTGTTGTGCCCATCGTACTTACTCGTTCGGAATGATGTACGGATCGGTCGGGAAACAGGCATTCGCATGGCTTTTTTCCCGACCGAATGGTATTGGGTGCGCCTCTGAACGAGATCGGAATCGGCCCCTTGGTGTTTCTGAATGCTTTACATGGATCACTGACAACAAAAATGTTGAGGTACAAAAATATTGGGATAAAAATATTGTTGTCCAGAATATCGAAGTCCTATCTACATCATGGTAAGTACAAAAATATCAAAAAAAATATCGTTGTCAAAAATATCGTTGTAAAAAATATCGGTTTTTTTTTAAATGCTTAAAAAATAATATAAAATAAAGGAAATAATACATATAATTAAAAAAACATAGTTAGAATTATTAGAAAATGTTTAAAATAATAAATAATAAATATAATGTTAAAAATATTTAAACATACATATATATAAAATATAATATATACATTTACTTAATATTTATAAATAATTATTATAATAAATTATAAAATGTTCGAAACATACTAAAAATTATAAATACATATATATATACATATACCAGTAAAATAAAAATAAAAATATAATATATATATAATAATTAAAACAATTTAAATATTATAATCTCTTACAATTACATTTGACACTACATTAACAGTAACAGTAGGGAAAATGTTGGATAGCGGATGGGATACAATTACTATTCCCACTCCAGGGAGTGCAACAGTAGGGAAAGTGTTGGATAGCAGAGGGGAATAATTTACTATTCCCACTCCAGGGAGTGCAACAGTAAGAAAAGTGTTGGATAGCGGAGGGAAATAATTTACTATTCTCACTCCAGCAAGTACAACAGTAGTAAAAGTATTGGATAGCGTAGGGGTAAATATTACTATTCCCACTCCAGAGATAGCAACAGTAGGGAAAGTGTTGGATAGCATAGGGGTAAAAATTACTATTCCCACTCCAGAGAGTGCAACAGTAGGGAAAGTGTTGGATAGCAGAGTGGATAAAATTACTATTCCCACTCCAGCGAGTGCAACAGTAGGGAAAGTGTTTTCCCTACTGTTGCATTCGTAATAGTAAATTATTCCCACTCCAGCAAGTACAACAGTAGGGAAAGTGTTGGATAGCGGAGGGGAATAATTTACTATTCCCACTCCAGCAGGTAGAACTGTAGGGAAAGTGTTGGATAGCGGAGTGGAATAATTTACTATTCCCACTCCAAAGAGTGCAACAGTAGTGAAAGTGTTGGATAGCGGAGGGGTAACAATTACTATTCCCACTCCAGTGAGTGCAACAGTAGGGAAAGTGTTGGATAGCGGAGGGGAATAATTTACTATTCCCACTCCAGATAGTACAACAGTAGGGAAAGTGTTGGATAGCAGAGGGTGTAACATTTACTATTCCCACTCCAGCAAATGCTACAGTAGGGAAAGTGTTGGATAGCAAAGGGGAATAATTTACTATTCCCACTCCAGGGAGTGCAACAGTAAGGAAAGTGTAGGATAGCGGAGGGGAATAATTTACTATTCGCACTCCAAAGAGTGCAACAGTAGAGAAAGTGTTGGACAGCGGAAGGGTAACAATTACTATTCCCACTCCAGCGAGTGCAACAATAGGGAAAGTTCTGGATATCGAAGGGGAATAATTTTCTATTCCCTCTCCAGTGAGTGCTACAGTAGTAAAAGTGTTGGATAGCGGAGGGGATAAAATTACTATTCCCACTCCAGCAAGTGCAACAGTAGGGAAAGTGTTGGATAGCGTAGGGGTAAAAATTACTATTCCCACTCCAGCAATAGCAACAGTAGGGAAAGTGTTGGATAGCGGAGAGGAATAATTTACTATTCCCACTCCAGCAAATGCAACAGTAGGGAAAGTGTTGGATTGCATAGGTGAATAATTTACTATTCCCATTCAAGCAAAATAATTGAAATTAAGTATCAAACAATTAATTAATTAAAATAAAATTAACTCCCACCATATTCCCCTATAAATGACACCACCAATATTGTAAAACATAACACTATTAACACAATTAATTAATAATTAATTAATTAATTAATTAAAATTAGCAAGCAATTTAAAAGCAATCAATAATAAATTAATTCACACTATTAACGCTATAAAACAACTTAAAATAAATATTATAATAAAAAATTTAATAAAATATGTTATAATTAAATTACTTCCCAGCCTACTCCCTATCAACCCACAACCCACTCTTAAAATATAACACAATTAACATTATTAATAATTAATTAATCATTATTAATAACCAATTTATAAATAATTAACAATAAACTATTTATCACAATTAACAATATAACATTTTAAATACATAAATATCAAATATTTAAAAATATAAATTAATAAATTACTTCCCACCCTACTCCCCAATAAACCCACAACCCGCTCCTAAAAAAATAACGCAATTGAGATATTTACCAATTAATTATTAATAATTAACAACCAATTAATAACTACTTAATAATAAATTAATTACCACAATTAACAATATAAAATTTTAAATACATATATATTATTTAATAAAAATATTAATTAATTAATCATAATTAAATTACTTCCCCCATTCCCCTATAAACCCACAACCCGCTCCTAAAAAAATTACACAATTAAGATATTTACCAAATAATTATTAATAATTAACAACCAATTAATAACTAATTAATAATTAATTAATTACCACAATTAACAATATACAATATTAAATACATAAATATTATTTAATCAAATGTGTTTATTAATTAATTATAATTAAATTACTTCCCGCCCTATTCCCCTATAAACCCACAACCCGCTACGGAACAAAAACGCAAAAATTAATTAAAATAAATTAATAACTTATAAAAATTATTATTACATTTATTATAATTAAATTACTTCCCACCCTATTCCCCTATAAACCCACAACCCGCTACAGAACTAAAACGCAAAATTTACTTTAAAAAAAATTATTAACTTCTAAAAATGTAACACATATATTAAAAAACAAATGCAATACGTACACAAAAAAATAGAACACATACATATAAAATACACACTAAAATACATAACACTAAATAAAACAACGATATTTTTAACAACAATATTTTTGCTAACGATATTAATTACTTCGATGTTTTTAAAAACAATATTACTTACCTTCAACTCAATATTCTTGACAACGATAGTCTGACTGTCGATATTTTTGTAGTCCGAGATTTTGGACTCGATATTACTGCTACTCGATATTTCCAACTCGATATTATGTCTGTTCACTGCTTTACATACCTGTGTCCTAAGTTAAGCCTGCCTGCTCGCAGACAAGCTACCCAGGGTTGAGCATGTGAATAATTTATTGAGACCTATACTGAGCCCTAGACTGTGCTAATGGCCTTATTGCCAGTGGTAGATGCATTACTGAACTGAAATTAAAAGAGAAAGTGAGGATGACAACCATACCCATAGTTTGTAATAAGTATACATGCGAAATCCAAGAACATGAGGTTATCAGGTAAGTCTTTCACACTTCCTATTTGCAGTTATGTTTGGAAATATTGTTTTCATGATTTTAATATTCATATTTATTTAACCACCTTGCTTGCTACAAATAATGTAATTACTGACATTGCTACCATTAGTTTTGAACAATTGATGACTGAATCTTGTCATTCAGCAGGATTGGCCTTCGCATTCATCATGATTTTATCTAATTGTATACAATTTCCAGCTCACTGGTCGGAACACAAATATCTTGTTTTTTCATTTATATGTCCTTCAAAAGAACATGCTTTAATAGCGTAGAGACCCCCTTCTATAACCAAACGCAGCTTACCTGCAATCAGCGATAGTAATCTTGGCTCTGCTCTCAATAGGAACACATGTGTCTTTCAGGCCAACATTCAAGCCCACAAATCACCATTTAACGCTACGGGCACTTCTTCTCTGGATCTGATTGCTCCTTTTGAAACCATTACTCCTTACCACAAAGTGCAATCTGCACCACAGTATAATTCAGAGCTGACCAAATAAAAAAGAGCCTGAAATGTACTAGAGAGTGCATGATTAAACAATTACTTTGGTAGAGGACAAAATGAAATACAAAGTGTCAACTAATGCTCATAAATTTAAATTTAGAGAAGTTTGTACAGATTATTACACACTACGCCTTCATGATAGCAACTTTGTCTGTTCATATTTTTTTAAGATTTTGATATAATTCTCTGATGAAATGGCTTCTCAAAACACAAGACCTCATATGCTGATTTCTGTAAATCCTTAGCAGTTTTTTTGTCAAAACGATCCAGATTGTTTATCAGTCACTATTTACTATTGACCATTCTTTTGATTCTCTCCCTTTGAGTGCCGGACCACGAAGATGCCAGCATGGAGTTATTGAACTAATAGCTACTGAGCAGATTGTGAAATTTATGTCAGAAACTAAGGGCCTGATTTAAATTTTGGCGGTTGACATGTCCTCCTTCAGGGCAACATTGTAATTAACTCCATCACCCTGGCAGAGGTACCGAAGGCCAAATTTAGCAATGTCACCGGCCCAGCGGTCTTTCTAGCTTTTACAAACCACTGTCATGATGGTTTATGTCGATGCATTGTAATTTTGCCATACAGCTCTGTCAATATGAAGGAGCCGTAAGGCAACATTACAAAAAAAAGTATTTTCAAAAGGAAAATCCTAAACCACTATTTTCAGGTTGAAAATAAAACAAAACAATGTTCTCTTTGCCATGAGAGTTCCCCCCTTGACAAGGGGGGGGACCTTGAGCCCTTTTCAATGCCCCTTACTGCAGGTTTTTCCTGGCACTGATGGGTATTGAAAAACGGCATCTAAATTAGGTGGGTGGACATAAAGCCAAACTTCTGATGGACCTTCAGACTGTCTGAGGAGTTTGACTATGGCAGAGACAGCGTGCTCTACGTCGTTGTCAAACTATCTTCCTCCTACTTTCAAATGGCTCAGGGGGCCATAGTCTTGGCAGGGAACCGTTGCGACAGAGTTCCTTCTCACCCCTAAATTAAATTGAGCCCTAGGTCTGGATATCCTCACAATCCTTTTCCATCCTGGATCTTTCATATAGCCTCGCTGGTTATAAGTCCTTTCATCTGTGACTTAGTGAACACCTCAATCCAATCTGGAATTGTCCCTAAGGATTTCAAATTTGCTAGTGTTACTGAACAAAGACACCCTGGAGCCTGAGGTTTTTAGCAGTTACTGTCCCAGAGACTTGCCATTTTTTTGTGCAGATTACAGAAAGTTTGGTTAATACGCACCTCTTTAAATATAATGCTGAAAACTGTTTACTTGTTAATGCCCAAGGCAGCTTTCATCTGCATCATGGAACTGAGGTGGTATTGCTTGCAGTTTTAAATGAAATCCGTTTAAACTTTGACCAGATGCACTGCCTTTTTAATCTTTTAAACCTCTCTGCAACCTTTGATACCATTTCCCATAATACATTTTATTTAGGCTTTCTGGACTGGGAATCACTAATCAGATTTCTTCTTGGTCTCAGTCCTTTTTTGACAGATTGAAGATAGTTGGTCTTCTTACCATCTTTCGATTCAGCTTCTTATAAACTGAAGTGTGAAGTCTCGCAAGACTCGCCTCCTAGGCCATCTTATTTAACCTTCATGTTGTGCCTGTAGCTACACATATAAAGAGTTACAGTCTGTTGTGTGTCTGCTTTGCTTATGACACTCAAAATATTTTAAGGTGTGGCAAGGCAGAAGCCTGAATTAGCAGGATTTCTGATCATGAATAAAAGCAGCAGGGCCGGACTGGCCGTAGCGGGCACCGGGCATTTCCCCGGTAGGCCGCCAGGGTGGGGGCCAGTTCTAGGCCCTGGGGGGCTGTTTTTGTTACCAAGGGTCAGCAATATCGACCCCCTGTAACATAATCGGCCGAAATCGGCTGTAGCAAACAGCTCGGCTGCACCCCCCTCAACACCCCCAGAGGGGCCAGCCGAGCAGTTTGCCAGAGCCGGTTTCAGTTCCCAGTCCGGCCCTGAAAAGCAGTCGTCATCTGAATGTCAAGCAACTGCTTAAAATTAAACTATAGTAAGACAGAGGTTCTGACCCTTGGGAACTCCTCACATTGGTCCTCATTCTGGTGGCCAGACTCTTTGAGTGCCTCACCACTGGTTCTATTTAAGGTGGTGAAAAATCTTGGGATTCTATTGGATTGAAATGTTACCTTTCAAGCACAAATAAGCAAACTCACCATGGCATGTTGCCTGCAGCATTATAAAGAATTTACCCTTTTGTCACAATCCTGGTATTTTCCCATCATAAAAGCTATTGTTGGGACATAGGCTGGACAATCAAAATCAATATGCAATATATATGAGCCCATTTGCTTTTGATTATTGTTGTTTACCATTCATCTAAAAAAATTGCAATGGTTATTGTATTGGTTATTGGTGAAAAAAGCAGGTACTTTTTAAGTGCTTGTTCATCCATTATAAAGTATTTTATTTATTCATCGAATATTCCACCCACACTGCCCTTCTAGGCTACTTCACTCTTTTTCAGCCTGCCTATTACATTTGCCAAACATTTGCAAAGTCTGCCAGGGTGGCTGCCCCTTTGCCTATCTGACATCCAAAAGTTGGAACAAGCTTCCTTTAACTTTATATTAGAACATTGGAATGTGGAGCACTCCATTGAATACAATGGAGTGCTCCGTGCTTCTACGGGCCGGTAAAGGCCCACAGAGCAACATTCCAATGTTGCTTTTGTTCACAGCTATTGCTGTGAACAAAGGCCTCTCGGAGCTCGAGGGGATTTAAACCCCCCTCGGGCTCCGAGAGGCCTTTGTTTTATTTGTTAGAACATTCTGCCCTCAAGTGGCAGAATGTTCTAATAGCCTTATAGGCCTTCGTAGCTGGGCTATACCGGCTATTAAAGTCCCGCTCCCTTGTTAAAGGCCCTCGCCTTCGGCTCGGGCCTTTAACGCTGGAGCGGGCCTTTAATAGCCGGTATAAGGCTATAATATGAAACTAATCTTTCTAAATTTAAAAATCCATTCGGGAGGAAGGCTCTTTGTCAAAAGACGCTGTTAATCAAATAACTGCAGACATGCGATTTTGAAACAAACGCATTTGTTATATTCCTTGGTGACACATGCACTTTTAAAAGCCCAAGTCTTGTCTCCGATGGGCTCACTTGAAAGATTCAAGATACTTTGAGAAATTAATACCCTTTGACTGTGGGACCAGTTGCCCCTCTCAATTGGTGTCTCCTATGTGTTTTTCATCCAGATATTGACTCCGTTTTGAATAATACATACTTAGGGGGTCAAAACATCGACAAAATGTGGACTGTCTTTTAATATACTGATGGTCGATAGCAACACTCTCTCCATGGGTGCCAACTCAAAATATCCTACTATCCTTATCAGCCACATATGTATATGTTTCTGTACATAACACGGATGCATGTTTTGCACCAATAGTCACTTTCAATGCGCCGTCACTCTCTAGGAGCACCTCACAATTGTTTTAAGTCTAATTAATTGATTTGCATATCTCAAAGAGTACATTGAATAAAATGAATATATAACTTTAAGCTAATAGTGTTAAAGGTGTTTGTACCCTGATCCTAACACTCTGCCTTGGAAGTCAAGGGCTACACTTCCCCCATAGGGACCACTTTTTGTAAAATACATTTTTAAAAAGCTGGATATTTAACATGCAACATGCTCCCTGTTCCTGGTCTATTGCCAATGGGCAATCCCGCACTTAACAAACCCCCCCATAAAAAAAGTGACAAAGTATATAGAGGTAACTTCTAATAAACTATTTAAAGGGTATCTACAGGTTTTTAACAAATTGCCTTTGGAGTCAGAAACTAGGGAAGCCCTAGAGCTACCTATCACACTAGAGTAAGGTGCAACTACAATTCATAACATGCCAGCAGACAAAGCAGGAGGAGCAAACTCTATAACTCTGGAGTTCTATAAAACATTTTCAGTGTATATTTATTTATTGAGATGAACAAGGCTGGAAGCACAATATTCTACTAACACAGAAAGAAACTAATATAGATAACTTTTTATCACCCATTTTGCTGATTAGTTCAGATATTAAAATGTATTCTAAAATTTAGGTTAACTGCCTAGCATTCAGATAGTCCTGCCTATGCAACATGGTATTATACCACATCCGGAAACTATGGCTCATATTAATATGGCAATTTCCATATTTGATGCAGTGCAGGTGTCTCAGGTAGGAAGGAGCAGGTATAATTCTGTTGTATTGCAAAAAGACATATGACTGAGTTTATTGGCCATGTCAATTGGCTGCTCTGGTAAAACAAGGTTTGGGCCTAATTAACTTCAACATATTAAAGTTCTTTACCAGAATTTAACAGTAAAAGTGGTATGTATGGGGGTAAAATCTCAGTCCTTTAGTATCACAAAGGAGCAAGAAAAGTCCGGCCACTTTTACTTGCTCTTTATTTGAAGCCCCAGCCATCTCTGGCACCTTGAAACGGCTGAGGACAGCCTTCCAGTCATAATACAAGAGGCAAGGTGGAAGGTTACATCATATGCTTTTGATATTGCCATTTTTACCTCTGCTGTGGCTGTAGACACTGGGGGGCTTATTTACAAGCCCCTTGCGCCACTTTTGCGTCATTTTTAACATGGGAAAAGTGACGTACGGGTGGCGCAAGGGGCTTGTAAATAAGCCCCTGTATCTATAGAAGGAGAGGCCCGTAGGTCTGGGCAGATATCAGGCTACACAGCGAATAGAGGTAAAACTCAACGTTTGCTTAACTCAAATATCATAGCATTGTACCAAGTTGATATTATCTCCCCTGAAAGAAACCAGATAATTGATTGAACTATTAATCATAAAAAGGGACTCTGTTTTTCAGAGGCAGAAGTAGAAATGCCTACCTATTCTTTTAATAGGCAGATGTAACATCATACAGATGGTTTTTATATTGTTCATTCAATACCACTACTTTTCAGTTCAGAGTTGTTTTCAGAAGGTAAACCTCACTAAGTTGATTTTGGAGACATAAGAAGTATCATGAGCACTGTTCTATAGTTAACTTCCATTGGTCAAGGGAGGATGGACTTTACCAGATCTCAGGGCCTATTGCTATGCTTCTATGGGTTATAGAATTTCATGTGTTAAGATTCAGTGAAGAGAAATGGCCACTTGGGATTTCTATGTAGGGAGTATCGAAGCTGTGCCTCTCTCTGTATTTTTCAACACCTTCAATATAAGATATTATGACATTTTTACATGCTTTAACAACAATGGTTACACAATTCAAAACTACCAAATAGACCAGGTGTACGTGAATGTGGATGGATTGTTTCAACCTGAAGGCTTTAGAGATTCATAAACAACAGTATGTGACATTCACGTAGATATAAATTGGACCAGCCCTTTCCAAATAAATCACTGTGCTCTTTTTTGGACTCGCAGAATATTTGTTGAATGCTTCATGAAGGCTTTCACAGATATTTACAGACACAGAATATTTCATTCCAACATCCACAGAAGAGTAGACCTGGAACCTATACAATTATATGAAAATGTGATTAATATAAGTAAGAAAGATTCAATTAGAGAATTATGTAAGATATTTATGAAGGGACAAGAGAAGCTTGGTGGAGAATGTTGGATACAGTATAGCAGAGGGAAGTGTTTATGTAGATATTGCTAATCTCAAAGTAAAACATTTTAAAACAAAACAAGGTATTTGTTATACACCAAAAACGATATAGACTGTAGGTAGGATTCTCTTTGTTTCTCCTGTTGATGAGTTGGAGCTGACCTTGTTCTTCTGTTCATCAAATGACTCAAAATTCAAGAGTTTGAGATATGTATCTTTAGTCCCATATATGCTAAGGCTTTTCCAACTCGAAAGCGGAAAACTTTTTTGAAGTTTTGGGGACTTCACACTTAAGCCTTCATAATAATTTTTTTCTCAAATGGTATTAAGGCCAAATCTGTGCCCCTTTTTCACGCATGTGCAGAATTCTTATGTGAATTTTTCTATATTACTTATGATTTCAATGTGTGTGCACTTTGGGTTGGAAACAGGTATGAAAACCGTTGATGGACACAGAATTCTATTTATTTCCGAAATATAGACAAAACTCTGAATTTAACAAGGGGTCATTGCTTAAATTTCTCATGGTTTTCCCAACAAAACTATTAATTGAAATTGAAAAATAATGAAAATAAGCAGGTAAAAATTAAATAGGTGGCGCCATTTTTAACAGTAATTCCTTACCTTGATGGCCCATTTACAAAAGTAATATACTGTTATGTCCCACAGGTGCTTCTGGTTACAGGACATATAGGTACGGATTAACAAAGAAATTGTGCCTGGTTCGAGTAAAGTTTTTGACTCAGATCCGATGCAAAATCCTTTGTTGTACTTACACAGCAACACAGAGGTCGATCCACATTGCTTTGTAAAAAAAAAAAAGTTATGCTTGCATTACTTTGCATCGGGTAGGCATTCCTTGGGTGGTGCATTGACAAAATCTTGTAGACATTGTGAAAAATTGGTGTGCCTTCCTGAAGCTGGCTTAATGAGGAGAAATATCTTTATTTCTCCTTCTTATTTCCTCTTTGCATGTGTGCAGCACACATGCAAAGAGGAAAAACCCTCCAAGGATAGTTTTTGTGCAGGGAGGGAGGCCTTCCTGCACTAAAACTATTCTTACCATAACGCAGGCAACCTTGCACTATGCTGCAAGAGTGTCTGTGTTAGTGCAAGGTGGCCCTTTTCTTTGAAAACATAGCACAGTTCTTCTCACTCTATTTCATACAGTGCAGCTCAGCAACTTACCTTGCTGTGTTGCATGAAATGTATGTAAATATGCCCCATAGTGTTTATTATGTTGTGTAAACTAAGGCTGTGGCTTAGTTTTGGCTTTTCCACCCACAGGTGCCTGAACTTGGTTTGGCACGCCAATGCCTGAGCATGAAAGAACAAGTTGTTGCAGCTCCACACAAGCCCACTCAACATACTTGTTGATGTGGGGTCCCTACTTTCTGCGTTATTAACAGTCCTTTAAAAAAGGGGGTCAGAGACACATTGTTAACTCAAACCATATTTAGTTCTGTACAATATCACACAAAAGTACTGCACTAAGAAAAGACACTTTGGGCCTCATTAAGATGGCGGTTAGACGAGCGTCTGGCCTTCACCTTTTCGGGCAGGTGTCCTACCGACTATATTTAGGTGCTTCCTCCTGCCCGATTACAATGTGAATGCCATGCTGGCAGTCGAAAAACTGCTATTTTCTATTGCGGCTTGTGCTGCAGCCCTAGAAAAGGGCAGCAGCACAAGCGGCATTGAAAAAGGGCATTTCTCAAACATTTCTCAAACATCCTGGCACACGGTGCATGGATGTTTGGGTGGCACCACAGGTGCCCCCCCTGGGCTCATAGTGGAGGCCCACAGGAGACGGGGCCCTGCTATGGGCCCCCAAAATCCTTTTCCAGCTGCTCTGACCATCATGAAAAGGCAATTGGAAAGGGACATCGTAATTCCTACAGCGGTACCTCCGCAGGCACCGCCCCCCTTGTAGGGATTATTGGTGGACCGATGCCTGTCGGAGACATTGGTCGGTCCCTCCACCTGCTGTGCTCTGACTGACCACATCATTATTTGGCGGTCAGAATACAGCCTGAGATATCGGGCGGACCACCAGCAACGGCCTGTCGATGTTATGTTATGTTAATCTGATTTGTAAAGCGTGCGGATACTCGGCAGAGTGTCCCGGCGCTAAGGCAAAGGGCAGCAGACCAAGACACCTAGATTGACTGTCTGAAGAGCCAAGTCTTTGGTTTCCTCTTGAAGGTAGCAAGATTATTTACCAAGCGGAGGTCTAGTGGAAGTTTGTTTCAGTTGAGCGGCCCCAAGTAGGAAAAGGACCTCCCGCCTATTCTAAGGCAGTTGATACGGGGCACTCTTGCAAGGCGCGTGGAGGATGAGCACAGGGTGCGTGCTGGAATGTATTCACTGATCCTCTCTCTGAGATAGACCGCACCAGTATCATACATGGCCTTTTGCATTAAGACCATGGCCTTAAAAACAATCCTCTTTTTTATAGGGAGCCAGTGGAGGGCCCTCAGTTGAGAGGACAGGTGAGACCTAGGTGGAAGTCTGAGCAGCAGTCTAGCCGCCGAGTTCTGCACCACCTGAAATCTATTTAAAAGAAAGTCAGGGAGACCGAGGTAAAGGGCATTTCCATAATCGTGTCTCATCATGATCAGGGCCTGCACCACCTTTCTACCAGCAGACTCAGATAGGAAAGGTAAGGATTTTTTTAGCATGCGGAGCGTGCTGAAGCAAGAACCAGCAAGGGCTTGAATCTGAAGTTGGAAGGAGAGGGAGCTGTCAATTTTAATCCCTAGGTTCTTCACAGAGTTTTGTGAAGAACCTATCCGCCCAACATCATAATCGGGCCCTTTATATTTAAAAATGTTTATTTTAACAGTAACATTCTGTTGCTTAGTACGAGTAATAACCACACAGAATATAATTAGAATAGCACTGATGCATTCCTGAAGATCAAAAACATTTCTAACATGGCTGGAATTTCATTGGCAACCTAGCACCCTAACAACTACTTCTATGTGCTACACTACAAGAGTATGGAGTAGCTAACTTACATCTAGAGTTTATTGGGATTCAGTGCACTGCCTATCTGTTCACAGCGAGTAAGCTGTGTTTATCAGACTTTGGCTGGGCGAGAGTGTTCCCTTGAAAGGAAAACACACACATCAGCTGGGGTCAACTCCTCTCCTCTCGGGATTGGCTCGGTGTCAACTCTCAGCATAGGAATGAATGCTGCAACAGTATGGCTGTCTGGCAGTCTGTGGCACGGTCTCTGGCAGGACCTCATGTGACAAACTGGGGTGAAGACCTCTCTAAAGCAGTGACCCCCTCATGGGCGTTCTATGATATTGGCGACTGACCTTTACCCTACATTGGGGAATTTCCACTTAATTCTGAACATAAAATAAAAAAACAATATAAACCAGTATGATAAAAGTACATCAATTCAAACTACATTGTTTACATTATACATTCACTGTCTGACCTTGAAATATAGATAACAGGGAATGTGACCCAGACTTATGTTACCTTAGGTATTTGTCAAGGTTGTCTGGATGATTGGACACTTTAACAGGTTCTTTTAAAGATAAGGACAGAATGGATCTAGGTCAAAAGTAGACAGGCTAACTTAACACCTGGGCACAAATGGGTTGATTGTCCAAAATGAGCACTATCAATCAATCAATCAGCGTTTGTTAAGCGCGACTACTCACCCGTAAGGGTCTCAAGGTGCAGGGGGGGGGGTGCAGGTTCCAGTCCATCAAGGAGGGGGTCTGTCGAAGAGCCAGGTTCTTAGGTTTCTCGCGAAGATGGGGAGCGATGTTGTCTGTCTGAGGTGGAGCGGAAGGGCGTTCCAGGCTCTGGCTGCGAGGAAGGAGAAGGAGCGGCCTCCCGATCTGGTCTTTCTGGTATGGGGGGACCATGGCGTAGGAGAGCTAGGCTGATCGTAGGGTCCTTCGAGGTGCGTGGAATTTGAGTCGGTTGTTCAGGTATGCTGGCCCGGTGTCGTGGAGGGCCTTGTGTGTGCGTGGGTGAGTATCTTGAAGGTGATTCTGGCCTCGATGGGGAGCCAGTGGAGTGTGCGCAGGTGCTGGGAGATGTGGCAGTGTGACACTACACAGAGCCATCAACTGAGCTGCAGCTTATAATGCTATTTCAGGAAGCCTAAACATTTATATTCACTAGCAACTGCAAGCCATATCGCTTTGTATGCTAACACTATTCTTTCACACTTTTTCAAACGTATTATTATTCTTACATTTGTGGTTAATGTTGCAATATTGATCCAACCTCTTTGGAAGGTGTTGGAGGCCAGTTTCTATGTAGTTAAGCAGTACAATGTCATTCATGGACAAACATTCAGGGAGGGATACGAGAGCTGCTGATTTTGGAAGGGAACCCATTTGCCTCAAAAAGTACACTGCAGAAATCCGAAATAAACAAGTTAAATGATAAAGGGAATATCTAGTAGCCCTGTTTTACCCCTTTGCCGTTAGCATCCTCTACGCATAAATCTTTAGTACTGTCTGACTTTGCATGAAGGTCCAGAAATTGTAATGAATGAGGCAATAGCTCTCTTAATAACTTAAGAGACTCCAAGGTTTTGAAGTTTAGAACATAGTGCTGCTGTTTGTATGATATCAAATGTGTCACTGCACAGGCAAAAGCAAAACAGAACTTATGTATCCTGGTTATCTATATCTATCTATTTTTGTGAACTGATGCTGCTGGTTTTTTAACTCTGCACACTGGGGCACTGCTGGCCAGCCTCAGGGTATGATCTCTGACCCTTAAAACATGGTTATACTGACTAAGTGGAATATTTAACCTCCCAGTAAGGTAATACCTTACTGCCAATCAACCAGCGCCAAGACACCCATGGGTATTCGAGCGCTTTATAAACTTTTTAACATAACATAACATAGAGTATGGAGCAGAAAGTACAACAATGGCATGGAAAAGTTAAATATCGCCTGTGGACTGCAGCACATGTTATGCCATCCACTACGCTGAAAACGTGGCTTCAGGCCTACCTGTGTAGCTTGACTCATGCAGATTTTAAATCTAAAGGTCTAATTGTCAAATTAAACCTTGTAACACACATGATAGGGTGCCTATATTTAAACAACGGTATGTGCATGAATTTAATGTTGCAGTGACTACTACCCAATTACTATTTTCACTGTAAAAGGGCATTAGCTGTCCTATAGGGAAAATTTAAGTTCAGAATAAAATTGTAACTCTGATATCTTTGGTTTGGGACGAGCTACTGAAAAAATTCAAACACTATTTTTAATGTTTATTGAAACCCAATTCAGTGGTGAAGTTGTAGTTTTAACAAATGTTTAGGAAAAGCAAATTAGCATTAGCCTGACTGTAGCTGGTTCCTGTCAAGGAGATTTTGACTTCCACTGCATAGACTAAATCAGAAGGTAGAATCTTTGGTCGGGAAGACCCGCTTTATTGCTGTTGGCCTGGAATCACTACCTATGTCTAGGTCAAGACAGTGACTTCTGATTGTTGCCTTTTGCCTTAAATCTTTAAAAATCATATCTCATATCATATCTCTGATTTCCCTTTTTAGGTGTCAGTCAGTTTAGAGTAATTTTTTTCTTTACCTTTGTCTCTATTTTTAGAAACTGCAATAGCTTCCAGGGAGTTGGCCTCAGGTTTAAATTATTGAAACTGTGTTTTATCCGAAGTGTGTGACTTAATTCCTTGTGCTTGACTCACATTTACCCCATTTAATAAATCATACGGCAGAACGGAGTAAAGTAAGTAACTATTTAAATAAAACAATTTATCTTGCGCGCGCTGCATCGCCGAGTTGGCGATGCAGCGCGCAAGGTAAATTGTTTTATTTACTTACTTTACTCCGTTCCGCCATATGTCGGAGTCCACTACCCCGGCACCCTGCCCCTCCCCCGCCCCACCTCACCGCCCCGCAGCACTCCCTCTGGGAGCCGCCACTGCTGCCATTGAATGGGAAATGTGTCAAGAGCGGACCTTTTTTGGAATGTAAGCTGTGATCCAGTCTTGCCAGAGAATGGTTAACTGTTGAGGCACCATCCATTTTCAGAAGCTCAATTTGATCCAAGAGCATTTTTTTTATTTTTTAAACCTGTTTTTATTGCTTCGATGCTATTTTGAGCTATATTTCCCTCTTTGACCCAAATGCGCAATATCAGATGTGAGGGATGAAAAAACATTTTTTCAGCTGCAAGATTAGAAGATATGATATGGGTCTGGAGTAATTCCCAGGCTGAACACTGAGACAGTAGCTTCCAGGCATATACTTGTTTCAGATCAATGCTACATATCAGCACTGTCTACCCTTATGTCCTTTCAGAAGATGATTCTGCTAGGCACATGATGTTGATTGTGAAGGGAGTTTCAACACTTAAAACAGAAGAAACTCAACAGATGGTAGTTCCAGTCGTATAAATGGCTCTACCCTGTCAGTACAGCACATAACCCCACAGTCACTTGAACTTTTAGGGGTGCCGGGCAGAGCAGCAAAGCCCAGTTTCAAGGCAATGCGCCTTTTCAGGTGCATAAGTGGTCCAGCCTCTGCCTCCTGCTCACCAGAAACAATCAAAGCACAAAACATTTATTTGTAGCTACTTTGAAAATATGGGTTGTTGGCAAACTGACAATCAAGACAAACCCAACAGAATTTAATGTCAAGAATGCCAGCAGAGGAAAAGGCGGCGCGCGGCAGTGGCGGTGCAAGATGGCCGCCGCCTGAGGAGCTCCGTATTATCGAGCTGCGCTCGTATACGAAGGGTCCCGTTTTTCCCGGCGGTTCTCTTTAAAAATGATGTTTCTGGGCACCGGAGGCAGCAGTCACTAACTAGGCAAGTTACTGGACCACATAAAGGTCTTTTTTGACTCTTTTTTCTGCTTCACTCGGTTTTGCCTCATTGCGGCCGCCATTTTGAGCACTTCCAAAGCGGGACGGATTTTCTCCGCAATGCTGTGTTTTCTTGGTGCTTCAACTTTTTCCCTCTGCTGGTCTCCCACCATGAAAAGAAAATAATTTCTGGATATTCTGTATATTTACCTATGAATGGCTTTTGAATTTTTCCGTGTTCTTCAAAAGGAAACATGCTTTTCACTGTTTTACGCCATTTTGACTGCTGAGGAGCCTGAATATTTGGTTAGAAGCAAGCCCTTTCTGAGTATGGTCATGTCCATGCAGTTTTCTCTCAGCTTTGCATAACTGCGCACTTTCTTTGTTCTGCAGTGGACTGCTCATTGTCATTGGATTTTATCCGAGATCTTTTCCTCACGTTGGATAGTTATTGCGGCTGGCTCTGATACTGGGTGCTTCTGTCATAAGGTTTCTGCACATACACAGAGCTATGCACAGGAAAATGGGACCCCGGAATACAGTGGTTTGCCACCCTATACCGTAGCACCCAAAAACCCCAACCCAACTAGCTTAGCATCCCATTAGCACTCAAGTACTAATGTTTGGACAACCCAGAACACGGTATCTTTATCTCAGGACTCGCAGAAGCAAGAACACTCTTTCGTCACTCACTCGTACTTGTTCACAAGGTGCGTAGGAAGAGACACTGGATAGGTTAAAATGTTTATTCCAACTTACGTGCTCTAATGTACAGTACACGTGTCAGTACTAATAGCATAATGCATATGACTAATATAAGCAGCATGGTTACAATTCCATAGAATACAAACGGGGAAAGCATCTCAGAGCTCAGTGGATAAACGTATAAATAACATTACCACCCTCCCCTTGCAGTAAGATAGTTTATTATAATAATAGAAGACCTCTGGGCTTTGACTAGCGAACCCCCATACCTCAGTCTCTAGATGCAGAATTACATCAGCAGGACATCATAGCTCTTCTCACTGAAAGGGATTTCTCCAAGTGTGTTTAAGCGCTAGTAAACCACAGTATTAAAAGCATATCAAATTCTTCATGGCAATTGCACATAATGTTATGTCTGGGTGCGCGAGACTGGCCATATCAGGAAGAACCAGAATACATTGTTATGCGACCTTGTACATGTTTGTGCAGACTGAGCCCAGAAAGGTGAACAACAGAAAATGCAGACAGTGCAAAAGAACTTGGCACGAGCAAAGGGCGAGGAAGGCCCGGCTCAGTGTAACGTGCGCAAAGAAAAGCAGCATGGCAGCCAGGCCTAGGCCAACATAACAAGGCAGGTAACAATCCACACGACACCCTCCCCTGGACAGTCCGGCGGCCAGGACAGAGGCCCATCAGAGGAGAAAATTGACGTCGGAGCACAGGGAGCGCCCAAACGGCGAAGGGCAGGTCAATCCATGAAAGTGAAAGTGCAGAAAAAAGCCATACCCTCCAAGAGTTCATCATTGGAATCGTCCAAAAACATAGATGCCATCCAATCCATGAGTTCAAAAGAGCAGGAATGCTCCTCAGCAAAGGGAGCATCCAGAAGCAATGCGGGACAGCTTGCGTGATAATTGAAACAGCTTCGTTGTAGGAGATCCTGGGCAGCCGCCCAGATATCCCATTGCGCCAAAATCCCCAGTGCAGCCGCACGCGCCATACAGCCAGCGACGGAACAGTCCTGCTCATGGGCCTCTAAGGGACCCATCAACTGAACAAAATCCGGAACAGACAATGACGAATTGGAGAGGCAATAATCCAGAGTCCAGGTGAAAGGACAGCGGACACAAGTCATCACAGGTTGCACGCAAGTGAAATACGCAAAGCGAAATGAAAGAGTATATGACACACTCAGTGTCGCCAATGGCAAGACACCAAAACCGGCCAAAAGGCGCTCACGGAGCAGCTGGAGGCGTTCTGGATCGAGCAGGTCCCATCGGGGAGCAGCCATTGCGCAGAAAGCAAATTAAGAGCAAGACACCGGCCGCTAAAGCGAGGATCAATGGGAAACCGCCAAAGACACTGGAAAATATAGAATGTATGAAAGCCGGGATGACACCAAAAATAGTCTGGAAGGAGGACACCAAGCCCGACCCAACGACCTTAAAAAAGTGTACTAGGCCTTCAGTGTTAGATGCGTTAAAAATACGATGTATTAACTCCCCAAAATGTTGGGGGAGATTAGTGTTTAAAAGGGCCTGTATTTCACTGTGGGTACTCGCCACCTGGAGAATGAATGTCTCCCGGGCGGACGTGAGCATAACTTCCTCGTTTAATAATAGTGCCTTTATTCTGCTCAGTCTATTGAAATCTGCTTCCATGGTAGGGATGGAAGGCCAAATAGAGATATCAACCTTGCCATGAGGGGGAGGAAAAAGCACATTTTTGCAGCAGACAACCCTGTGCGAAACTGTTACAATGTAAGGAATGCCAGCCTGCAGGCCACAACAGTTTTCGTTATTTAAAAGTAAATAACTACCATTGGAAAGGAGAGTGAAAGTAGGTGAAATAACAGGAGCAGGAATACCTTTCAGCACACAAGCAAGATTAGGAGAGGAAACGCTACATGAGCCATGCAATTTAATGTGTTTACAAATAAGCGAATGACCTATAGTCGAGTCGCAGTACTCCCCGTGAGAAAGACTTCCTTGCCGTCCCGAAGGCATTTATACATGAAAGGCAAGGACCAGAGTTCATGCAGGAAAGCACTGCCCAATGGCCGGTAACGGCCCACAGGATAATGTTTCATGCACGAGTCAAATTCAAACAAGGAAAATGGTAAAGCTATAACCCCATGGACTAGCCATACAGCAGAATCGAGTTCTGCAACAGAGAACGGCAAAGGATCCACCTTTTCGATATGTAATAGAGTGTAAGTTGCATCCTTCATGGACATAAATTGCTGTTTGTCAGTTAAGTTAAAAGGTAGAAATAAGGCAGAGGTGTTCAATAAATGCCAAGGCACTTTACCTAACTTGAGCGTTTGTAAAGTCCATGCAAACTGCATAACTGAGCGCAATTGATTCTGACCATGATATAACACAGAAACATCATCTTGTACAATATCAACAACAGAGGACACAATATTCTCTAAAGTGTAAATGCGAGAAGACAGGGTATTAATACTATTGTCAACAACAGCGAGCACCTTTTCCATATTTGCTTGATCTATTTCCCGAAGACGGGAAGCAGCTTCCATTTGTGATAGCTTCCAGAGTTCATTATATGTTTCATAAATGAATCTTTTAGGTCGGGGACCACGAGGTCCCAAAACAAAGTCGGACAGATCAATATTGCCTGTAAGGAGGGACAAATGTTGTTTAACAGAATCAAGGGACGAATGTTGCAGCCATTGTTTGCATAATTTACCAACAGAGTATGTAGTGACAGTACGGGCATCAGTAAACCTCGGATCAGGCCTATTCTGTGTGTAGCTAGCACCAGTATCATGAAAACGCATTTGACATGCATTAGATGATATAGGCCATACTAACCAGGGTGACTGAACCAGCTCAGAAACATTAAACGAATTATTTTGTAACATTGCCTGCAGGGACACGAGGGACAGATTGAATCGTGAGCTTTCATTTGGAAAACTCGACAGGGATGGTATTGATGGCGTATTCAATTGTTTAGTGGTTGCTAAGCCCCAACATGTAGTCTGATAGATGGAAGCATTTAGGAACATAATTTGGGTAGGGATGAGGCACGCACGATGCAACGCCTCGGTTCCCTGTACCTGCCATGGCTTGGAGCCCCAAATAGATTTTAAATCCACTGTATTATCCCAGTACTCATAACCACCCACAGCTAAGGCACTTAGAAAGGAACCTGAATAAAGCAATTTGGTGTGTGTTAACATAATTTTCTGAGTTGATGTGTTATTTAGTCTAAAATAATAGGATGCAGGGTTCGACCGATTAAAATCAGTGAAATAATTAAACTTATTTCGAAGAGTTTGAGAGCTACCTGGCAAGGGGTTTGGACAATGTTCCCATTGGGTATAGTTAACAGAACTACGCAGGGCACTGGGTTTATGGAGAAAATGATTACCCCAATGTTGGTAACAATACAAATCGGCATAATTAGCAGAATTCATATATAAATCTTCAGCATTAAAAGATGCATAATATTTTAAATCGGCAAACAAAGCTTCAACGGCATGCACATCCCAATCATCAGAATGAATATTATTTTGTACTACATCACCCATTGAAACACGAAGGACATTAGGTACATTAATAATTTCCGTCGGACCATGGATTTGATAGTTCACTGCATCCCATACGATGCCATCAGCAACTGGGAAAGCTGAAATGTTCACAAATGTGTGGTCACGCTTCATGATGTGAGACGAGGAATGAGGAGCCAAAGTTCCAGAAACATAGTCTACAGCAGAGCGTTCAGGTAAATAGTGACCATTAATTAGTAGAAAAAACACTGTGACAAAGCCAATGGACATGAACAAAAATATCAAGAAAAGTACCAACCAGATGTATGTCCAGGGGGAATCAAAAAATTGTCTCTAAACCAGGATATAAAAATACTGAACTTGGATGGAACTTTTGAAGATGTGGAATCCGAATCAAAGGAATAACGAGTCGGGCTTAGTGGCGTTGTTGGTTGATGTGCCACCGATTCTGATGCAGGATAAGTATACTCGTCCTCGTTGATATTGGTGGAGAGTTGGGGATCAATTGTAGTGTCAGGCAAATCAACCATCTCAATTACAGCATCAGCGATCGTTCGTGCAGATGGACTATGAACATATGTCCGATAAATGGCAGGACAAGAGACCGCTGGTGTGACACTATTCAGGATCGGCCAGGCGCTGTAGCTTGACATTTTCAATTGAGATGTATCTGTTCTCTTTGCGACCAGGAAGCGGTGGTAAAATGACTGTACGTGTTCCCTTCAGGCCAAGAACTGGAACTGGTGCACGAAAAGAGGGGCCAAATTCTTTTTTGTTTTCAACCTTCTCTCGAACCAGTTCTCCAACTTTCGGAAGCCAGCCGGCTACCGGAATCTGCAACGCAGGATCTGTGGCTGAAGGCAAATGTGTAGTTGCAAGTTTGTCTCGGGCTTCTTGTAAGTCCTGTAACATAGCAGAATGGTTATCTACATCAAACTTGGCGGATTGCGCCGCGATGTCTGGACCCTCAAGGTCAGGCACAAACATTCTTATGCCAAAGAGCATTTCGTATGGGGTCCGCCCACCCAGAGGTCTTCTAGGGAGATTATTAAGTGCACGCTGAACGGTATACAAATGGGCCAGCCAGTTCCTGCCAGTACCTAAAACCCTAGCTGTTAAGGATTGCTTTAAGTCACGGTTCATTCGTTCAACGATAGAGTTGCCCTCAGGCCTATACGGAGACGAAAATTTCACCCGCACCCCAAGCGAAGCCATTGCATCCTTGTAAGCCCTAGAGGCAAACGCTGGACCTTGGTCCGAATGGAAGGTGCCGCATGCGAAAATTCCCACAAAGACACGCAAATCCCTGATTACATTTCGGGCGTCAGCACTCCGTTGTGGCCAGACCCAGAGAAACCGTGTGCACGAGTCCACTGCCACTAAGATGTATTTATAAGCAGTGTCTGATGAGAATGGACCGCAGTGATCCAAGTAAACACACCCAAAGGGTCTGTTAGCAATGCAGAGCGGTGTTTGTGGTGGACGTGTTACCGTGGAAGGCTTAATCTGTTGACAAACGTCGCAAGAAAGCACAAAAGCACGGGTGTCTTTATATAACCCACGCCACCAATAACGCTGCTGCAAGATGGAAACCGTAGCTGACACACCTGCATGAGCAGAAGCCATGCCTTCGTGTGCAGCTGATATCAAGGCACTCCTGCGGTCCGCGTTGGGGATCAGCCGATCTCCAACGTCAGGTATAGTTACATAAGGAACCTGATCGGGACTTAATTTGTAAGAATACTTGGAAGGGAAACCTGTAGGGTAATTATCACCTTCCTTGGTTGCAGCAATAGCTGCTAAAATAACAGGGTCTATTTTAGACATGGACCTGGTAACCGCTGCTACTGAACACGTGACTACTGCTGAACGGGCAGCTTCATCTGCCAGATCGTTACCAATAGCGTGTGCGCCCACCCGCTGATGGCCTAAGGTGTGAACCACCTGTGTGAGGGGCAGACGTTGTTGCAATTCTGCCACTCGAACCCAAAGCATTTTATGCTTAATTGTGCTCCCTTTGCGTCCTTGTAGTCGTTTTTCGACCAGAAAAACAGATTGTCATTATAAGATTGTACACAGTAAAAAGAATCACATACAATAAGAGTGGTCTCATCCTGTGAAGCGAACTCAAGTGCAAGTAGCAATGCATGCAGCTCGGCCAATTGTGCGGTACTATCCCCAAGTGTGCGTGTGTGCACTACAGTGGATTTGAACTTGCCATCCACAAAGGATCCCGCAACAATAGCACATGCAGCAGAATAAGCGTGCTTGGACCCAGTGGCCGGTTGCGCCGAACCATCGGTGTAGATCACACATTTGTAATCCTCAAGCGGTAATAAAAACAAAGGAGGAGGATGAACGAATTCATACTGCAAAAACTCCTGAGTCTGAAGAGAAGAATCAAAAACAAAAGTGACGTCCGAAGACGTCAAAGATGTAGCCCATTGTATCCAACGGGGATGCATTGCTTTTGAGTTCGGTACACTTGCCTTTGTTACTGCCTCTAGGGCAGGACAGGGTGTTACCACTAGAATCCGCTTTCCCTGTGCCAGTGCGCGTTCTTTTAGAATCGCCATTTGCACTGCAGTTAGAACTTTTTCGACAGATGTAAAGCGCAATTCAGCGGAAGTGTACACATGTGACTTGTATGCGATGGGTACTGTATCACCTTCATTAAAGGTTAAGTAGGTGAATCCCACCGCCCCCGGAATTATTCTAATCACCAGGTTGGTGTGGTTATCACGAGTCAAAAGATATTTAGACTCCAAGAGGTCTGTCTGCAAAGACTGCAGAATAGAGGTATGCTCAGGCAGCCAGCAAGACCTTGAATAAGTAGGTTGTATCAAAGCATACAAAGGCTTGATACGCTGGGCATATTCGGGAATGTAAGTACGCCCGAAATTCAGGAAACCCAGCAAAGACTGAAGTTTCTTCAGAGTATTTGGGGGGCACAAATGTGCACATTTTTCCAAGAAATGGGGGCTAAGCCCTTACCTTCGTTATTGAGCTCATAGCCCAAGAACAGAACAGTAAATTCAGCAATGTGTGACTTAGCAAAGTTAAATTTGTAACCCTGCTCCGCAAATTCAAGAATAATGCGGTCCACACGGGACAGATGCTGATATAACTCGTCGTCTGTCAGATAGATGTCATCAACGTACGAACATGCGTCTTGATCAATGTCATTTAACAAAGAAACAACACGGGCGGCGAATATACCCGGACTATTTTTATAGCCCATGGGTAATCGCCGGAACTGGAATAATTTACCACCGGATGTGAATGCGGTCCATTGACCACTCTCCGGGGCTAGGTTGTGCGTGTAGAAACCGTTTGAAAGGTCAAGTGTCGTTTTGTATTTTTTACGAACAAGACTGTCTACAAGCGCAGAACTGTGTGTATTTTGCACCGCAAAGTTCCGACAATGAGTATTTAAATGCCGGTAATCCAAAACTAAGCGGTACGATCCATCGGGTTTAGAAACCACGAAAAGGGGATTGTTCATAGGTGATACGCATGGTTCAATTACTCCCTGATATTCCAACTGTGTCAGAATTTCGGAGACGGGGCCTTTTGCCTGCCGTTTGATGGGATATTGGGGTTGTGGCTGCGGTAGTGACCGCAAAGGTATTGCATGGGGAGGTGACTCTTCATCCCATCCCACATGGTTGCGGTATAACGCTGGTGCCAGGTACACAGCCCACTCAGCTGCAAGTGCTTCAGCTTTGTCTTTTGGGACATGCTTTGAAAAGCTTGGAAGGATTACCTCCTCTCCTTTATGTGCAGCTAATACGAATGGGGGTGGCCAATCCACCTCTGCTAACAAAATGTCATATGAAGAGGTTAGATTTTCCCAAAAAATCCCTTTTATTTCACGCGGTATGTCACCTTCAATTTGTATGACTATATTATATAGTCTGTCAGGGAGTGCCACTCTCGTGTCAGCTGTCTCTACAGTAACGAATGTTTCAGTTGCTGTCGCCTCCATATGAGGACGTAGCGCCTCCCGCACTATGGTAACTTCCGCGGCGCTGTCTAGGAGGGTCACTGCCCACGTCCAATTCTGGAGTCTCGTTCTCACGGTCTGAGGCATATTTCGCTGTGACAGCGGCAACCTTTTCTTCTGAAATTGCGGTCGAGGAAGATGAAAGTCTTCTGCTTTACCTCTGACTTGTTGTCGAGGTTGGTCTCGCTCCTGGGGAGCCTCTCGGCCCCTTCCTCTATCTTGCCGTCCTCCTCCACCAGCCTGTGACGACGTCTGGGCCTGTGAAGAACGAGGAGAACGCGTATCAGAGCTCTGAAACCTTTCTGGTGATTTAATCCTTGACCTATCACGTAAATCATAAGTACGTTCAGAAGAAACCGAAACTGGGGAAGCGCCTCTCGACCCCGGCTTCTTTTGTTGCTTACCCTGCTTTTTCTGTCTCCAACTCTTTTTAGTGAAGACCGGTTTATCATCCTTCTCAGATGCACTTTTTGTTTGTATAACTTGTGTTTGCGATTGAGTTTGCATTTTTACAAAAGGCTTGTTGCCTAGGCTATTTCTTCCAATTGTTTTATAAGCCCGGGCTATTATTTTCGGTAATTCGCGAGGCCTGTCCAACTCTGGGACCAAAGCCAAAGCATTCGCTACTTGAAAGTTCATAGCATCGCCCTTGACATTTCCAAGGATCAGCTCAGCTACTACATCAAACACTCCCACTAGTCTCATCCCTAATTCCACAGCCGCTTCAGGGCCATGTTCATCCTGTACTTTTTTAATTACAGAGGGTAGAACCGTCATGGAAGGAGTTCCAAAACATTTTGAATAAACTGCTGCGAATACCTTACCCCAGTTTTCACATGATGTCAAATCGGGGATTATGTCTTTTGGCAAACTTATCGTGAGGATGCGGTGTTTATCTACTGGGGATGTATGTGGAAACACTGCTTCTATCTGATCGAACTTTTCTGCAAGCCAGTAAGGATAGTCGTCCTTATTTTGTGGACGTTTGCCCATCACAGAATTTACCATGACAGGACTTATAGTCACTCCAGCTGCAATAGCTGGTTGGCCTGCGACTACAGGAGCAGCTCCATGGAGGCTACCTGTAACGTATGTCACCAAGGCTCGATGCACTCGCACCAATTCGGTATGCATAGTGCGCAGTTCCGCAATCGGTAATGCCAGATAATTTGGATGCGGGGTATACCCGGCCAATACAGGCCAAGTGGCCCCCTGAATTGATAAGGGGCCTAAACGAACTGCGGTAGTTGGTTGTGGTAGGGCGCCATTGAACCAAACACGGTGCTGCCAAGCCGTGAGAGGCACTTCAAGAACAGTATAGGGTCGATAGGCAGCAGGAACAGCGGTGGGCTTATATTCATGAAACAGCTTATCACCTGCATCCACCGCTTCAAAAGTGATCCAAGTGTAAAACACTTCAAAGTGATAAGCCGCATCGGCTTGAACCACAAAGACCAACTCGACCCCAGTATCGGGCACTCCATACACAGCTAAGTGGTCTCGGAGTGCTCCTCGACTATGTGCAGCTATCGCCACACCAGCCATGACTAAACAATTATATTCGACAACCTAACAGGGAGCACAAAAATGGGTCTATTAACTAACCTTTTTTAATAATATCAAGCTTGAAAGAACCTATAAAACATTCAATATAGGAGGTATCACCGTCACATACGCCTCCGGAAGCGTACGCGAGGGGTTTGTGGACAAGCACAAGCACTACTCAAGCGTCTCGCAGATAAGCTGCCCCACGGTGGTCGCGCCATGTCATAAGGTTTCTGCACATACACAGAGCTATGCACAGGAAAATGGGACCCCGGAATACAGTGGTTTGCCACCATATACCGTAGCACCCAAAAACCCCAACCCAACTAGCTTAGCATCCCATTAGCACTCAAGTACTAATGTTTGGACAACCCAGAACACGGTATCTTTATCTCAGGACTCGCAGAAGCAAGAACACTCTTTCGTCACTCACTCGTACTTGTTCACAAGGTGCGTAGGAAGAGACACTGGATAGGTTAAAATGTTTATTCCAACTTACGTGCTCTAATGTACAGTACACGTGTCAGTACTAATAGCATAATGCATATGACTAATATAAGCAGCATGGTTACAATTCCATAGAATACAAACGGGGAAAGCATCTCAGAGCTCAGTGGATAAACGTATAAATAACATTACCACCCTCCCCTTGCAGTAAGATAGTTTATTATAATAATAGAAGACCTCTGGGCTTTGACTAGCGAACCCCCATACCTCAGTCTCTAGATGCAGAATTACATCAGCAGGACATCATAGCTCTTCTCACTGAAAGGGATTTCTCCAAGTGTGTTTAAGCGCTAGTAAACCACAGTATTAAAAGCACATCAAATTCTTCATGGCAATTGCACATAATGTTATGTCTGGGTGCGCGAGACTGGCCATATCAGGAAGAACCAGAATACATTGTTATGCGACCTTGTACATGTTTGTGCAGACTGAGCCCAGAAAGGTGAACAACAGAAAATGCAGACAGTGCAAAAGAACTTGGCACGAGCAAAGGGCGAGGAAGGCCCGGCTCAGTGTAACGTGCGCAAAGAAAAGCAGCATGGCAGCCAGGCCTAGGCCAACATAACAAGGCAGGTAACAATCCACACGACACTTCCTTCCTGTTTCTACCGTGCCTGTTCATCTTTTGCTTGTGGCCTAGTCTGTGCTATATTTCTTTTCACTGGCGATATTGTCACAATTGTCTGTGCTACACAAGCTTTCATACATCTGTGTGCCTCATACGTTATTTCATCATGGAATCTTCTCACATAAATAAGCCTCATGGGACCACCTCTGGAAGTCGTAAAGACTCTGCTGCAGGTACCATCAAACGCACCAAAAAGGATCCTCCCTCTCCGTCGAAGTCACCACTTCCCCTCACGTTAGAGGATATTATGGAGGAACTGCGACTTATTCGACCTTTTATGACAGACACTTCCGCTACTCTTCAGAGGTTGGAGGAGAAATAGTCTAGCCTTGACTCGCGACTTTCGGATGTGGAACTTAAAGTCAGTGATGCACAGGATGCTGCCGCCAAGGTGGATAGCCTTACTAAGGAAGTTACTCAACTCAAAAAGGCCACAGAAGATTTAGAAAATCGCAACCGGCGAAACAATCTTCGCGTTTATGGAATTCCAGAAGGTTCTGAAGGATCGGATATGATCACTTTCTTGAAGACCCAAGTCTTACAAATCGTCGGTCTACCAAAGTCCATGGATTTTAATATTCAAAGAGCGCACAGATTGGGGCCACAGAATACATCTTCTTCATCCAAACCTAGAGGCATAATTGCTTATTTTCTTCTATACTCCGATCTCATGGCAATTCTCAACGCTGCGAAGCAACACAAACAGATGCTTTGGTCTGGACACAAAATTTTCTTTAGTCAAGACGTCTCCAAGATAACAGCCACTCGACGGAAGGAGTTCTTAGATCTTAGACCTGCTTTGAGATCCATGAACGCCCGTTATGGTTTAATCCATCCTTGCTTTTTTAAAGTCACCTATAAGGACAGAACTCTGAGTTTTGATGATCCAGCTGACCTTCAGAAGTTTATACATGCTCATAAAGGAGAACTTATGGAATTGAGCAAACCTTAACTGTTTTGTTATTGGTTCTCTTGATTGTTAACTTGGTTTTTATTATGTAGTATGCACTCCTTAACTACGTTCTTGTTTGTTCTTTCCCATGTTTCTTAGGTTTTCCCTCTGCAACTTTGCCGCTGATGTTTTTACCTATGTAGTCCTTCCGTTTGTCTTGTATGATTTACTCCGCTGGTTCTTTCCCTATTGTTTGGTAAGTTCCCTTCTTTTTGTTTCATTTGTTTGCTATGTTGTCTTTGGAATTTTTTTCCATTTCTCTATTTTATATTGTATAGTAAACTTATATTTTCTCGGTGTTCCCCTTTTGGTATGGTTGTCTTGCTCTTTGCCGCCCCCCCTCCCTTAGTAATGTTCCTCCTTTTATTGTATTTTGTGACTAAAGCCATCCGGCTTTTTGTCATCTACTCCTTGATACCTCTTAAAGGGCGACTATGTTCCCCTTTTCTACTCCTGTCTTCCTACTTTTCTTCCATCTTCTGTCTTTCCTTTCTTGGGTCCTCTTATGCATTTGGCTCTTCTCACTTCTCCACTACGGTACTCTGTTGCTCATCCCTTCGCTTACTTTTTCGACTATATCAAGCTATGTTTGCTACTTTCCTTCCTTTTTACTATTTTCTTCCTCTTATGTTTTGGTCATACCTTTACGCCTTCCTCAATTCATTTGTGTTTTTTCTATTGCTCCTCTCATCCCTTTTTCGGGTGGTTCCTTACCTCTCTTTTACTATCTACTCTATACCTGCTTTACTTTCCTGCTGTTTAATTTTCTATAAGTTACACTCATGAAAGGTCTCCGCATCATCTCATGGAATGTAAAAGGTATGCGTAATTCTGTTAAGAAACAAAGGGTGTTGTCCTATCTAGCTAAATTGAAATGTCATGTAGCGTTACTACAAGAATCACACCTCAGGTTACAAGATTTGCCTTCATTACGTAAACTTTGGGTGGGCGAAATGTTTTGCTCCCCAGCTGCCAATAACAAGAACGGAGTTGTTATTTTATTCCACAAATCCTTGAATGTTCTTTTACAAGATGAACTTAAAGACACTAATGGGAGATGGCTCTTTTTAAATGTTAAAGTTAATAATACCCAAATCTCTTTTTGCAATGTATATGGCCCGAACGGTAATGACTTATCCTTTTGGTCTGACTTTTCCACTCTCCTTTCCTCACATGCTGCTGCCAATTTGATTGTGGGTGGCGACTGCAACCAACTCATGGACCCCTTCCTCGACCGAAAATCTCAAACCAAGTATATCCCCAATAAGATGCAAAAAACCTTTCATAAGGCTATTACTGCAAGAGGACTTGTTGACGCATGGAGAACCTCCCACCCGGACGTTTTAGAATTTTCCTTTTTTTCCCCTGCTCATAGGTCCCACTCCCGTATTGATTATATTTTCCTCACACAACACACCCTGCAATTCATGAACAATTTTGAGATTGGCTCCATTCTTGTCTCTGATCATGCCCCCGTCATTTTAGATATAGAATACCCTTCATCTACACCCTCATCTCGGCGCTGGCGCTTTAACAATTCTCTTCCCTTGGACTCTCAATTTTGGAGCAGTTCTCGCTTTTTGCTCAAGACTTCTTTCTCAAAAACCTTTCCTCTGTTTCTCAATTTCATTTTGTCTGGGATGCCTTTAAGGCATCCGCCAGAGGTTTCATAATCGACTTTGTGTCTCTGATGAAAAAAAAAGCTCTCTTGGAATCAACATCTCTTCTTAAAAAAATTAAAGCCTTGGAGCATAAATATTTTACCACTAATTGCCCTGACACATTATCTAATCTCATTAAAGCAAAATGCAATACAACAAACAGTCTTGGGACTCTGCTTGTAATAATCTTCTCAAATTTAACGCAAAAATGTATGGTGGACGGAACAAAGCGGGCAGATCCTTAGCCAATTACCTTAAAATTAAAAAGCAAAGATCTAAAATTGTTGCTATCAGGGATAATTCTGGAGTTTTTCATCTTTCTGTCACCAAGATCCTTGACTGCTTTACTGAGTATTACACTTCTCTTTATACTCCGGAGTCCTCCCCTTCTTCTGACCTTATAGACTCCTTTTTTTAAAATATTCCTCAATCCCCTGAGAGTTGTGTTGATCTTACATCTCTGAATGCCCCCATCTCTGAACAAGAAATCATCGATGCAATCTCCCTTTTGCCTAACGATAAAACACCGGGCCCTGATGGCTTCACCGTTCGATTCTTCCTCCAACTCTTGATTCCTCACCTCCTTTCTTTGATGAACCACTTTCTTGCCATTGGTACATCACATGGTTCTTTTACTCAGGCTATGCTCTGTCTTATACCCAAAAAAGATAAGGACCCCTCTCTTTGCAAAAATTATAGACCCATCTCTTTGATAAACATGGATTGCAAAATTTATGCTAAATTACTTGCCATACGTATCAACAAAGTTATCCCTGACCTAGTTAATATATATCAATCTGGCTTTGTCAAGGGTCGTTCTATTACAGATAACTCATGCACTTTCCTCAACATTGTCCATTTGGCTTCCAAACTTGATTCTCCTGTTGCTGCTTTCACATTGGATGCTGAAAAAGCATTTGACAGAGTCAACTGGGAATTTATTTTTGGCGCCCTCAAATGGCATGGTTTTAGCCCTCCTATTCTTCAATACATTCAATTACTATATTCTGCTCCTACCACTTCTGTTTGGGTAAATGGATGTCAATCTCGATATTTCCCTCTTCTCAGAGGCACTAGACAGGGTTGTCCCCTTTCCCCCCATCTCTTTATCCTTGCTTTAGAACCCTTCCTAGAAACACTTAGACACTCTCCACACTACACGGGTTTTCAATTTAACTCACTCGATATCAAGTTCACTGCATATGCTGATGATATTCTTTTGTACATTTCCAATCCTTCCACATCTTTCACTTTTACATGATTACTCTAATCTCTGGTTATAAGTTAAATATAGATAAATCTGAAATCCTGCCTCTTAATAAGTTCTGTCTTCCTTCCATGTTTTTAGACACGGGTTTCGAATGGAACTCCAAAAATGTTAAATGTCTTGGCATCCTCTACTCCAGCACTATCAGGGACACTATTAAAATTAATCTTGCAGATATACTTAAAAAACTCTCCGCTTTAACTGAAGGCTGGTCTCCGCTATTCCTCTCCTGGTGGGGTAGATTAGCCACAATTAAAATGATGCTTCTTCCAATAATACATTTTTACTTATCTATGCTTCCTGTCTCTCTTCCCAATTCTTTTTTTCGTGTTATCAATAGTTCTCTGTCCAAGTTTCTCAGGAATAGTCGCAAGCCTAGGATTTCAATTGCTCGTCTTCAGTTACCTAAGGAACTGGGAGGAGTTAACTTTCTTAATATTAGACGTTACCACTCAGCATTCACCTTAAAGCAAATCTGGACTTTCTTATCTGAGACCTCAGAACCGCCTTTAACTGCCTGGAGCTCGCTGGAGCAAGCTCAATATTCTCCTTTTTCTTTTATTTCAGCCGCCCGCATTTCCCAACCTCCGAAATGCTTCTCTTCTCCTATTTTTATCCACTCCAAAGCACTAACTACTTCTCTGCTTACCTCTCATCTCTCTTCTGCTGACCTTTTTTTACGCATTCCAATTTGGCATAACAAATTTCTTAAGATCAATAATCGAGCTCTATTTTGGAAGGAATGGATCGATAAAGGTATTATTACTCCTCAGCACTTAATGAAGGATGGGTCCTTCATGGAATTTTCGGATCTCCAAACCCTTTATGGTGTTTCCTATTCTCACGCCCCTCACTACCCTTTGCTTAAGGATTATCTTACTCGCCTCTCCCTTCAGGGATATCCCACGTCTCCTTCTGACCACGTTCCCTCTCCCTCCATTGACTTTTCCACTCAATTTAAAGCTGCCACTATTTATAAACTATTATCTCACCCTTTGAAAGTTAGGATAAAGTCTAGTTTGGAACTCACATGGGAAAAAAACCTGGCCCTAGACCTCCCTCTTCGCACATGGGATTCCCTATGGTCAAAAATTCATACTTCCTCACGCTCTGCCAGCACAACTCAAACCCTGTTTTACTTTTACAATAGACTTTTTTTCACCCCTTCTGACTTGTACAGATTTAAGTTAATAGACTCCCCGAAGTGTTGGTCTTGTTTAAATGACAATAGTGACTTTCTTCATATGTTTTTCCATTGCCCATTAGTTAAATCTTTTTGATCTCAAGTTTGGTCTAAGTTGAATGACATTTTACTGACTAATGTTCCTTTTGATATTTCACATATTTTTTTGGGTTGCTATTCGCCTGTTTGGGATGTTCATAGCTATGTTGGTAAATTTATTGATTTATTTTTAGCTATCACATTTCAGATTATTACTACTAATTGGAAGGACACTTCAAAAATTTCATTTCAAGCCTGGTGGAATTTACTGTGTCATCATCATAGACTTGATCGTTCTTTCGCTAACTCTACCACTTTGTTGATCAAAAAAGATTTGTTATGGTTGCCTTTAACTTCTTTTATTTCTAGGTTGCATAACTGATTTTGTTTATGCTTTTATTATTGCATTTTTCCTTTTGATATTATTCATTATCAACTAGATTGTCTTTCTTCTTGTATTGGACTCTTCTTTTCTTCTCTCCCCTTTCCTCCTCTCGCTCTCTCTCTTTCCTTTTCTCTCTTTTCTTTTCTTCTTTCTTCTTATAATCTGAAAAAATGCATTTTGTCTATGTATGGATTTACATTTTGAGGTTGTGATTCACTTTTATTTTATTGTCATGCTTACATTTAATATTTCTTCCTCTCCCCATATCACTTGTACTGATGTTTTACTTGGTTTACCATCTCAATAAAGCTTTCTAAACTAAAAAAAAAGAATGCCAGCAGAGAAGGCAGTTCAGGTATTTTGCTCGCTATCATTGATATTTTGTAATAGGACTATTGAGCGGAGAGGAGAATAATTAGACTGGAAACATACATTTCTGAGCTGCTTGAAGATATGTTTTTTCAGCAGAATGACGCACAATGTTAATGGCAAGCCATTCATCTGAAGATGTGTAGAGCTTGACCATGCTGAAAATGAACAGCCATTTTGCTACTAGCTTATTGTTCTTAGTCAGAAGAGCCACACGCTGGTGGAAAACGTCCGTTCTGGGATCAAAACATACCATGTTCTTGACTCATGTTGTTGTTATTCACAATCGCTTGAAAAAATAGTATTCAGGTTATATATAATTTATGGAAGAAGAAACACACCAGAAGTATGATTTCAATTAGCTTTGCACTGATATCACTGGATAATGAAAGTGTAAGATAATTTAATAAGCATGAGATGGACCAAAGTCATTTGATGTATTTAATAATGACCCCCCTTGTCTCTATTCAGCTGTTATTTATCATCTACATTTGTGGCTAAATAACCGCAAAGGTTATTACCTATACTTATTTAAAATTCACTATATATGTAAGTCCTTCAGGATCCAGCTGCAACAGATCCCACTAGTTAATTTTGTCTAGGACAATACATTTGTAGACCATTCAAATCAGCATAAAACATATTGTACTCTAAACTTATTTAGTTCCTAATTTTTTCTTCCCTATAGGTGTGTTCAAGAAAGATGTAAACTTCCGCTATATTGCCCAATTCTTTATTTTATTATTTCATTTGAAAAAAAAAATCCAGGCAGTGTTTCTTGTTCTTTTTCATTGGAACTTTTTCAGGGCTGTAATAAGTAATATGCAAAAATAGAAAGCATTCTCTTATATATCACATCCATTTAAAACACCTGCCAACAATCCATCTATAACATTTTAGTGGCTAAGTATATTCCTATATAACCACAACCAGGCCTTTCAAATTATGATAATATTGCAGAAATATATATCAATGCCTTAAAGATACATTTGCATTGAGGTATATAATTTTATTTGTAATCTATTACAGATTTACAAAGTCATTGGGAGGCTTTCTCATTCTAACTGCAATAGAGAAATAATTATTTGAGGCATTCAATTCCACTTTGTTCTCAATAAATATCGCTGTATGTATTAAAGCATTGTGTCGCTATATCTTTAGTATTGTTATCAAAAATATTGATAACATAGGTATTTAGTAAATCATATTGTCCGTCACAATTTTTTCAGCTTTAGTCCCTTCAACCATTTCCGATAACGACATTCTTTGTAGGTGGTAGTTCCTTAAAATAAAATTACCACCTGAGCAGTTAGCCAAGTAATCAGATTCAATGTTAAATATCAGATCTTCCGTTGTGAATATAGTATCCTCTATGTATGCATCTGAAGAATGATCCTATAGTAACACATTTGATACTGGACTCTGTTGGGCCTAGAAATCAAAAAATAAATGTAATAAATCTCTGGGTATCTATTCTGTAGATATATTGTATTACCTTATACCGTAATGTGTATGTTCTATCTGGGGGTGAGCAGAACTCGCAGAATTTTATTCCACGGAATTCCGTGGGGTTGCAAAAATCTCTGCATTATTCCGCAGAGTTCCACACACCCCTAGTTTTTTAGGTCGAGCCTAGAGTCAACGCGCAAGCGCTGCTCTAGGGAAGATCTGGGGTAGTTCAGTACGTGAGGGAAGTCCCGCCCACTGCCCCGCCAATTTTTTGATTGGCTTGTGTATTTGTCCTTCATAAATGCTGGCTTCTGATTGATTATGAGGCTTGTTAGTCCCTCCTTATTATGGCCATGTCGTCATTTGTACCCTCCCAATGCTACTGGCCCCTTTACTTGGAGTGTTACACAGTACCTGGACTATGAGCACTACTTTGTCGCCCCCTTATCCCCCTCCCCCGCCCGCATCCCGCTGTCCGTGCTTCCCTCCCTCCCGTTGTCAGTGCTTCCCTCCCCCTCCCTCCCGTTGTCCGTGATGCAATGCAATAGGTCTCGCGTAAATGCGAGTCCTATTTCATTGCAAATGCTTGTTTTCTTCTTCTCATGTCTGTACCATTTCTCTCACGAGATGTCACTCTCAAGCGTGTTTCCATTTTATGCATGCGGCATATAAAAAGTGTCTCTATAGGGCGCATGCTCATTTGCTTCCGATTTTCAGGTTGCTTCAAGGGATTTTGTGTTCTGTGCGCATGTTTGTGCGGGATAATGGCGGTGAGCCGAGTTGCTTCATTTACCTAGTGTTAGTGATGGGACAGATCCAGGTTTAATGTGGCGCAACCACGATGGCAGCAGCAGCAGTAGTGAGAGGATCTGTTGGTTAGTCTTGGCAATCCAGCTTTCACTGCCAGAAACAGAAACGGCACAGGAAAGATTACTGAAATCAGCGCAGAGCGGCCTGGCCTCCTAATTCAGGATACAGGGGCCTGACATCCCTAGGCAGGTCACAAGGACCCCATACATACAGCCTATCCTCAAGAGTCAGCCCGGCTCCTTGAGTTTCATAAGGGGTGTTCAGTGTGCTCTACTGCCCCCACTCTCAAATTGGAATGGAGCATTAACCGCCCAGCACTGTACACCGATCAGTGGTGCCGTCGCAGTGCACGGTCTTAGGCACCTTTCTCTTTGCATATCGCCAGGAGTCTTTTCTTCTTCCTAAAAAGGAACATTCTCGTTTTTAATTTAGAATCCGGCGTTTACAGGACCTTTGCCTGTGTGTTTGTAAGCCCATTGCGATGGTAATTAATCCAACTGCTGAATTCGCTCGAGTGATAATGTGCCTGCAGCAGAAACGTTTGTTCAGCCGATAGGTTACAGTTTTGATCCTGGCTGGGGAAATATATCATTCCACCCTTAACATTTGGCATGGGAAGTTGAAACATTGTCTACCAGTACTTTAAGGCCTCACTCAGTGAATTAGAGTTTGCAATGCAATTGGTCTCGCCTTTGGGACCTTATATGTATTTAGCTATGCAGCACATTAACCTGGGTGCTGAAACATCTACTGTTCTTTAACATGGATGGAAAATAAGCACCAAACTGCGTGACACGCCCGGTATGGGAACACATGGAGAGAAATATTGCCTTTCAGCGGGAAATGATATAGTCCAAAGCTCTGTTTTTAATATAAAATCAGGGCCTTCAGTGCTCATATCACTCAAAATGCAAGATTTGAAAAAAAAAAATTGTCTACGGGTGCTCGTGGAAGACAATTTCTATGGACTGAAATCTAGAGAATGCTAAAGTGATTCTGGTATTTTACTGACCTCTGCTGGTCTTTTTCTATCAAGAAAGTTAAATGGAGGCAGTTGCCAGAAATATTTTTTTAAAAAGGAAAGTCCGTCAGCAGAAAACAATTCTGGTATTTTACTGCCCTCTGCTGGTCGTTTTTCATCAAGACAGTTAAATAGAGGCAGTTGAACAGAAAAAAAAAGTCCCTAAGCGGAAGCAGACAAGTCCTAGGTCTGATCTCCAGAGCCCACAAAGTACATACTAAAGTATATGAGTATATACTAAAATAAATACAAGAGGTCTCGAATGCTCGACCTAAAAACTGCTGGTGCTCAGCACCGGTGAGACCCGGCCCACTTAAAGCCCTGCATGGCCCCATAGCTAGGAACACCACTGTCCCTGTTCAGCAGCATTCCCCGACTCACCAGTTCATACACCAAGCAAGATATCAGCAGCAACTCAATTACAATAAAATAGACAGGGCACAAGTCCTAAAAAAAGAAGTGGGGGGCTAACCTAGTTAATCAGAATGCAAGTGGCATCACAGCGCGTGACATCGCGGCACATGACATCACAGGAAGTAGCATCATAAGAAGTGACATCAGATCTTAAGACCTTACATATATATTTAACATGTCTATCATGAGTACATTGGAGCATATTTCGAGTATATAGGATAACCCTCCGATTTAGGCAGAAGATTCACACTTTTGTAAGCTACACGTAAAACACTCATGGTGCCCAGGAACTGGATCTTGTCCTTCCCCTCGCCTCCATACGCCAGGGTTCCTGAGGGGTCAGCTGTGCAGTGTGCACACTCTCTGCTGGCCTCATCCACTGGCAACCCTAGGCTCTGCACTGCACTCTGTGGAATATTAGCAAATAGCTAATCCACTCCACAGGCTCGAGCTATATGGGAGCCTGACTTTGTGTGCTTTTTTTGCCACACGTTGAGCCTTGTGGGCAGCACAAGCTTGGATTGGCTGACAGCCTGCTGCCTCTCATTGGTTAGAACGTTTCACTTTCTATTGTCTTCTGTTCAGAAGGTATTGCCCGCACAAGAGGCTCATAAATGCTAAAGAGGCTTGTAAATTACTAAGAACTAGTGCATTAAGTGATTAATTCCACCGGCGGGGTACAGCGGAGCGGCGGGATTTATTAGTAATTCGGCAATGCAAGAGTAATATGGAATTACTAAAGTGCGCCAATACCTCCGGCAGAATTAAAAATTCTGCCCATCCCTAGTTTTATCATACAGATTATCCTAATCAAGCCAACTCTAACATGGCATACTTAGAACTGACCAGGTAGGTCTATTCTACTATTTATAGGAATTATTTAGTATTTTCTAATACTGCCTTCAGTGGAGTGTAGTTTTTAACATTTTACCCTTAAGATCATATATTTTACCAACAGAGATTTCTTTGATCAAAAAATTTGCTCAGTCACCAGTATCATTTGGGACAACCACATGTCTGTAGTATCTTGGCAACCTGCCACAGTTTGATTATATAAACTCTTGTTACTATTTAAGATGTCACATATCTGGTATGCAAAGATCATTTAATTATAATAATTTTTGTGCATTGGCAATGTGCATACTTAAAGATTGTTTTTAGTGCATATTTGGAATAAATCATGGCCTGTACATATCATCCTGCCATAGTATAAGATTGTAAGCATATGTTACATATTAACCTCTTTGTTCTAAGTAATTTTGTAACCTAGCAAACAATATTTTTATTATTGGTAGATGTTGGTGCATGATAGGTCATATTCTTTACAATGTGCCTATTTCTAAATATATATTCATATATATCAATCAGGCTTTCTTTGTGGAGGATAATAAATGTTCTTCTTAATAATATTAAGGTATAAGGCTATCCAAATAGTGGTGATTCAAGTGAAAATGTTTTTTAACTCACTTTAAGTCAGTAATATGCTGCCTCTCTACTTTAGATTCACATCATCTCTACAGGTTTTCAGAAAACTTCTTAAAACTTGGCTTTTCAACAGTTAACTTTCCTTTCCTTTTTATTCTGTTCTCCCTTTCTTTCTTACTCTGCTCAGCTATCACCACCAAGACACACTTGGGTATACGCTGTGCTATGTAATTTTTTTAACATAACATAATATCATGTATGCGTTTATTGGCATTCTACCCTTACACTATTTTGTAACGCTATAGATATTGTCAGTCAATGTTATGTTGGCATGTCATAATCAATGTCAATAAGTAAGCATGTCAATAATCTTAAGTGTGCATTTTGCCATGTGGTTACACTAAAACAAAAGGAAAGTCTTTGGTGCTATGATTAATGAAGAGTGAATAATCATTGCAGAAAGGTCCTATACTAGCCTAACAACAATGAAAAAAGTGAAACATTGTAGCAATTTACCCAAAACCATTTGTTTTGAACTTATGCTTTCTGGCATTCTTCTCTAGTGCCACCTTGTAAGACTATTCATACTGTTAATGCTAATCTCATACGTACATCCTAATGTCAGGATTAACTTAAAATGTCTTAACCACACCAAAAACGACCACCAATTGAAAAGATATTTCCTAACACTAAAGTTAACATAAATGCATGAGCTAAAATAATATTTAATGATTGATAGGGGTGTGCAAAGTTCCCATAATTTGCTTTCTCATAATTATGTAAAATGATGTGAATTTATGCATAATTATGTGAAAGGCGAATCCGTCTTTTGGTGCTATGCTTTATTGAGAAAATTGTCCTTGTAAATTCTTTATAAATTTTTATCACGAATGGCGCGTAATTACACAAAATGGCGTAATAACGTCATTTCTAGAATTTCTTGTGGAGGAAAATGACCCTTTTTGCATGGTCACGCTCATTTATTGCTAGATTTCTCTGCTGGATGTGCACTCTGAACCCTGCGACTCTGCTTTGCAGTGCCCAGTATATGTGCTCTGAGCCCTAAAAACCTATAGAACTGGTATACATCTCCTTGACATATTTAACCTATCTTTAAGTCCCTAGTATGTGGTACAACATGTACCCAGGGTCTGTAAGTTAAATGTCACTATTGGATTGCAGTACATTTAGTGCCAAATATGACTTCAGGCCTGCCACCAGTAACCTGGCTGTCCAGGTTTATACTGTAAATTTGACCTGTCAATATAACCCCTTTTGTCAGGCCTCCACCCTCCTTTTAAATATCACTAAGGCACCACTACGTTACTCTTAACCCCTTCGATGCTCCTGACGGAGCGGTTCCGTCATGAGCATCGGTTGGGCTGTGCTTATGATGGAACCGCTCCGTCATGAGCACAGCCCCTGGGGGAAGCGCTGGCGCTCCCCCCCTGGGGCATCGATCTTGCCCCCACAGAGGGGGATGGCAGCAGAAGACTTTCCGCTGCCACCCCCGAACCCCCCACGCTTCCCCATGATGTCAGCGCGCACAGCGCGCGCCGACGTCCCCAGGAAGCGCCGGACGCGCTGGAAATCATTTCTTTCCAGCGCGTCCAGAGAGGAGGTAGGTTTGTTGTCTCCAGTGGGGTGGGGGGGCGAAATCAGGATGCCTTGAGGCATCGGGGGAGAGGAAAAAGTATTTCCTCTCCCCTGATGTCTCAATGCAGGGCATTCCTGCTTCACGATCGCGCACAGCGTCGCGATCGTGGAGCAGGAATGCCCCACTAGACACCAGGGATGGTTTTTTTTGCGAAAGGATGTGACCCCTTGGGCAAGGGTCGCTTCTTATGGGGGCAGTTTTCAATTAAGACTTTTCTGCCCCCCCTGGGGACAGATCGGACGTTTTTTCGGCCGTTTTTGGACCCAGGGGGGGCAGAAAAGCCCACTAGACCCAGGGATTACCTTTGCAATTGAAATGGAAGCGACCCCTTGGGCAAGGGTCGCTTCCAGGGGGGTAATTTTCTTTGTTTGGATATTCTGAGATCGCCCTGTTTTTTTGGCCTTTCTGCCCACACCAGGGCATTTATTTAAATTGTGATGGCAGTGACCCCTTGGGCAAGGGTCACTTCCAGGGGGCCATTTTATTTTGTAATGGGAATTCTGCCCCCCCTGGGGGCAGATCGGCCCGTTTGGGCAGAAACCCCCACTAGACACCAGGGAATTATTTTAAATAAAAATGGAAGCGACCCCTTGGGCAAGGGTTGCTTCAAGGGGGTAGTTTTTTTTTTATGTGTAGTCTGCCCCCCCTGGGGGCAGATCGGCATTTTTATTGGGCCTTTCTGCCCCCAGGGGGGGCAGAAAACCCCACTAGACACCAGGGACTCATATTAAAAATGAAATGGGAGTGACCCCTTGGGCAAGGGTCGCTGCTAGGGGGCATATTGTTTTTGTATGCGTATTCTGCCCCCCCTGGGGGCAGATTAGCCTGTTTTTTTTGCCTTTCTGCCCGGGGGGGGGGGCAGAAATCCCCACTAGACACCAGGGACTTCTTTTAAATTAAAATGGAAGCAACCCCTTGGCCAAGGGTCGCTTCCAGGGGGCAGATTTTTTTATATGTGTATTCTGCCCCCCCTGGGGGCAGATCGGCATTTTTATTGGGGGGGCAGAAAACCCCACTAGGCACCAGGGATTTTGTTTTGCGAGTAATGGAAGCGACATGGTTGCTTCCTGGGGACAGATCTGCCCCTTTTTTTGGCCTTTCTGCCCTAGGCAGAAAACCCTACTAGGCACTAGGGATTTATTACTTTTGCAAGGGGGCAAATTTCTGTCTGCTGTTTTCTGCCCCACCTGGGGGCAGATTGGCCTGGCAGACAACCTCACCCGATCCCTTGGGCAAGATCACCCCTATTTTTCTCAGCCCTATTTGAAGGCCCATCTGGCCGATTGACCTTATGGGTAGTAACATAGCGTGTTATAATGTTAATTGTTTTATTTTCTGTGAATTGCAATTGTAATGCTTTATTTCTCCTTTTTTGTTCTAGTTGAAGGCTTTTGCTCTTTAGACTGTTCCAGGTTGCGGTTTCGTTACTGGTGGTTCTGCTGTTTGTGTAGTTGCATTTGTTTGGTAAGAGACTTTTTTTGTACAATGTAAATGAGTTTCATTTCTCTGCATGAATTTGTTTTTTGCAAATGGTGTAATAATAGCAAAATGTTTGGCTTCTGTTCTTTGAGTGTCAAAAACTTTTTGCATTTGTGCTCGATGTGTATTTTGTTGTCTTGTGAGTAATTGGTTTTGTTTTTTTCTTTCTAGTGGGATATAGTTTTTGCTGTGTCTCTGCAGAGTAGGTGCTGGTGAGTGTAGCTGTCTCTTGTAAGTGAATTGTATAGTTTTTGAGTATATAGATCTTTGTGATAAAGGCACACATTATTTTACTTACTTGTTTTGCACAGTGTTGGTTGTTGTTGACATGTTTGTGCAGTCTCCTTTCTTAGTAAGGATAATGGCTAGCCACAGGATTACTGCTCAGCAGGTTGTTGGTATGCTTTTTGAGTCTTCCTCTGACCATGGTTCAGAGACTGACTCTGCATCTGAGTCAGAGGAGGCAGGGGACGATTCAGGCAGTGAGTTTTCTCTCCACATGGAATCATCGGATACTGAAGATACTCTTAGTGCGGATGAAGTGCCTGTGTTAGAGGAGTAGATTGATGTGCTGATAGTGCGGCAAGAGGCATCTGGGCTGCAGCCTGGGGCTGCAAGGCTTCCCGTTGGTGTAGTGTGGCAAGAGGCATCTGGGCTGCAGCCTGCAGCTGCAAGGCTTCCCGTTGGTGTAGTGCGGCAAGAGGCATCTGGGGCAGCAAGGCTTCCCGTTGGTATAGTGCGGCAAGAGGCATCTGGGCTGCAGCCTGGGGCTGCAAGGCTTCCAGTTGAAAGTGCTGACCTCTGGGTTGCCCCAGGCATGGTGCAGCCGGCATTGCCAGACTTTACTGGTGTTCCAGGGTGTAGAGTGAATACTGAAAACTTTTTGCCGATACATTTTTTTCAGTTGTTTATGGACGATGTGTTTTTGGCAGAGATTGTTGAACAGACTAATTTGTATGCCGAACAGTTTTTGAGGGACAACAGTGCCAGTCTTAAGCCCCACTCTAGAGCTACCCGGTGGACTCCCACATATCTGGAAGAGATGAAGAAGTTCTTGGGTTTAACTTTTTTGATGGCTTGCTAAGGAAGCCATCAATGTCTTCATATTGGTCTACTAGTCCCTTGATGGCAACTGCTATTTTTCCGGCAGTCATGAGTCGTGATAGGTATTTGCTTCTGCTTCGGATGATGCATTTTGTCGATAATGGTTTAGCGTTGCCACGAGATCACCCTGAATGTGACCGTCTTTTTAAGATTCGGCCTGTCATTGATCACTTTGTTGATCGATTTTCTGAGATCTATGCTCCAGGGAAAGAAATTGCAGTGGTGAGTCTTTGGTGTTGTTCAAGGGCCGCTTGGTTTTAGGCAATACATTCCTAGTAAGAGGGCATGCTATGGAATTAAGCTGTATATGCTGTGTGACAGTAGGACTGGATATGTCTCTAATTTCAGGGTGTACACCGGTAAGGAATCCAGGATTAACCCCACTGGTTGTCCGTCCACTTTTGGAGTGACTGAGAAAATTGTGTGGGAACTTGGTAGAGGATTTTTTTAACAAAGGCCACCATTTATATGTAGATAACTTCTACACTGGTGTGCGGTTGTTCAGGGAATTGGCCAAAGTGGACACTGTTGCTTGTGGCACAATCCGCTCTAACCGTAAAGGTTTCCCAAAAGAACTTGTTTGTCAAAAGCTTGTGCGGGGACAGTGCAGTGCGTTGCGTTGCGAGGAGCTTCTAGCTGTGAAGTTTTCAGACAGGAGAGATGTCTACATGCTGACTACCATCCATGATGAAAGCACTGCACCTGTGACTGTTTGGGGTCAGGTTGCTGAAGCGCACAAACCTGTGTGCATTTTAGACTATAATAAGCACATGGGTGGTGTTGACAGAGTAGATCAGAGGTTGGAACCTTACGCTGCTCTTCATAAGGCTTACATTTGGTACAAGAAGTTGGCTATCCATCTTTTCCACTTGGCAACCTTTAATGCTTTTGTTGTGTTCCAGGATTCTTGTCCTCAGTCAAAGATGACTTTTGCTAAGTTTCAAGAGTCTGTAATAGGCAGCCTTGTTTTAATGGAACAGGCAAGTGTTCCTAGAGTTGGAGTGGTGGAGGATGTTGCTAGATTGAAAGATCGCCACTTTCCTGATCACATTCCTCCCACACCCTCAAAGACTTTCCCAGTAGGAGATGTAGAGTCTGTTGGCGAAGAGGTATGCGGAAGGAGACTCGTATGTACTGCCCCGAGTGTCCTTCTAACCCTGGGCTGTGTGTGCCTGCTTGTTTTAGAATGTACCACACGCAAAAGAATTTTTGGGAGCATCCATGAGTGGTAAAGTGAACTGCCTGGCCTCTATTGTTTAATATTTTTGGTTCAGTTTCAAGGTTGGCATTTGTGTAGTGTATTGAGTTTCAGATTTTGTGTTAGTAGATTTGTATCTATTTGCAATTTGTTTGTGTTTTCTTATTTATATAAAAAAAAATCCTAAATGTGATGGTGGTGTGCGTGGAGTGGCGCTTGTCTGGCGGTGTGCGTGGTCTGGCGTTTGGCTGGCGGTGTGTTTGGATTGGTGCTTGGCTGGCGGTGTGCGTGGACTGGCGCTTGGCTGGCGTTGTGTTTTTACAGGCGCTTGGCTGGCGGTGTGTTTGGGCTGGCGCTTGGCTGGCGGTGTGCGTGGACTGGCGCTTGGCTGGCGGTGTGCGTGGACTGGTGCTTGGCTGGCGGTGTGCGTGGACTGGCGCTTGGCTGGCGGTGTGTTTTGATTGGCGCTTGGCTGGTGGTGTGTTTTTATTGGCGCTTGGCTGGCGGTGTGTTTGTACTGGTGCTTGGCTGGCAGTGTGTTTGTACTGGCGCTTGGCTGGCGGTGTGTTTGCACTGGCACTTGGCTGGTGGTGTGCGTGGACTGGCGCTTGGCTGGCGGTGTGCGTGGACTGGTGCGTGGCTGGCGGTGTGCGTGGACTGGCGCTTGGCTGGCGGTGTACATGGACTGGTGCTTAGCTGGCAGTGTGTGAGTAGTGACTAGCTGCTGGTCACTACACACACTGCTAGCCAAACGCCACTCAACGCAATCCGTGAGCTGGTGTGGTTGCTGTGTCAGGAATGTGGGCGTATGAAAGTGATGGGCCCTTGAATGGCACTGTCTGCTGGTGTGAGTGTTGTAATGTGCTGGGCCCGCGGCTGGCGTGAATGGTTTTGTATGTGTCACACGTATGAAAGGTGTATGAATGGCCTGTAAAGAGGTTGGTGCCTTGTCGTGGCTTTACAGCTCATGAGCTGTGAGTCAATGGTTCAGTTTCTTGTCCTTTCAATTAACAGTGCATTTCATTTTTGTGAAATCTCTGGTTAATACAACTGTATATACTGAACCATCACTCACCCTCGTGCCAAATCCAAACAGTATGTATGTGTGTTTGAGGAATAGGTGGTTGTGCATAAAAATGTGTATTTTCTGTTTTTGTCAAGCAGGGTGTACCTTGTCCTTTTTGTGAATGTTGTAATGTGTTGGTTTTGTGCCTGGTGGTGTGAATGGTCTTGTGTGTATCATGTATGAAAGGTGTGTGAATGGCCTGTAAAGCGGTTGGTGCCTTGAAGTGGCTTTATAGCTCACGAGCTGCGAGTCACTGGTTCAGTTTTTTTGTCCATTCAATTATTGACAGTGCATTTCATTTTTGTGAAATCTCTTGTTAATACAATTTTATATACTGAACCATCACTGGCCCTCGTGCCAAATCCAACCAGTATGTGTGTGTGCTTGAGGAATAGATGGCTGTGCAGTAATCTTTGTCTGTTTTGTCTCTCTGCCAAGCTGTACATTTCATTTAAGAATAACCTAACAACTGTAGTTTTTGTCGTAAACTAAACACCCATGGGAGTGCATGGTGATGTCTCTCTTGTGGATCCCAACAAGTTATCTTACCCACAATGTCCTGCAAACCTCAAAATGTGACTGTGACATTTTCCTTGCATTTTTGAGCCCAAATTTTCACACTGCAGAAAGTAACAACAAATTTCCAACCCCCCAGCATCTCTCCAAGTATCCCAATAGAAATGGTACCTCACTTGTATGGATGGGCCAAGTACCCGCAGCAGGGAAGGGCCCAAAACCTATTGATGTGACATCAAAATTACCTATCACAAACCAACCTGGTTTTGCATGTGGGGTCCCATGAGTTTTTGGTCCGGGGCTCGGCGGCCATCTAGGTAAACCTACCTAACCCACACATTTCTGGAAACTAGACACCGGGGGGAGTCCAGCGAGGTATGGCTTGCGTGGGTCCCCCATCATTCTCCTACCCAGAATCCCCTGCAAACCACAAATTTCGCTGAAAAATCTACTTTTTTCTCACATTTCTGTGTGGGAAAGTTCTAGAATCTGCGTTGATCCACAAATTTCCTCCCACCCAGCGTTCCCCCAGGTCTCCTGATAAAAATGGTACCCCACTTGCGTGGGTGGGTCAAGGACCGGCGACAGGCAAGGCCCCAAAAGCTATTGAGGCGACATCAAAATTACCTATCACAAACCAACCTGGTTTTGCATGGGGGTCCCATGAGTTATTGGCTCGGGGCTCGGCAGCCATCTAGGGAAACCTACCTAACCCACACATTTCTGCAAACTAGACACCCGGGGGAGTCCAGGGAGGTATGGCTTGCGTGGGTCCCCCATCATTCTCCTACCCAGAATCCCCTGCAAACCTCAAATTTCGCTGAAAAATTCACATTTTTCTCAAATATCTGTGTGGGAAAGTTCTGGAATCTGCGTGGAGCCACAAATTTCCTCCCACCCAGTGTTTCCCCAGGTCTCCCGATAAAAATGGTACCTCACTTGCGTGGGTGGGTCAAGGACCCGCGACAGGCAAGGCCCCAAAAGCTATTGAGGCGACATCAAAATTACATATCACAAACCAACCTGGTTTTGCATGGGGGGTCCCTTGAGTTTTTGGCCCGGGGCTCGGCATCCATGTAGGGAAACCTACCTAACCCACAAATTTCTGGAAACTAGAAACCCGGGGGAGTCCAGCGAGGTATGGCTTGCGTGGGTCCTCCATCATTCTCCTACCCAGAATCCCCTGCAAACCTCAAATTTTGCCGCAAAAATTCACTTTTTTGTCAAATTTCTGTGTGGGAAAGTTCATGAATCTGCGTGGATCCACAAATTTCCTCCCACCCAGTGTTCCCCCAGGTCTCCCGATAAAAATGGTACCTCACTTGTGTGGGTAGGCATAGTGGCTGCACATAGCAAAACCAAAGGGGATGATGGACGGAGTGTTGAACATTGGAAGCACTCACCCCCAGTCAACTGATCTGGGTTTAATCCATCATCATTCTTTAGCTCACTCCGCCACCCCAGTTCAGACATGGCCATATGCAAATCAGTCTGTCCCTGTGCCTCATGGGAACAGTCCAGCCCGAACTGCCATGCCATGTCTTCCCTGGACCGGAAACAAGCATCCTGGGACCGGTTTCTGGCTTACAGCCGTCATCAGCCAGGTTATCTTGAATCCAGTGGCAAAGTGAGCAAGGGACCCACGTCTGGGCATACCCTGCCAACTTAGGGCGAACATAGCAAAACCAGAGGGGATGATGGACGGAGTGTTGAACATTGCAAGCACTCACCCCCAGTCAACTGATCTGGGTTTAATCCATCATCATTCTTTAGCTCACTCCGCCACCCCAGTTCAGACATGGCCATATGCAAATCAGTCTGACCCTGTGCCTCATGGGAACAGTCCAGCCCGAACTGCCATGCCATGTCTTCCCTGGACCGGAAACAAGCATCCTGGGACCGGTTTCTGGCTTACAGCCGTCATCAGCCAGGCTATCTTGAATCCAGTGGCAAAGTGAGCAAGGGACCCACGTCTGGGCATACCCTGCCAACTTAGGGCGAACATAGCAAAACCAAAGGGGATGATGGACGGAGTGTTGAACATTGCAAGCACTCACCCCCAGTCAACTGATCTGGGTTTAATCCATCATCATTCTTTAGCTCACTCCGCCACCCCAGTTCAGACATGGCCATATGCAAATCAGTCTGACCCTGTGCCTCATGGGAACAGTCCAGCCCGAACTGCCATGCCATGTCTTCCCTGGACCGGAAACAAGCATCCTGGGACCGGTTTCTGGCTTACAGCCGTCATCAGCCAGGCTATCTTGAATCCGGTGACAAAGTGAGCAACAGGAAATGGCCCAAATCGTACTGTGGAGACTTCAAAATTACCTATAGCAAAACTACCTGGTTTTGGGGGGGGGGGCACCTGAGATTTTGGCCCCGGGCTCGGCGGGCCATCTTGGGAAAGTACCAAACCCAAACATTTCTGAAAACTAGACACCCGGGGGAGTCCAATGAGGTATGGCTTGCGTGGATCCCCCAACGTTTTCCTACCCAGAATGCCATGCAAACCTCAAATTTAGCTGAAAATACCACATTTTCCACATATTTTTGTGTGGAATCACTGTGCCGGCACAAATGTCCTACCACCCAGCGTTCCCCTTGTTCTCCCGAGTAAAATGATACCTCACTTGTGTGGGTGTTCAAAGCAGAATTGGCTAAAAAACGTATTTTTAAAAAAATGTAGCGCTTAGAATTCTCGGTGCTATACTCTAAATCCCTATGTTTTGGGCTCTTCCTAGCCACAGGCCTTTGGCCCACCCAAACAAGTGAGGTATAATTTTACTCGGGAGAACAAGCGGAACGCTGGGTGGTAGGACATTTGTGCCGCACAGTGATTCCAAACAAAAATATGTGGAAAATGTGTTTTTTTCAGCTAAATTTGAGGTTTGCATGGCATTCTGGGTAGGAAAACGTTGGGAGATCCACGCAAGCCATACCTCATTGGACTCCCCGGGTGTCTAGTTTACAGAAATGTCTGGGTTTGGTACTTTCCCAAGACGGCCGCTGAGCCCGAGGTCAAATCTCAGGTCCCCCCCAAAACCAGGTAGTTTTGCTATAGGTAATTTTGAAGTCTCCACAGTACGATTTGGGCCATTTCCTGTTGCAGCCACTATGCCTACCCACACAAGTGAGGTACCATTTTTATCGGGAGACCTGGGGGAACGCTGGGTGGGAGGAAATTTGTGGATCCACGCAGATTCCAGAACTTTCCCACACAGAAATTTGACAAAAAAGTGAATTTTTCGGCAAAATTGGAGGTTTGCAGGGAATTCTGGGTAGGAGAATGATGGGGGACCCACGCAAGCCATACCTCGCTGGACTCCCCCGGGTGTCTAGTTTCCAGAAATGTGTGGGTTAGGTAGGTTTCCCTAGATGGCTGCCGAGCCCCGGGCCAAAAACTCATGGGACCCCCCATGCAAAACCAGGTTGGTTTGTGATAGGTAATTTTGATGTCGCCTCAATAGCTTTTGGGCCCTTGCCTGTCGCGGGTCCTTGACCCACCCACGCAAGTGAGGTACCATTTTTATTGAGAGACCTGGGGGAACGCTGGGTGGGAGGAAATTTGTGGATCCACGCAGATTCCAGAACTTTCCCACACAGAATTTGACAAAAATGTGAATTTTTCAGCGAAATTTGAGGTTTGCAGGGGATTCTGGGTAGGACAATGATGGGGAACCCACGCAAGCCATACCTCGCTGGATTCCCCCGGGTGTCTAGTTTCCAGAAATGTGTGGGTTAGGTAGGTTTCCCTAGATGGCTGCCGAGCCCCGGGCCAAAAACTCATGGGACCCCCCATGCAAAACCAGGTTGGTTTGTGGTAGGTAATTTTGATGTCGCCTCAATAGCTTTTGGGCCCTTGCCTGTCGCCGGTCCTTGACCCACCCACGCAAGTGACGTACCATTTTTATCGGGAGACCTGGGGGAACGCTGGGTGGGAGGATATTTGTGGATCCACACAAATTCCAGAACTTTCCACCACAGAAATGTGGGGAAAAAGTAAATTTTTCAGCGAAGTTTGAGGTTTGCAGGGGATTCTGGGTAAGAGAATGATGGGGGACCCACGCAAGCCATACCTCGCTGGACTCCCCTGGGTGTCTAGTTTCAAGAAATGTGTGGGTTAGGTAGGTTTCCCTAAATGGCTGCCGAGCCCCAGGCCAAAAACTCATGGGACCCCCCATGCAAAACCAGGTTGGTTTGTGATAGGTAATTTTGATGTTGCCTCAATAGCTTTTGGGCCCTTGCCTGTCGCGGGTCCTTGACCCACCCACGCAAGTGAGGTACCACTTTTCTCGGAAGACTTTGGGGAACGCGGGGTGGGTGGAAACTTGTGGATCCACGCAGATTCCAGAACTTTCCACCACAGAAATGTGGGAAAAATGTGTTTTTTTGGATAATTTTTTAGGTTTGCAAGGGATTCTGGGTAACAGAACCTGTTGGGAGGCAGTCAAGTCACCCCATCCTGGATTCCCCTGGGTGTCTAGTTTTTAAAAATGTATAGGTTTGCTATGTTTCCCTAGGTGCCGGCAGAGCTATGGTTCAAAAACTACAGCCAGGCACTTTGGCAAAAAAGCGTCATTTTTCACTGCGAAATTGAGGTGTGTCCATGTTGCGTTTTGCGCCGTTTCCTGCCGCGGGCACTAGGCCGACCCACACAAGTGAGGTACCATTTTTCTCGGAAGACTTTGGGGAATGCGAGGTGGGTGGAAATTTGTGGATCCACGCAGATTCCAGAACTTTCCACCACAGAAATGTGGGGAAAATGTGTTTTTTTGGACAATTTTTTAGGTTTGCAAGGGATTCTGGGTAACAGAACCTGGTGGGAGGCAGTCAAGTCACCCCATCCTGGATTCCCCTGGGTGTATAGTTTTCAAAAATGTATAGGTTTGCTAGGTTTGCCTAGGTGCCGGCAGAGCTATGGTTCAAAAACTACATCTAGGCACTTTGCCAAAAAAGTGTCATTTTTCACTGCGAAATTGAGGTGTGTCCACGTAGCGTTTTGCGCCGTTTCCTGCCACGGGCACTAGGCCGACCCACACAAGTGAGGTACCATTTTTCTCGGAAGACTTTGGGGAACATGGGGTGAGTGGAAATTTGTGGATCCACGCAGATTCCAGAACTTTCCACCACAGAAATGTGGGGAAAATGTGTTTTGTTTAACATTTTTTTAGGTTTGCAAGGGATTCTTGGTAAGAGAACCTGGTGGGAGGCAGTCAAGTCACCCCATCCTGGATTCCCCTGTGTGTCTAGTTTTCAAAAATGTATAGGTTTGCTAGGTTTGCCTAGGTGCCGGCAGAGCTATGGTTCAAAAACTACAGCTAGGCACTTTGCCAAAAAAGTGTCATTTTTCACTGCGAAATTGAGGTGTGTCCACGTTGCGTTTTGCACCGTTTCCTGCCACGGGCACTAGGCCGACCCACACAAGTGAGGTACCATTTTTCTCGGAAGACTTTGGGGAACGCGGGGTGAGTGGAAATTTGTGGATCCACGCAGATTCCAGAACTTTCCAACACAGAAATGTGGGGAAAATGTGTTTTTTTGAATATTTTTTTAGGTTTGCAAGGGAATCTTGGTAAGAGAACCTGGTGGGAGGCAGTCAAGTCACCCCATCCTGGATTCCCCTGGGTGTCTAGGTTTCAAAAATGTATAGGTTTGCTAGGTTTCCCTAGGTGCCGGCAGATCTATGGTTCAAAAACTACAGCTAGGCACTTTGCCAAAAAAGGGTCATTTTTCACTGCGAAATTGAGGTGTGGCCACGTTGCGTTTTGTGCCGTTTCCTGTCACTGGCACTAGGCCGATCCACGCAAGTGAGGTACCATTTTTCTCGGAAGACTTTGGTAAACGCGGGGTTGGTGGAAATTTGTGGATTCATGCAGATTCAAGAACTTTCCAGCACAGAAATGTGGGGAAAATGTGGTTTTTTAGACAGTTTTTTAGGTTTGCAAGGGATTCTGGGTAACAGAACCTGGTGGGAGGCAGTCAAGTCACCCCATCCTGGATTCCCCTGGGTGTCTAGGTTTCAAAACTGTATAGGTTTGCTAGGTTTCCCTAGGTGCCGGCAGAGCTATGGTTAAAAAACTACAGCTAGGCACTTTGCCAAAAAAGGGTCATTTTTCACTGCGAAATTGAGGTGTGTCCACGTTGCGTTTTGCGCCGTTTCCTGTCGCGGGCACTAGGCCGACCCACACAAGTGAGGTACCATTTTTCTTGGAAGACTTTGGGGAACGCGGGGTGAGTGGAAATTTGTGGATCCACACAGATTCCAGAACTTTCCACCACAGAAATGTAGGGAAAATGTGGTTTTTTTGACAATGTTTTAGGTTTGCAATGGATTCTGGGTAACAGAACCTGGTGGGAGGCAGTCAAGTCACCCCATCCTGGATTCCCCTGGGTGTCTAGTTTTCAAAAATATATAGGTTTGCTAGGTTTCCCTAGGTGCCAGCCGAGCTAGGGTTTAAAAACTACAACTAGGCACTTTGCCAAAAAAGGGTCATTTTTCACTGCGAAATTGAGGTGTGACCACGTTGCGTTTTGCGCCGTTTCCTGTCACGGGAACTAGGCCGACCCACACAAATGAGGTACCATTTTTCTCGGAAGACTTTGGGGAACGCGGGGTGGGTAGAAATTTGTGGTTCCACGCAGATTCCAGAACTTTCTACCACAGAAATGTTGGGAAAATGCGTTTTTTTGGATACTTTTTTAGGTTTGCAAGGGATTCTGGGTAAAAGAACCTGGTGGGAGGCAGTCAAGTCACCCCATCCTGGATTTCCCTGGGTGTCTAGTTTTAAAAAATATATAGGTTTGCTAGGTTTCCCTAGGTGCCGGCAGAGCTATGGTTCAAAAACTACAGCTAGGCACTTTGCCAAAAAAGGGTCATTTTTCACTGCAAATTTGAGGTGTGTCCACGTTGCGTTTTTCGCCGTTTCCTGCCGCGGGCACTAGGCCGACCCACACAAGTGAGGTACCATTTTTCTCAGAAGACTTTGGGGAACGTGGGGTGGGTAGAAATTTGTGGATCCACGCAGATTCCAGAACATTCCACCACAGAAATGTGGGGAAAATGTGTTTTTTTAACAATATTTTAGGTTTGCAAGGGATTCTGGGTTACAGAACCAGGTGGGAGGCAGTCAAGTCACCCCATCCTGGATTCCCCTGGGTGTCTAGTTTTCAAAAATGTATAGGTTTTCTAGGTTTCCCTAGGTGCCAGCAGAGCTAGGGTTAAAAAACTACAGCTAGGCACTTTGCCAATAAAGGGTCATTTTTCACTGCGAAATTGAGGCATGACCACGTTGCGTTTTTTGCCGTTTCCTGCCACGGGCACTAGGCCGACCCACACAAGTGAGGTACCATTTTTCTTGGAAGACTTTGGGGAACGCGGGGTGGGTGGAAATTTGTGGATCCACGCAGATTCCAGAACTTTCCACCACAGAAATGTGGGGAAAATGTGTTTTTTTGGACAATTGTTTAGGTTTGCAAGGGATTCTGGGTAACAGAACCTGGTGGCAGGCAGTCAAGTCACCCCATCCTTGATTCCCCTGGGTGTCTAGTTTTCAAAAATGTATAGGTTTTCTAGGTTTCCCTAGGTGCCGGGAGAGCTAGGGTTCAAAAACTACAGCTAGGCACTTTGCAAAAAAAGGGTAATTTTTCATTGAGAAAATGTGGTGTGTTCACGTTGGGTTTTGAGCCATTTCCTGTCGTGGGAACTATGCCTACCCACACAAGTGAGGTACCATTTTTATCGGGAGACTTACGGTAATTCAGATTTGTAAAGCAACTGTTATTACCTATTGACTTTCGATGCATTTCTGCCTTCCAAATGAAAGACATTGTGTAAAAAAGAAGTCATTTTGAAAAATGACCGATAATTCTCATGCTAGTATGAATATTCCCAATTTCGAAAATGTGGAAATATCTACTGTTTCTAAACTCTATAATTTGTTCCCATTTCAGAAATACATAGGTGTCTTTCATACCGATTTTTCCATGTATACATTTTCCCACAATAATTGCTATATACCCGGTACATAATAAAAAGCCATTGCAAATTGCTGCTCAGTTTTTGACTCTGGGTTCGTCGGGTTCATGGTGAACCTACAAGTCCTATATATCCCCACAACCAGTAAGGTCCAGCGGATGTAACGGTATATTGCTTTCAAATAGCTGTCATAATTAGAAAAAGTTACAAGTGAAAACGTTGACACAAAAGGCTGTTTTTTTCAACTAATTTTCAATTTTTCCTATATTTAACTGTAAGTTTCTATAAAGAAACCCTGATGGATCTACACAAATGACCCCTTGCTGAATTCAGAATTTTGTCTACTATTCTGAAATTGATAGCTTTCTAGGCTCCATTATTGCTTTCATACCCATGGCTGCTTCACTGACAACCCGGGAGAATGGACTCGGTAGGCTGCAGGGGTGTCCTGCTCATGCAGGGGCACCCTCTCACTTAGAACCAAGCACCCTGCCTTCAGGATTGCAAAGACCTGCTCTAGGGGTGACTTATAGGTTTTAAGTGCAGTGCCCCTAGATATAGGAAACCTATATCTTTAGTAAGTGGTGCTAGCACCAGCTTCCACAGGCTGCAATGGCAGGCCTGTAGTTCCATTTTTAATGGTCTATCATGGGTGGCATAATGCATGCTTCAGCCCATGGGAGACCTCTGGGGTACCTATGCCCTGGGTACATGGGTACCATATACTAGGGACTAATTAGGGTATCCCAGTATCCAATCTGTGGTGTACCTACGTGCTGAACAACACAATTTAGGGAGAAAGCAGATAGACTGGGGTCCTGATTAGCAGGATCCCAGTCAGAATAGTCAAATACAGCTTAGCACCAGGCAAAAATTAGGGGTAACCATAGAAGCAGATCCTACTTTTCTACACCATTCATTCACAAACATAATTTCACACCATAGACAGACAGATGTACCCTGGCACTAAACAATATTACTTCAACATTGATTTTTTAAAATCGAAACACAAGATCTATGTATTCTATCAATCGCTCAAATCACAGGATACGACAATATTTGGATTTGTACTGGGGTTCCCTCACATTTAATAATCAGTGTGACATTTAGTCAATACATACTGTACATTTATTCATACAAGAAAAAGATTTTTTCAGAAACATTTCATGTTTATACAATTATTTTTTGCCTGTTTCTATACAGACATCTGTCCAGAGGTGATTTTGGGGGCAGCTATCTGTTGGGTAGGTTTACATATAGAAACTTCTTTAATACATAAAATAACGACTACAGGTGTTATTTAACCATTTCAGTGTATATGCTTAAAGATCGTGGACATTGACCCTATGTATTCATGCAGGCACTCTCAGTGCAACAAGGTGGAACGTAGAGCACAAATGCTCACATTCAGTTATTGAACATACATTTGGCCTTCTTTAAAGCTGAGTCTGATGTCAACACAAGAGTAGAAGGGCTCCACAGTATACACTACAGACCACAGGCAAAATAATTGCCTGCTGTGCTATTTGCCACAAGATTGCTACCAAGAGAGGGTTCTTATTGTGCCTGATGAGGGCAGTCTGATTAAGATTAAATGCAACACCACCACTTCAACCACAACAGGATGCAGCAATAGCTGCGAAGGGCAGTCAAGGTAGTACAGAAATCACACAGAACCACTTCTTAGGTTGTTAAGAAAAATATTATATTCTTACACTTTTTTCATTTTTTAACAAAATATTAACCTGTTCAAATTTAGGTGGAACAATAAAAAGGGAAAATGTCACAACATGCTGCTGTGGACAAAAACCTTCAACACTTTCGTATAAACAACTACAATCAAAGAATAATTTGCCTAATGAAGAATGTTTGTCTAATGTTTCTTGCAACCTTTCGAACCACTTCTGACACCTGAGAAAAGACCTTCCTAAAGATGTTCCCCACTGTGAGATCTTATTCACCTCTAAGTTTACATCTCTGACCCAGAAGCACTACTAATTGTAGAAACCACTTCACTTTCCTGGGCAGGAGTACTGATAGTGTTTGAGAACATTTGAATAGTATGCAGTGCCACCAATGCAGGGGTCATCTTCGTAATTCCTTTAGCCATGTTGCAGCTGAGTAGTCCCCCCATAGGATGGTGGTGTTAGGAGTCAGTCTATTTTTTTTTTTTGCAGATTTATATAGCACAAACTCAACCCGAAGGTTTTGGAGAGCTTTACATGAGCACCAGTTACGTTACAGAAGGGCACATTCATTTTTTTGGTAGGCACGGGGAGATTAAGTGATTTGCCCAGAATCACAGGATGTGGAGTCGACCCGAGGCTCGAACCTTGGTTTCCCAGCTCCAAAGTCGTCAGTCTAGCCGTAAGACCACATCCTCCCCCCTATCTACAATTTATCTACAGTCACACAGGAATAGTGTTACCAGAAACTATTTGTTGCTGCTGCTTTTTTAATTTTGTACTTTCATGGGTCATTGCAGTACATTCACTAGTGTTGGTGTGTCAGTGTTTTTGTTTGACAAATGTCCCCCCTCCTTCACTTCAGTTCTTATCTCAGTCAGGTTCTGCTTCATTTCTATTATGGCTGACAATTGTTTATGCTGTACATTCTGCATTGATTTCTCTAAATTCATCAACTTTGTTCTAGAAGAAATACCACTGATTGCTTCATTGCTCACAAAGGCCCTTCGATGGGGTATGGTTGCAGGTCCCAACCATGGCCCTAAATGACCCCCACATCTTTGTGCTGTAGGGAATTTATGTTGTTGTCCTTCTCTGCCAGGTGCTTGTTGTGGTCATGTGTGTTGAGCAGGTTCTGGTAATATGTCAGACAATATTGTTGGGGTGCTAGAAGCAGGAAGTGATGTTTCCCCAGTCTCAGCCTCACTATGGCAGACATCCACCAGCACATCTTCCTTTTCCTATACTTCAGCACCTGGGTCATGGCTAACATCTCGGGAAGGGGGGTGGTAAGTTTGTTTCAGTACAGTGCTTGGCACATTTGTAATGAAAAATATTTTGGTGGAAACACATTTCACCAACATTACAGCAACTTGCCACAATTTACCTTGTAAAAAAATGCATATCTTTTAAATATTTGACTTAAATATAACATAATACATTTCTCATAATACATTGGAATGATAACATGGACTATAGGAAATAGATTTTAATAATAAAAACAGTGTTTAATATGCAATACATAATTATAAATCACACATACATGATATAAATATTAAACTCTGGTGTAATGTGGGTAATAGTCCAAATTCCTACCTGATGGTGGCGCTATGGAGACGTCAACATCGTTGACCCCAGTAACTGCCTCGGGTGTAAGCGTGCTCTTTATGGCCTCCTCCAGTGTTCTGGGTGGAGGCTGTGTTGCTGGACCTCCCCCAGTTCCATCTGCCTCTTGCTCGCAAGTCTCTCCTTAGTACGGAGCACGTCACACCGTGGTTTTCTAATTTCACTAATGCTGCGACTGGCAACTCCCATGCCATTCTTTCTCACGTCCTTTGCTAGATGTATCTCTTAGAGGCGCCAGTGACTGTGAGAGACCACTTCCAGAAGAATGTGCCATTATTAGCCACACTCTCTTTTACAATTAGCTCCAACTCTGTATTACTAAACTTTCTTTTTATTTTCCTCCCATCTTCAGAGTATTCCTCCTCCTAAGTGCCCATTTTCAGAGTCCATAACTCACTTTAAAAATCACAGCTACTCTGCACTGATCTCGCTCTCCTATTCAGTTATAGATGTGGTGCTCTTCCTGTTTATGATATTGATGGAGCAGGAATTTGAGAAAAGAAACCTGCTCTAATTAATACCCCCATAATACGTACTAACAGTAAGTAGTAATGGAAAATTAACGTGCACCTTACATGAACACGAGGGAAAACTGCTTTGCGCATGCATGCACTAACGTGAGATAACGCATGAAAGAACTAAAATTGTATTTACATTATGCTTTGAAAGAAACGAGAAATAATGCATGACTAGGCCGCATGTGCATTTTGTAGTTTGCATGTTGCAGCTTGCTTTGAATTAATAAATAATATTGTTTTGCCTAAGGCTATGCTAGGAGAAACATTTACAGGGAATAGAACAAAGGTGGGTGGTAAACAGTGAAAGGTTCACTATCACATAATTAATGAATGTTCATTCATTTTCTATTCGTTATAGTGGGCTGGATGAACTCCATGTTTTCTTAAGTTAGCCAAAGTGAATGCGGGGTTGGAAAATAGAGTAAATGCTGTTCAGACAAAAGCACGCTTAAGCGCTGAGCACAGCAGAGGAGATGAAAGAGGGTGAAGGCCGATGTGACGATCGTCTGCCAAACTACGTGACGGGACGTGGGATATAAGGACATTTCCTGAAGTCATTGCTCGAAATTTATAAAATTGTAACCTGAAACAGATCATGTGAATGTACAATGTATGAGGTGGTGTGAACGGGCATAAAACAAAGAATAAGCTTAAGAGTGAATGAAGTCATCATGGTGTGACATTCCACCCCCAAATTCCACCAATCAACTGTCTAGTTATGCTGAATGTTTCAACTGATGTGGGACGGACATGTAGGTTTTAGGGTATAACTGGGGTGCTTTTAGGGGTGTGGTTTAGGCTTGATCCTGGAGGCTTGTTTTGGAGAGGCTGAGAGAGGGGAGATGCGTCGCAGTCCGTCAGTTTGCAGAGAGGCCTAGCTGTTCCTGTCCTGTCATGATCCTGTCCCTGGAATCTTTGTCCCCTGACTCTATTTCGGGGGATCCCCACCACCACTTAGGCCTGAGGGGCGGTTTTCACTACAAATCCATTGGGTTTGTATTATTCTAACTCGTTCTTGCATAATTTACTTGCGAATGTATTTTTGTCTCTGAAACTTTTGTCTCTTTATCTATCCACTCCTTCATGCAACATTGTCATTGTGTATTGATGTTTATTGATGAGTTTGTTTCATTTGATTTGCTGATGTTCTCTCTCCCTTTGTGAGTTCATTGTTTGCATTTGTGACCGTATGCATTTGAGCATTTTATTCTATGATTTTGAGATAAAACTTTATTAACTTCAACGAGAGTTTGTGGTTATTTAGTTTATAAATGATTAGTTAGATAAAAGAGTATCATTACCATCAACTATTCAACTAATTGGTTCATCGACCAAGTAGAGGAAAAGTTGATATATGAATTAGATATGTATGTGGAAAATTCCATATATGAACAGATATGAGAAAAAGAATTGAACTTGTATAAAAATTGACCCCAGCGCATCAGGGATTTGGGTGAGTGTGTATGGGCCATTGTTCTGCTATATTATTGAGTATTGATCCCTGATTAGGCATTGGCCGCGCACTGGATCAGTTTCCTGGCAGCAGAGGACGGTTTGATTAGTGATTAGTTTGGTAATGATTATTGATTATATGTTTTAACTCGAAAAAGTTAGTGTCCTGTTCCAAGTTGTCTAGAAGTAAAGGTACGGAGTTACCTGAGGAATCCCGGGAATGGAATTAGCCTGAAATAGGCAGAAGAAGAGTGTGGTAAAGAAATCACACTGCAGAAGTACTTTGTCTGTTGTAATAATACCGAAGCTACGGAGGGCTGAAGGTGTTATATTAGGGAAATTTCGTATGTGAGCAGAGTGTCTGAAATAGTGAGGGGTCCACTTCCGAAACTCTTGCCTTATCCCCAGGGGAGTACCAAGACCTCTTTTCACCAAAATGTCCTCTTGCGAAAATTTGGCCTTATTCCTAGAGGAGTAATAGGTCCACCCGGAGCTTGTTTGAAGAGTAAAATAATGCGGGACATTATTAGGACACGTAGTGAAGAATCCCTCTCGGAAAAAGTGAAAACTATCTCTTTATTTAGTGGAACAGACAAGGTAGCATTGTTTTATGTTGTTACTAATCGAATTTTTGATTAAGAGTTCTTAGAAAAATATTGCCGTATTATTTTGTAAAGGGAGGGTCAGTAGAAGGAGTAATACTGACGTCAGAAAAGCCGCGATGGTATTGGGCAAGCAGCGGGCGTGTACTGAGCTGTGATTGGTTGGTTGGTGTGAGCCGCGCTAGTATTGGTTGAGACTGTGCTTACGTAGTGGTGTTCTGATTGGTTGGTTGGTGTGTGTTGCGCTGGTATAGGACAAGAGCTGACAAAAAGAATAAGTAGAATTACGGAAGGATTTCCTTGTTTATTTTGTTGAAATACGTTAGTGTAAAAAGTCAGGAAAATGAAGTTGTTTGAGAAAATAAAGAAATTCTTCAAGAAGGATAAACCGATTGTGACTAGAGAAGGAATTCTTATTCCCCCTCCAGGGACGCCTGCTTCCTATATGATGTTAGAGCCAGGATATCATATGTGTACATGGTTGGAGAATTGAGCAGAGTATACAAAGGATGATGATGTTTTAGCTTTTCCACAGCATGGTTCGTTTAATATGAGGATTTTGCAGAATTTGAAAAATAGAATGAATTCATTAGAGCCGAATCCCAGACCTAAACAGTTTGAAGCATTAGAGGAATGGGAAATAGAAGCCATGGTGAGAGAGAAATATCAAGGAGGTAGGAGATATAGAAATTTAATGTCGAGGTACCCTTTTGAGAGAAGAGAGGACACAATGAAACGATGGAGGAGAGCTGTGGTAACCGAGGGTTTGTATCCAGTTTTAGTTGCTGATGAACAGACAGGAGGCAAATGTAAAGAGAAAAAAAAAAAATAGAAACCTCAAGTGCAAGAGATGGTGTAAATGATTCTGATGATGAGTTATTAGAGGATATTATGACCAAAAGACCCCCGCCATATCTAGAAAATTCAGTTGAAGTGTCTCCGAATGCACCCTTTATGGGAAATCCATTGATTCCACAGATTGCAGACATGGCTAGGATAATGAGAGAAAAAGAGTTTGAGATGCTAAACAAGGCAAATGTAGAGCAGATTCAGAAAATAAATCAGTTAAGTTTAAATGCAGAAGCGTTGACGGTTTCGGTTACAATAGGTCCTGTAGTTCCTTTGATTGGAGCAAACCCAAATACACCTAAAGTACATACATTAGCAGTTCCAAGGGGTAATGTCAGAAGCGGAATGGAGACGATAGTCCATGAGAATAGACAGGCTGACACAAATGTTACATTGTTAGATCTTCCAGTTTGTGAAATGATAACAGAAACCCCTAGAAGAGATATACAAATAAATCCAAGGAGAATAGTGACAAATGTCACTCCAGTGACAGGGAGTTCAGCAGGTCCTTCATCAGAAGAATTGAATGATTGGATAAAGGAAAGGGAAAAGAAAGAAAAACAACCACAGAGTATAAATGTGAGCCAATTGAAGGTAGATTTGGAAGAAATGATTATTGGTACGATCAGTCCAGACAGATTAGGGACTTATCGAGATGATGAATTATTGTTCTTGTGTAAAAGCATTACATGGAGAGCGAAGAATCTTCATGAGAAAATATCTGAAGCTGCTAGTGAGTATGGAATAGACATAGAAAAGTCAAAGGTGTTGCAGAAATCGTACACATTGGCATTTACTGACAAGGATCTGGAGAGTTTGAATGCGTCTGGAAAAAGGTTACAGATAAAAGAGTTGATGAACATTTTGAAGAAATGGGGAGATGTAGATCGATGGAGAAATAGATGGGTAAGAAAGAAGGAAGAAGCAGCTAGTAAAGGAGTGTCTATGTTCCTGTTAAAGGAAACAGAACAGGTTGAAAGGGCGTGTCCGATGAGAGAATTACTAGGTGGTGGATACGTTCATGTTCCGTTGTCAAGGCAGGATATATTATCATTTACGAATGATTTCCCCAGACTAAGAGAGAAACCCGTAGAGTGGTACAAACAGGTAGAAAGGTTTGTGAAGGTCTCGAAGGTTTTGTTAAAGGATTTAGATGGGTTGTTTGAAATTGTTGTTCCGGCAGACTTGTGGACAGAATGTAAGATTACTGTTGATTGGCCAAAAGAAGAATATCCTAAAGATCCTAAAACAGGAGCACCATCCGAGGAAGTGGTGAAAAATTATAACCAAGTAATCACTTACTTGAAAGGGAAAATTTCCCCTAAAGAAACAGATTGGGTGAAGATAGACCGAACGACCCAAGAACCAAAGGAGTCAGTGCATGCCTATTATGAAAGGTTGTTACAAGTATTTAAACAGTATAGTGGATTTGAAAATATTGGAGACAAGGATATGGGACATTTTGTGTATCGTTTTGTATTTGGATTAAAAGCAGAGATTAGTAATATGATTCAGCAACATTTGATTTGTTGGCAGAGCAAAACAATAGATGAAATTTTGAGATAAAACTTTATTAACTTCAACGAGAGTTTGTGGTTATTTAGTTTATAAATGATTAGTTAGATAAGAGTATCATTACCATCAACTATTCAACTAATTGGTTCATCGACCAAGTAAAGGAAAAGTTGATATATGAATTAGATAGGTATTTGGAAAATGCCATATATGAACAGATATGAGAAAAAGAATTGAACTCGAATAAAAATTGACACCAGCGCATCAGGGATTTGGGTGAGTGTGTATGGGCCATTGTTCTGCTATATTATTGAGTAATGATCCCTGATTATTCATTGGCCGTACGCTGGATCAATATCATGACAATAAACCACTTCCTCAGTTTTAATTTTCAAAACGAAACTCTCACTTTGTGGTCTCTTTCTCAGCCTGTGTCCCCTCTCTCATTTTAGACCATCTCTGCAAGTATGTGCTCTCTGTGAAATTATAATGATTCTCTCACATAAGCAGATTTTTTTAATAAACATTATACTAGCCTTTATACTGATAGTTATGAAACTTTGGATAGTTGAGCGCATTAAAATAAGATAAAAGCAACAACACTATGGGGATGAGGGAGCAAGCAGTAAAGTTTGTCACATCTTGTGAAAATAGGTAAAAATCGCAATTCTGGCTGTGATTACGCAACTTTCCCATCTGCTGCACAGCAATGAAATCCACATTCCCAGAATATGCCATATGAAGGAATGTATTCGGTTTTCTGTGCTGAAAGGGACCTGCTTGAGACGTGTCCCGATTGCCTCTGGCATAAATTCACTTTACATTCACAGTTACAGGGAGTCACACAAAACCTTTCTGCTCTCAGGGAAAACTTCCTCACAGCAAGAAAAATACAATGCAGCTGCTGCAATAATGTCAAGAAAACATCTTCTGGAGGGGCGTGGCTTGACGCCCGAGAAGCATGGCGGCATCCCGGTGAGGCTCTCCGGAACGACTCGGTGGTTTCACGTCCCCAGGCTATACGGGGCGAAACCGCTGTCAACGAAAGACGTCGGAAGGTCTCCTGATGCTCGGGAGCAGGGCGACATGAAGATAATAGCGGCGGAATTGGCAAAACATGTCCGTGAAGCTTTGAGCAGCGACGCGATTTTGCGGCTGCCATTTTGCGACGCTGTTCATTCCAATGGGCACCTCTAAGGAATGGAAACTGCGAGCTATGTGAGGCAATTTAATCTTTTTGAATTCACGTTTGTAATGCTGTAATCACACCAATACTGTGAGGAGTGGAAAGCGGCTGCGCCTGGATGCAGTGTGCTGAAGAAAAGTGAGAAAGAGAATTTTGGCAGCCATTTTGTGAACTCACCTCTGCTGTACCTCAGAAGCAGTTGTTATTCCACGGTGCAGTTTTCTCACATACCGATAGAAAAGCCTGCATACGTATGCGCATAATTTTTGATACCATACCTGCTACACTGCTATTCTGACTTGTCAGGGATTGAAAGGCACAGGAATTTACATTAATCACGCTTTTCCTCCTTTGGATGGTTTTGGACATTTTTAAAGCGCAACACGAATTAAACTCATATTAATGTTTGGGTGGTGATCGTTTGGATGGACTTGACACCGCTTCCTTCCTTCAACATACAATTGTTTTCCTCAGGTGCTTCAGCCGAGATCCCCGACAGTGTTTCTCCTGACAAGTGTGTCGGGCTGGTGCATTATGGGCAAAATAATGCATTTTCGTTTAAATCCTTCAGCACCTAAGCAAATTTTTGTTAAGAACTCCAGAATTTTCAGTGAATACGCTAAGCTGGAAGATTCTTTGTTGACTACGTCACAGGTCCCTGAACCAACGATGGATTCGGCTCACGTATCATCCGGAAAATCTATCACCAAACGCCGAAAGAAGGATCCTCCCTCTCCTCCTAAATCAGCTTCTCCTGTGTCCATGGAGCTCCTATTGGAAGAAATTAGGGCTCTTCGACCCTTTATGGAAGAAACGAATTCTAAATTGCAGGCCCTCACTGATAATTGGGCTCAATTAGACTCCAGACTCAACACAGTGGAACTTAGCATCTCCTCATTTGCGGAAACTACAGAAAAGGTAACTCAGCTTAATTCCCAGGTTTCGCAGCTTCAGAGGCAGATGGAGGACCTTGAAAATAGGAACAGGTGGAATAATGTGCGTATTTATGGTCTGGGTGAGGGGATCGAGGGATCTGATCCTATCACTTTCTTTAAATCTTTCTTGCCTAAGATTCTCCATCTGCCAGATGACACTGTACTCAATATTCAACGAGCACACAGGTTGGGTCGACTCTCTCCTAGTGCACTACACCCGCAGAAACCAAGAGGAGTTATTCTATACTTCTTGGAGTACACTGATCTCTTAAAAGTCTTGTCAGCGGCCAGATCCCTCCACACGAATAACTTGGTCAGGCTCTACTCTATTCTTTGCGCAGGACTATGCTAAAACTACGGCCAATAGACTGAAGGCGTTTTAGAAATGAGACCTGCTCTTCGATCAATGGGGGCCAGATATGGTCTCTTCCATCCTTGCATTTTCAAGGTTACGTTAAATAACAAGACGACAACTTACGAGGATCCTGTGCGCCTAAGGAGCTTCATTAATTCCTCCAAAATAGATGCCATGGATGCATCGGGACCTTCTTCTTCTCGTTTTGTCTGAGTTTGTGTAACTCTTTTACAGAATGTTTTGTGCCTCGTATCTCTTCGTTTAAACAATTTATGCTTACAGCGCTTTGTTTACCCACTTCATTTGGTGTTTACAACCGAATGTGTTTTTGTGTTGTTCTGATTGCTATTCAGTTTCTTTGTTATTTGCTGTTCCTTTTGATGTTATAATGATTGTTTTCTTCACCCATACAGCCATCTTCTTCTCCTGGCGTGTTTAGCCCCGAGTCCTCCGTGTGGTCAAACCCGGTTATGCTGCATGTTTCATGTGGTTTCACCCCCCTCTACCTTCCCGCATCCTCCTGTGTAAGTATGTTACCCTGGTTTTATTGTTCTTTTTCCCTTTCCTTTTTTCTTATTCTATATTTGATTTTGCTTCTAATTTCTCTTCACGTGTCATCATTCTTCCTTTCCTAAATCAGATTTCTTCTCATTTGTACTTTTCTGATTATGCATATAAACTCCACTTCTTCTCCTTTTTCTTACATGAAGGATTAATAGCTTTGTTTTACTGGGACTGTTTTTATACCATTTCTTTTGCTGGTTGCTGCAAATCTTTATCTTACACATTACTGTTTATACGATAAGTATAGTTAAATATTGGCAATGTTATTATCTTATTGCATGCATTATCTTAGTTTGCTGTATCTTCCTTTTTTCTCTCTATGCATTTCTTTTGTTTAAGCTCTGATGTCACTAAGAATAGTATCTTGGAATGTAAGGGGATTGAATTCACCTATTAAGCGGCAAAAAATATTGACTCATTTAGCGAAATTGAATGCTGATATAGTATGTCTTCAAGAAACCCATCTTACAGAAGTGGAATCTTTAAAACTAAAAAGGGGCTGGGTGGGGGAGGTTTTCTTTTCTCAAGGGGATGGGAAACGTAATGGTGTCATGATGCTTTGTCGTAGATCGCTTCCTTTTAAACTTCTTTCCCAAGATTCAGATGAAAATGGTAAGGGTGGGCGTAGTTCGCGTAGAAGCGCTACGCGAAGTGCACTTCGCACTACGCGAGCTACGCATAGCTACGCGAACTGTGTAGTGCACTGTGCAAAATGCTGTTCGCACTGATTGCACAGTGCCGGATGCTTGTCCGCACTGTGCAATCATTGCAAATGGCTTCTTGCACAGTGCAAGCGGTCGATTTTCTGCCGCTCGAGTAGATTTCTACTCGAGCGGCAGCTTCTCAACGCGGACAGGTAGATTTCATTGCGAGCGGTCGCGAGCATACGCGACCACTCGCAATGAGAAACCTGACCTCCCGCGTTGGAGAATCTCGCCGGGAGGTTTATTTTCACGCTCGCGATCGGCAACTTGATGTTGCTGATCGCGAACGAGGAAAAAGTCTCGCCGAGATGTCATTTTGCTTGCTCGCGGTCACCAACTTGACGTTGAGGACCGCGAGCAAGCAAAAATGACCGCTGCACTACGCTACGCGGCGCTACGCGTGTTTGCACTGTGCTACGTGCAATTCGCGTAGTGCGAAGTAGCGCAAACTTCGCAAACTACGCGAGCGTAGCATAGTGCTTTGCCCACCCTTAGAAAATGGACGGTGGTTAAATGTTAAGCTGTTGTTGGGAGAAGCTCCAGTCTCTTTCCTCATTGTCTATGCCCCTACTGGTGGAGACTCTTCATTCTGGTCTTCAATGGCCCGACAACTTACCACATGTAATGAAGATAATTTGATATTTGCTTGTGATTGCAATCAGGTCATTGACCCTCTTTGGACCGGAACTCTAAAATTACCTTTACACCTAACAAATCACATAGATCTTTTATCGATGCTATTTCTCAGCATAAGCTCCTGGATGCATGGAGATTGTGTCATCCTGCGGAGTGGGAATACACTTTTTACTCTCCGGTCCATCACACCCAATCGAGAATTGATTACTTCTTTGTTTCCCATAATGTATCCCAAGCCCTTATTGATGCTGAGATTGGACCTATTTTATTGTCAGACCATGCCCCTGTTTCCATTTGTCTTGACATCCTTCCTAAGGTAAATACACCTCGGAGGTGGCGCTTTAACAATACTCTCCTTTTAGACCCAATCTTCATTTCGTCCTTTACCTCTTTTTTAATGACTACTTTTTGTTTAATCAAAACGACACCATGTCTTTTTCGGTTATATGGGATGCCTTTAAAGCATCAGCTAGAGATTTCATCATAAGATATACTGCCAAAAGCGTGCGGAGGCTCCGCAAGCGTTCTAATGACCTGTTCCATGAGATAAAGAGACTGAAGCAATCCTATTATTCTACGAACTCGAAAGAGTGTTTGTCTGCCCTTCTAAAAGCTAAGATTCAGTTTAATAAGGATACCACTGACAATGCCTCATTATATTTATTGAAATCTAGCTCGAAATTTTATGGAGGCCAAAATAGAGTGGGAAAAATTCTGGCAAACTACCTAAAGGTCAAACACAACAAACTGAATATCGAGTCCATATTTGATGAGCATTCTAGCTTAAAATTCAAAGACCTGGACATAGTGAATGTATTCTCCTCTTTTTATAAAACATTATATACAGCAGAGGCGCAACCCACAGATCTTTTGTTGTCCCAATTTTTTCCACTATTCAAAAGCCAGTACAGGCTCTTCCTGACCTTTCACCCCTGGAAGCAGACCTTACACCACAAGAATTGCTGAATGCTTTACACCACCTTAAGAAAGACAAAGCTCCAGGGCCGGATGGGTTTACAGTTGAATTTTTTTTTCACTTTTCTAGGTTGTTGCTTCCTAAGCTTCATTCTCTAATTTACTCCTTTTGCGCTTCTGAGGGTGCCGCTGGTTCCTTTTTGGAGGCACATATTTGTCTCATTCTTAAGGAGGGTAAGGACTTGAAGTACTGTAAAAACTACAGGCCTATCTCTTTGGTTAATATTGATTATAAAAAAAATTCCAAAGCCTTACGTTCTTCGATTGGAATCTTTTTTACCAAATTTATTAGGCAAGGAACAGTCTGGTTTCGTTAAGGGCAGGCTTATCACAGATAATACACACCTTTTATTGATGTTTTGTCCAAGTCCTCCCATCTTAAACATTCTCTTGCTGCGATAGCTCTGGATGCAGAGAAGGCATTCGATAGAGTCGAATGGCCATATTTGTTTCATGCTTTGAGATGGTATGGCTTTGGCCCAAAATTCATTTCTCTCATCTCCCTACTTTACTCGAATCCTCGTGCCGCAGTTATTGCTAATGGTCTACTCTCCTCATTTTTTGATCTAGGCAGAGGCGTCCACCAAGGATGTCCCTTATCCCCATTCCTTTTAAATCTAGCTTTGGAATCCTTCCTCTCCAAAATCCGCCAAAATCCAAACATTCATGGTTTTGAGATTAAAAAATCTCACATCAAATTTGCAGCGTATGCAGATGATATCCTGCTTTTTATATCACAACCGTGGGTATCTATTCCCGCTTTTTTAACCGAAGTTCGATCCTTTTCATCTGTTTCTGGATAAAAGTTAAACATTGACAAATGTGAAATCATGCCTCTCACCAAATACACTTTTAAAGAGGATTATGCCCTCTCCCATTTTTCTTGGAGCCCCAAACATATTAAATATCTAGGATTACATTTTGCTCCTCTAATCTCAGACACAGTTTCCTTGTGTATGAATAATTGTACTAAAAACTTTCCGGTTTAACAGCTAGGTGGCATCCTCTTTATTTATCGTGGTGGGGTCGCCTTGATACCATAAAAATGATGCTCTCCCCATAGTGCTGTACACTATTTCCAATATCCCTGTACCCATCCCTGCCAAATTATTTAAAAAAATTAATTCGATTCTCTCGTCTTTTCTTTGGAATAATAAGAAGCCTCGTATGTCATTGGCTAGATTGACTCGACCTAAATCTGAGGGAGGAGTTGGCTTTCCTGACTTTTCTACTTACCACAGGTCCTTCCTTTTACGCCAAGCTGCATGTTGGCTTATTGAGAACATAGATGATTGTCCTTTATGGACCCTAGTTGAGAGCCAATTTTTATGTCCTTTTTCTTTTCAAGAATACCTCTCCTTTACATGCAAAACGCAGACCTTGTCAACTCCTATACTTAAACTTACATCCTTGCTTTTGGGATCAAATTCTTTTCTAGCAACGGGGAGCTGTGACACATTCCTTAATTCAACGATTTGGCATAATAAAGCTCTGCTAATCCGTAATAAACCCTTCTACTGGAAATCCTGGTGCCAAAAGGGTTTGATTTGGATCCACCAATTATTCTCTCTTTCAGAATTTATATCCTTTCCCCAACTCAAGACAGCCTATGGTTTACATGCTTCCTCTTTCCCAAATATAACCTCCTCAAAATAGCGGTGCTGGAGTTATACACCAAATTTATAGATACGTCAACGGAGACCCATACTCCTACCCCTTCTCATAATCTTCATACCCTATTATGCACTCGACCCAAAGCCTCTACTCTTTACTCACATTTACATGCTTTCCAGGGGTTTAGACAAAAGTCTAAGGTGGAGGATGCTTGGGAAAGAGAGTTGAAGACGTCTTGGTCAATTTCTTTTTGGGGGAAAATTTGGACAAAGATAAGACAATCTTCAAGAGCTGTGAATACAACGCAAACACTGTTTTTTGTATATAATAGATTATTGATCTGTCCTAATATATTAAGCAAACAATATCCCTCAGTAACAGACACTTGCTGGACTTGCTCCTGTCCAAATGCTGATTTATTCCATACGCTGTTTTTATGATCCTTTGTTCACGAATTTTGGAAACGGGTATGGTCACAAATTAATTCCATTTTTGGTACTAATTTTTCATTTTCATATGTTCATGTGTTTCTGGGTAGTCTTTCCCCTCCTTGGAAGGATCATCCATTACATGTCAAAATCATTGATTTGTTATTAGCGGTGGCTTTCCAGCAAATTACTACGAATTGGAAGGACTTTTCAAAGATTTCATACCAGGCATGGTGGTATACGGTTTGCCACAATCACAGATTGGATACTTCTTTTGTTCATCCGGTTTCTCTGGCAACGAAACGCTTAAGTTTGTGGTCACCTGTAACATCATTTATTGATAGTAGTGCCAAACGTTTTCGTATATTGCTGCCATCTAGGCAGGAAGTCCTCAAACCCCCATGATTCCCCTGAACATTCCTTAGCTTCTTTATTTTATTAATTGGTTTCATGATTTATTCTTTGTATATTGCCTCTTATTTTCATTATATGTATTGCTACAACCCTTTAATTATTCTTATAATTCATTCATGTATTGTGATGACACTTGCGTAATCTGAATTGTCTTTGTAATACCTATGTTTTTCTTACCTTAATAAACTTTTTCTTGAAACTTAAAAAGAAAACATCTACTAACAAAACTAAATGTAACACTTCCCATGCATCAAATGGACCTTTATTCGGGAACTAATTAGTACTGTAACGTATGTGAAGAGTGTTTATTGGGTAAGAAAAAGCTGATGCGTGCTTATGTGTCTGTCAAGTAATATGCATGGACCTGTTTACACTGGGAGGTAGCAATTATATAGAATTTTGCAAAACATTTTTCTTGTGTTTCTTTCTTTTGTTATGAAGAATTTCGTCTTCTAATGAATAATATATTCTTGGACTAAAATGTCGAAGCATGTCCTCGATATTGTCAAATTTTATGTCAGTAATTCATTTCTCTCTGTGACAACTTGAGAGCATTATCTATAGAGCTTCATACTCGCTTGTTGAGTGCTGCAGTCTAATTTTACAAGCAGCATTCCCCTTAGGAAAATTTTGCTGTATCCATGTTATCCATGGAGGTATATTCAATTACACACCGAATAGGCCCATTGCATGAATCATTGTTGTGTGTCCGTGCTTTCAAATGTATCAAAGTACCACTATGCAAGTCTTAAGAAAGGCGTCATTAAATAGGCACAGTAATTAAACTATGTTTCTCTGAAAACTGCTTACACGACAACTGTATTGATTTATAAATTATGCCAACGAATATGCCCAGTAGCCCAGCCAAATTAATTAAAACAGTTCAACTAGGTGGAGCCTTGGCTCACATTTGATAGCGTGGCCTGAACACCAATGGAAGTGCATTAGGAGGTATGTAGAATAGAAGAAGGATAACAATGATACACTAAGTAATAAAGGGGCATATTATCAAAGGCTGGCGATAACATTATCGCCGCTTTAGCGTCCGTTTTCGGGAGAAAAGCGGCGATAATTCTATCGCTTTATTAACAAGGACACGCTAGCGCGTGTTTCCTTGCCTTAGCGCCCGGTTTCCTATCGCCTCGCCTCGCTAATGAGATGCAAGGTAGGCGTGCCCCTTACAACTACATAATAAAATATCGCTGACAGTGCTTCGCTGTATTTACAACGAAGCCCCGTCCGGTTTAGCGCTGATTTTTTTCGTGCTAACTGGGCCTTAACGCTGGAATTTAACGTCTGTTAAATTCCAGACTAAGGCATACTTTACATGGGGGGTGGATTGTGTGGCTAAGACCACAGGCCCTATCAACAAGGATATCGCCGTTTTCCATGGAACATCGCTGGAAAACCAGCGTTGTTCAATGGAAAACGGCGATATCCCCGCTATCGCTGGGATATTTATCGCCTCGGTGATACGCGTTGTTAATAACGCGCTAACCGGGTGATAAATTCCAGCGATAGATGGCGATAAATAAAAAAGCGCTAAGTGCGCTTTGCGATATTTATCGCCGTCTATTGATAATATGCCCCAAAGTCCTTTGATGTCAACAACACATTTAAGTAAATAAATGCACATTTCAAGAGAAAAATGAGGAGAAACCAATGAGGAGTTTTCAGTATCTGGGAAAATGATTGACAATCTATTGAATCCAAATGCAAAAAAGTTTAGCTCCATTGGATATGGAGGCTACGCTTGTGGCGCTGGATTGAGGAAAAGCTTTCAACACACTGGATTGGGTGTATCTGTGGGAGATGCTGACGCGCATGGGGATGGGGCAGGGTTTTCTGTCCTGGGTGCGAATGTTATATGCCGAACCCACTGCGATGGTGTGGCTGAGGATCATGGTGTTGGAGCCTATACATATACAGGGAGGAATGAGGCAGGGCTGCCCCCTGTCCCGCTTCTTTTCGAGACAGGATCTTGGAGACTATGGGGCATATTAGCAAGAACGGCGTTAAAATTATCGCCGCTTTAGCGGCAGGAAACTGCAGCTAAAGCGGCGATATTGGGCTTGATAATATGCCCTTGAGAATTCCAATAGAAGCCCATGTTCTGGTGTAAACATGGGCTTCTATTGGAATTCTCAAGGGCATATTATCAAGCCCATTATCGCCGCTTTAGCGGCAGTTTCCTGCCGCTAAAGCGGCGATAATTTTAACGCCGTTCTTGGTAATATGCCCCTGGGTGTTGTATTCCTTTCATAAGTTCTGTGCACATGCTGATGTTATGTTTTGCACTGCGTTCTGCATTCCATGAGAATGTTAATCATGGAATGCAGGAAGCAATGCAGTTAATCTGAAGGAGTCCTGCGTGCAGGACACATTGCTTTGCTGCTACAAATAAATTGGTATTTTTATACATTTTCTGCTATGATGTATTTGCTTTACAACATGAGCTGAAGGAGGTATCCTGTCATCTACTCCAGCACAGGAACAGGATACCTTGCTTACGCACGGATTTTGGATTTATTTGTGGCATTCATCGTTATTGTGTGTGCAGAATTCTGCACTGGATTATCAACAATGGTCAGGAGACCGTGTATGGTTCCTGTTTTTAGGGTGTAACTACTTTTGGCTACTATTTTTAGCGGCTAACTGTTTGTATTTTTTTTTATATTGCAAGAGCTTACCACAAGCCATCAATGGTTGTGAAACCAGGGGAGAGGATGTGGCCTTACGGCTAGAATGGCCAACTTCGAAGCTGGGGAACCAGGTTCGAATCTCGGCAGGGACGCTCAACATCCTTTGAGTTTTTACAAAGCAAAGGGGAACTTCCTATTCCTTGGATAAGGTGGAAGGAGGTGTTCTTCACAGGTTTTCAGGACTTTGCCTCAAGCTAGGTTAATGGATGGCAAAGGCGAAATGGAGATATATAAAGAATGGATTCTGAGGATGGAGCTGAGATTTCAGACCACTAACAACATTGCTTTGAATAGATTTATAATTTACAGTAGAGAACAAAAAGAAGAGGAATCATTTGATGAGTTTTTGACTGTGTTAAGGGCTTTTTCTATGCATTGCAATTTTGGTCCTCTAAAAGATGAAATGATTAGGGACCAGATTATTGTATATGTGTAAAACAAGAAAACCCAAGAGCAATTATGGGTTATGGGTGACCCCAAATTAAAAGATGCAATTTCCACGGCCGAGGCATTGGAACAATCTGAAAAGTGGATGTCTTCTGTAAAGAACACTAGTATACATTGAGAGAGTACAGAGGATATCTGTGTTGTAAAACGCCCTGCTGAAAAGAGGGCGGAAACTATTACTGCGAGTGGGACATGTACGAACAATTTTAGGGGGTGTTAGAAGAACAGATAAAACAAAGAGATGTGGTGCATGTTACAGGTGTGGTAGTACTGCACATATGGCTTCATACGCTGGTTGTCCTGCTATTAACAGAGAATGTAAGAAATATGGACTTGTGGGTAATTTTCCACGTCTGCACGGTTCTTAAGAAGAGTTGGGGTCAGACACGTGGTAAAGTATCTTGCACCACTGAAGCGTGTGATGTTAAATCGTGATGTGAGTGTTGTAAATCACGTGATAATGAGAAAGGGTTCATATTATCCATACAAGAGCATGGGAGAAGTTTAAATGAACAAGTAGTAAAGAATCCACCCAGGTACGTTGTTCATTTTTCAGGAGTCGAATTGGATCTCATGCCAGACTCAGGTTCTCCTTGGACCATTATTACTGAGAGGTATTTCATAGTGAAATTTTGTGATGTTTTAGGCACGGAATGTTCACAACCTTCAGATATCATTGCTGAGAGTTTTGATAGTTCAACAATTGATATGGATGGATATGTATATGTAAAGTTGGAATTTAAAGGAAGGTGTGCAGATATCAAGCTTTATGGAGCTGTGAAAGATGTGGATGTTTTAAGTTGGAGAGATCAGTGGAAGTTGGGTATATTGTTGAATCCACGTTGTAAAGAACCTGTTTTATTGTGTGATGAGGTTTATGAGTGTTGTATGTGGAAGAAATATTTGGAGAAAGTTGATAAAAGAGCGTTTTAAAAAGGTTTTCACAGAAAATATGGGAACATTGAAAGATTTTGGGCGCAAAATCAAATTGAAGACTAATGCAGTTCCAGTGAAGCAAAAGTTACGGGGTGAACCTATCAATGTAAGGGATCAGTTGTGGGCTGTGCTTAAAGAGTTAGTCAAAGATGGAATAATAGAGGAAATTGAGTCTGCTGAGTGGGTTTCTCTTATAGTTTTGGCTTGTAAGGCTGATCAGAAGCTTAGGTTATGTATTGACTTAAGAGCATTGACTTCCAATATAATAATTGATTGTCATCCATTGCCCAATATTAACATAGTGGTGTCAATGCTGGAGGGTGCAAGAATTTTTTCAAAGCTTGACCTGAGGTCCGCATACCATCAAATTGAATTAGCTGAAGAATCTAAACAGTTAACTGTTTTCATCACTCCCCAAAGATTATATCAATGACTAGGATGCCTTTGGGCCTGGCTTCAGCTGCATTTGTGGTTTAGAGAGCTACGTTCCACATTTTTAGAGATATTGATAAATATGTAAAGTGTTTCCAAGGTTGCAATGCTGTTCAGCTGCAATTAAACTGGTATTTTTATATATCTTCTGCTACGGTGTATTTGCTTAATGACACTGGTGTATACAGGTTGGGAACACTATGCATATTGTGTCAATGTATGCAGATGATACGTTCATTTATCTGAGCCATTCATCTCGCTCGGTGCCGATGCTGATGGCAATTATGGAGGAATTTGGTTGGACATCTGGGCTATGCATTAACAAACATACAATGATTCTCTTCCCTCCAGCACAGCTGCCAGGATGCCCAACAGTAGATCTCCCTGAGACATCTTTGCCCTGGGAAAAAGAGAGGTTTTGGTAACTGGGTATGCACATTATGCATTCACTGAGTCTCCAATACGGTCTCAATATGGGCAGGGTCCTTGAAAAGGCTGCATGCCTCTGTTGTGTTCTGGAACACATTGCCACTCTCAGAGATGAGCAGGGTGGCTCTGAGTAAAATGGCGATTCTGCCTCACTGCCGCTATGTCCTACAGAACTCCTTTTGTGACACGAAGAGGTCCACGTTTTCGGAACTGAATAGCCTCCTGGTAACCTTGCTCTGGGCAAGCAAGAGGAGAAGAATTAAACTTGAATTCCTGAAAATGGACCCTGACGAAGGCAGACTGGGGCTCCCTGATCTGCAGCTGTACTATATGGTCAGGATACTGCAATAAGCTGCACTGTGGTGCAAGGAAGCCGATAATTGCGAAAAGCGGCTCCTGGCTGGGCTAGTGGAGGAGGATGACCTTCCAAGCAACTAATGAGTGACGCGAGGGTACCAGAGGAATGCCTATATGTGGTACAAGAAGTGGCAAGGGTATGGGAACTAGCTCTGAAGCACATGATGGCGAAGCCCCCATATGCTCTACTGCTCCCACCTTGGAGGTTGAAGCCTTTTCAGCACATACAATTACTAATGGACATGCCACAATGGAGGGGGGGTGGCTGCCACAGGGTAGAAGATCTCTACCTAAACAGCGCTTTTATCACTATGGCCTAAGATCGCCTGTTGTTTTAGGAGAGGCCGGGTCAGTTTCTAAAGTATGCCAAACTATCTCATGCTGTCTGGGAGATCCAGCGGAACCGGTGGAGTCGTTAATGCTCACGACAATATTGGACCCAGAATCTAGTAGGGGCCTTATCTCCTGTTTGTATGCTGCACTGAAGAGGGACAGGCATACAGATATGATGACAGTTTACAACAACTGGCACGTGGATTTGGGGAACCCACTCACAAAGGGAGAGTGGACACACACGCATGCCCGGGTGGTGTAAACAGCAGGTAGCACATGCTTTAAGCTGACGCACTTCTTATATCTGCACCGAGCGTACCTCATGCAGCAGAGTATGCATAGGATCTTTCCAAACCTGTTAGAGAACTGCTCTAGGTGCAGCAGGGGGCCCCGCTCACTTTCTGCATATGACATGGGGGTGTCATAGATTGAGGGATTAGTGGACGGAGGTGGTGCTAGACCTCCAGAGGATTACGGGGACCCGGTTTGCGATGACTGACCGTCACTGTCTTCTTGGCCTCCTGCTGGCCCCAAAAAGGGGAGGAAGATTAAGTATAGATTCCCCTGGCTAGGACTGGTTTTAGCTAGACGTGACGTAGCTATCCACTGGACCAAACCTGCACTGCAGCACAGGTGGCTGGCAAACTTGATAGAGTGGGCCGTAGCGGATGAATGCAGACTTAAAAAACGTGCGGATGGACGAATATGCTGAGAGTGATTTAGAATCCTGGGGTGAGATGCTGGAACAACTGATGGAAAGAGCAGTGGAGGAGGGGGCCTAGTCCGATGGCTAATAGAGCTAGCCTGAAGTGGTGGCATGTATGTAGTGCTCTAAGTACGAATGGTGAGACACATTGAGAGAGTAGGATGAGCTGGTATGTGTTTAATTTCTTTTTAATATACTGATGCAGAGTGATGGAATGGCCCGCCTCACCCATGGACGTGTGATCGGGGATCTGCGGGTATGGTCCACAGTTTCTGTGAGGTAATGTTGTATTGTTACATTATTGACATGCTCATGTTGCCCATGTCCTATTTTGCAAACTTGAAATAAAAACATCTTTAAAAAAATGATTAGCTGAGATTGTTGGCTGTTTCTGTGCCCTGACCTTGAAATGAAATTACTAAGGCTATGCAATGGTCATTTTTTTGTGTCCAAAGCATACATCAGAATCTGCAAGAGCTACTCTTCACTCCTTATTTAGTACAATGAACTTATCTCCTCTGTAAAAAAAATATATTAATTAGGGTAGATGTTAGTCCACCACAAGTGATAAAGTCACTAACCTGTTATGTCCAGTCAAAAGTTTCAGTAATTTAAACTTGAGCTCAACCCCTAGTAGCTATGGCTCAGGGCAGACAGGTTATGTTTTAAGCACTTAGAACTACCAAAACAGTTGAAAAGTCAAATACAGAACACAATATAAATCCCACTCCAATTCTTACTAGAAAGTAAGTACTAATAAACAAATGGACACGAAAATGACAAAGGTCCAATATAGGAAACTGGAGATATAATTTGTAAAAGATTTAAGTACCAAAAACTTTTTTTTAAATTAAATTGCTCAATGTAAGCCAATGGTTGTGGTAGTCCAGGACCAAAGTGCAATTTCAGACCGACCACAATGAAGCCTGAATCGTAAGCATTGAATGAACCAGATGTAAAACAATTCTGTCACTTTCCCGATGAAAAACTTTGAGATTTCTTCTAATTCCCAATGCAGAATTGGACTTTGATATTTTCTGAGAAGAAAAATCCTCCCTGTGCAGGTAGCCTCTGGAACTGTAGCTGCTTCTGTGGAACCAAAGGCTGGATATCTGAAGCAGGCCGGTCCCGCTGGTGCCATGGAGCTTTGGAGATTTCTTCCTGAAAATTTACTAGTCCCAATCAATACATTGTTACAGAAAGTCCTTGGTTCTCCAATAATTTAATGAAATGACAAATATTTAATTTCAATAGTTGTCAATGTGAGGGGTTCAGATATAGCAAAAAGCACACATATGGCCATCAATTAGAACAGTGTTTCATTGTCGAGTGTTGAGATGCACATGCCAGTCCACTGTCCTTGATTCTCCTGAAATGTTCCTTCTTCCTTCTCCAGTTAGAAATACTGAAACATAGATATAAACAGTAATTATGAACATCCAGTGTCTATCATCCAATCATTAGGCAGTACACTGTAAATATCAAATAACAATCAAAAATTAAGTCAACTTTAGATGAGGCTCATGCTATGTTTTGCTTAGTATAAAGAAGATGGCTGATTTAATACTAAGCACAAACATAGCTTAATCCTCATCTATATTTACTTTAGAGGATTACTCCTTTAGCTATGAATCTAATAATGAAGCAAGTTGAGCACCCTTAGCCAAGTGGGGCTTGAGATTCTTGAAATACCCACCTCTAAAAATTCTACCAATGGGCTCTACTTTCCAAATGTTTTTTATTGTCTAATAGGGAGTGTGACAATTTTTTCACGGCCAGTAAATTCCAAAGCCTAAGGTGCCAATGAATTATTCGTGGGGTCTCCTTCTTGCCCTAGTAGGCCGCTATTATGGTCTTGTACCTAAACAATTTCATATCAATAGACAATCAGCTTTGTTTGATGTTTCAGAGCAGGGGAGTGCATACAAAGTCTTCGATAAGTTATATCATGTGAGATGAGGTTTACCAAAAATTTGGTGTGCGCATACCTAATTATTATATAAGTTATATAAGGTGAAATTAGGTTTCCCAAAATGTCTTTCATATTATGTGAGACTTCCTTTTAGAAGGGCTTAATAAATAGGCATACCCACTAGATATGTGCAAAGTCCCCTCTTTGGCCACAGTCTCCTGCACACAGGTCACTCAAATGAGGTAGAATTTACTTAATATAGATGGATAATAATACCAATCCAGAATTACCTTATAGTGTACCTCTCTACCCATCCTGAAGCCTCTCCCTACTGTTGATAGTATATTTGGGAAATTAGTGTTATAGAGGATTTCTGGATGTGGTGTGTTCTGCACCCCCAAATATATAAATTATTTCGTCATCCATTTAAATGGAAACTGCTAATCCAATTCCATTTCTTGGTCCAGACGAAGTGTAAGGTTAGGGATCTCTGAAACAGTGTGATTTATTTTAAATCCAGCAATGTTTTTAAATAGTGTGATCTGTTCTTGGACATTTGCTACTGATGTGTGTTGGGGAAGACAAAATCAAATTCAGTGGAACATCATCAGCAAATAGTGTTATTGTATGATGATCTTGCCCAAAAGGTATGTTTTGTATAGTACTATCTTTTGTTTTTTTGATGGCAAAATGCTCAATACATACATCAATGAAGAGAGGGGAAAGAAGGCACCTCTATCAAGTTCCTCGTCCAAGCAGAACGGCTCGGGATAGGTGACCATTATTCTGGACATGGGTAGCCTTATACTAACATGCCAATAAACTTAGGGCCGAATACAAAGGGATTTAATGTTTTTGCTAAATATCTCCAGGCCACCAATTAAAATCATTTTTGGCATCTAATGAAGCTAAAATTGTTGGTATCTTCCTCCTTTCAATGTTCTGTCCATGTGGACTATTTTATGAAGATTATCATGTGTTTGCATTGCATACCTTTGAAGAATGTGTTTGATCTGTATAGGAGTTGGTTATATCCAGTCTGTTTGCTAGTATTTTCCACAGTGACTCCAAGTGGTTCCAAGGGTTAGTCTCTTGTAACCCTCTGGACTCTGCAACTGTGATCCCTATCTTGCCAAGTGGTGCCACCCAAGTCATGCACCTTTCAAAGTGGGCCTGAAGGTGCTCTGCCAGCCCATCTGTGGATCCAGCGAAACCAACGCATCTCCTCTGCTGTGCGACACAACCCCAAGCAGAACTGACGCATCACTGCAGAATGGATTTTCCTAGTGCCAGGACTCTGCAGTGCGGTCTCTCAGCTCCTCAGACCTGATGAATGCCTTGGCTGTGTGACACAACCTCGACACCGGACTTCCCATCACAATCCTCTCGTCTACAGCAGCCTTGACAATGGCATAGGATTTCGCACTGCAGCCTTGCAGCCCCTCAGGACCACTTTGACTGCGCCACGCATCCTCAACACCAGATTTCAAAATCGCAAGATTCCCTCATTGACATGATGCAAGAGCTCACATCTAAGCCTGGCAGCTCATCAGAACAGACACTTCACCTCAACTGCATGACGCATCCTCAACGCAGGACCTTTCAACGCTCCACAACCAGGATTTAAGGCACTCTTGTTCAGTGGGCCTAACTGGGTCCTTGTATCCGGCCCGCGCTCCATCGTGGTCAGCATGAACTTGTGACTTGTTTCTGGTGCGGTGCTCACAGATATTCACATTTGACACTTAGTGCTTTTTTGTGCTATTTTCACTGAAATCTTAAAACCTGCATATCTCCGGTTCTACTGATTGGGTTTTTGTCATTTTTGTCTTGTTTTATTTATAAAAATTACTCTAATATTCTAATCTGGTGTGGGATCCTTTTTGGTGGTGTGTTTCTCACTGTGTTACTGTTTGAAGTGTTGTACAACCAATTCACATACTGTCTCTGAGATAAGCCTGAATGCTCTGTGCCAAGACACCTGAGAGTTGAGCACAGGTTAATTTAGGGATTGTGGTTCCTTTTTGAGCAGGGTTTCACCCCCCCTCATGTGATCCTCGATACAATCATTGAGTTTGATTAGAGTTTCACCCCCTTAAATGTTTAACACACTGATGGAGGGGGGAGGTAAGACCACCGTACATCCTCCCTAGTTAAAATTCTGCATCACAACTGAGTACGGTAGCTCCAACAATAGAAAGATTGACTATTTCCCTATTTGGGAAAGTAAGTCAGGGCCCAATTTTTGGATGTCACAGGCATACTGTCAGGATGCATAAGGTAACCATTCTTTTGGAAGAGGAAGCCTCACACAGTTTGTGTCATGCTTCATTATCTGCAACCTTTCCCCACCCTGGTAGGACACTGCGATCTGGGCAAGCTAAATCTCCTGGTGGACTCGAGCGAAGGAGGGAGTTCTTAGATAAATATCTACTGGAAAAATTGTGAGATTCAGATAAACTAAAAATACCTTGTGGTTCCTTGGTATATCACCTTTATTAAAGGGGACCTTTGGTATATCTAAAACCAAGAATGAAATGGTGTTTGAGGATAATGGCTCAAACCGTCTCCCTAAGCCAACATGTTTCTGCCCTAATGTTTAGCCTATGCAGGTCTGGGACATTGTTCAGGGCTAAGGATCCCTAATTAATATGGCCTAATCACCAAATACACAAGACAATAAAACCGGGATACCCAGGGGAATCCTACTCGAGCATAGAGATATTAACCTATGAAGGTAAAATGATATAAATAAAAATTAGAATACATTGAATTTTCTCCGCCAGCATTTAGATATAGCATATTGTTGATGTGAGCACACAAGTGAAACTGCATAGCACGCCACTGAAAAAGACACATGTGATAGGTGATAAGACACATGCACAGATGGCGCACATGCATCGAAAACAAATTAAGCCAATTCTTTTAAAAACATGACTATCCCTTACCCTAATTTTAGGGGCTACAGGATGCTGGTCTGGGAGAGAGCGATGTCTGCTATAGTCACATACTAGTGAAAGGTAAAAAAGGGAGGAAAGTAGGAGGGTAAGACAGTTGCCTGCAGTGTAGAGGAACCACAGGGTCAGTCTGCCTAAGGGGAGCCTTTAATGTTGTTCGTTAACTAGTTAGAGCAACTAAGGAAACACCAAGGGGTCGTGCAATGGGTGATGCCAATGCCTGTTCAGTATAGTATGACCTATCACTTTCACAGCGTTCATGACAAACAACTCAGTATTAATCATGGAGGCTGTAGGTTCTAGTCATTGGTGGCAGTGGGATGCTGTGTAGTTGTTTATAAGAGTATTCAGCATAACCTTAAGGCCCCCATGTTACCCCAGTTAACGAGACTACGATATATCACCCTGGGCATGTAAGGTATCTTATTCTGTTAGAAAATGCTGAAGATTGTTGGTTATGAAAGTTTTCTTGACCCCACCCATATGGAGCGACACCAACATAGGTAATAAGTAAGCACACTTGTCAAAAATGTATTTGTCCTAAAATTCAAGTCACAAGAAGGAGGGACGAGGGAAATGCCTGTGCGATGATCAGACACCCTATTGGTAACATCCTATATGTCTATGTCATAATAGCCCCCAATCAAGGTGCCTCCCTGGCACTCACTTCGTCAAGAGGATCATCATGTGGATCCCACTCGCTGGTACGGTGAGTGGGAGAGGCCGCTCATTTTTTAAGCATTGACGCATACAGCGGATGTCACCTGCCAGAGCCCCGGGGGTGAGCTGCGTGCATGAGGCAATGGCAAAGGTAGTTGCCATGACCCTCAAGCCTAATTTATAATCAAGAGGGGCAGGAGGAGATTGCTCCCAGAATGGGAGAATGAGGTTGCTTATTTGCCCATGTGGGGCTCATTGTATAAAGGCCAAATTGCAATCCATCATAAGGAGTAAAGAATACCTGCCTGGACAATATATGTATACATCCCACCAAATACAGTGTTTATACATTTTTTCTATGTAAAGCCTGCTGGCATCACTGCATAAACAGAGGGCAGAGCTTGCTCCCAGCATGGGAGTGGAAGGTTATATATATATATCCCCACACGGAGTACTGTGCATGAGGGCCAAAGGCCCAGACATCCAAATAAATGCTACACAATAACATCTAAGGCTCCCTGTCTTCCTTTTTTACTGATTCTTACAGATAATTACAGACAGAAAACCATTTATTTTCCGCTCTGTATTTATTTTTAAATGTGGATAAAAATGGAAATTTGGTTGTTTTTGAGTGATTCTAGATGCTGTCAATCATGACTGCCAGGCCAATAGCTGTGCGGATTGACAGGCAAGGGTATTAAAAAAATAAAATAATTTTAGTAAAGAACCTTAAACAGCAGAAGATTTGCACAACCTTGATACTAAAATTTGCATGTTTTCTTATAAGTGCATATTTTATCATCTGAGTGTGTATATATCGTTGGAACCTGTCAGGCGTTCAGGCACGGGTGTACATTAACTGGTTGAATAAATGGAGACATATACACATTTCAGCTTCATTTCTTCACAAAACCTAAAATAAATATGGATAAATACAGGTAAAATTATCAGAAAATAAATATGGATAAATACAGACGGAAATGACAAAAAAATAAATACCATAAAACAAGGAGCCCTAATAACAATACCTATATATGTATGTAAACCGACTCCAAAGGACTATGGCAATGGGGAAAAGAAATGAGCCCCTGATGTATTGCTCAGTGATAATTAGTATGGGGGTCCGTGGGTTTCAACTATGTGATGTCTAGGTATAGAAATTGCATTAGGAGGTAGCACCACATTTCTCAATCATGCATTTATGCTTGTTATATTCCATATAGGTACCCTATATCAGCGCAGGTAACCTTGTAACCTTTCACCTATATTCTTCCCTACATTACACACATAACGGTTCTTGGGTACTGACCTTTTACCTAGATATGACACTGCATTCAGAGCGCAGGATTTTCCCTGGTTCGATTCTCATACATTATGCAAGAGGCTTCTTGGAAGCACAGCAGGACTAACAGTAGGATTACCATCTCCTGTATATTATCTCTGTATAAAGTTCAGGCCCAATGTCATCCTTTAGGCCGACACAGTAACACAGCAAGGTAGGACCCCTGGGGAGACCTATGGGTATATATACAGCACATCTTGCTTAGGAAGATAGAGGAGACCGAGACTTCCCGGCTGACACACTGACCAGAGACGCTGAGGTTCCTGCATGCAGACGCTCCAGCTCGGAGTGGTCTAACATCCCTCGCGGGGTGTTCAACTCGAGACCAGGACGGGGTCCCATATTCTCTCATTCTAAGGTAATGGGGTTGACTAGATCCTAGAGGGATTCTTGGCATATCACCTAAACAGATACTAGGTACATTTAGGTACATCTAGTTAGGGAGACATCGTACTAGTACAAACTTTTTATCATGTGTTTTATGTACTTGTACATATTCATGATTTCAGCAAGATGGTAGAACTATACCATCCCTTTACTTTCGTAGTACTGCTAATCATATATCTCTGCTACTGTCTAATGGTTGTTGCAGCTCATCTATTCTACACTAGAATAACAACTGTTCAATAAATACTTATTGAAAACGCCCAGCCTGTTTATTCTGTGTATCTCTCTTAGACAAACTAAGTAAGCACGAGTGACTGAGCGAAAGGTAGTATATTGTTTCCATGATTCTGAGGGATCAGGGTTGTCATGTTCTGAGGTTGCCAGAATCTATTCTCTTCTTGGTAAGAGGAGATTATAGTGGCACTGTGAGCTAACTATTACAGATAGGCTAACGTATCCGGTGGGGGTGCATGGAATCAGTCTGCCACCAATTCCACAGTTTATGTTATCCAAACGCGCAGATCCTGTATAGGTTATATAGGAACTACACGACATGGCGCCGCCAGCGTTGGTTGGGTACTAATTTAACAGTAGAATCTGAGTAGTTCAGTTGTGCTATTCTCAGAGACCCCTGTGAGAAGTTGGCCTGGTATATGCTGTCCACTAGTTATAGTGGGCACCTTGCACCAGTCCAAACAACCCCTTATTGATGATAGGTTTAAGACAACCTTATTTGAAAGCTATCCTAGTGGTAGCTATAGAGAGCAGCCTTCAGGCTAAGTCTTGAAGGAGTGTAAAGCAGCTTGTTTTACCAGTCTATAATCTCTTGAATGGCTAAATGAAAGGAGACCACACCAGGTATATATATAAAATATATGTATTTATTTCTAAACACACCTTACTAGTCTCTTTATGAGGCTAGAGGTCAAAGCACATGTGTTTCACTTCAAATATCACAGTAAATTAGCACAATATACGATAGGCCCTATAGGCGAACCAAACCATATATTAAGAAAGTGGTATAAGAACCATGACTTGACTAGACACAAGGCCTAGAGCCTGTGGAATCGCTGGGACCCCAAGGAACCACCCAAGGTAGTGACACAGGGGACCCACGGGGGACGTGTGCAGTGTGTGAACACAGCCGCGAACTCCGTTAGCTTCTATGGGGAAAGTCGCTGTTAGAGTTTTAAAGTTTAGGGACACTTAGGAGTGGACTAGGAACAAACCCTTTTGGACTTAGATGGTTCTAGGGCCAACACCCACGGGAGCACCGGAGTACTTGTGTTACCTCACCCAGGGAAGCCGGGTGCATAGGTGTCAAATGGTGTCAGGTCGCGTCGTCGTTTTCAATGGCAGCTTGCTGAAAAGTGCTGCTGCCGGGAAGAGGAGAAGTGTCCGAAGAGATCCAAGCCTGGATCGAAGATGTAAAGAACCTGAAAGCAGAGGGGACAGAGTCTGGGTCACTTGCCAGTGACCAGGGGCACGATAGTCGAATGCCCACCGATGTCGGGTGCTTCAGGTGCTAGGAGGGGAAGCTTGACTCTTCAGCCATGAGGACCAGGAGGTGTCGAAGACAACTAGGAGCTGGATTCGAACTGTCCCATAAAGGATGTCAAGTACTGCAGCATCGGTGCCCGGATTGGACACAACAAGCCTTGGCAACAGCAACCCACGCAGGAAGAGGAAAGATGCTTCGGTGCGGACCAGCAAGGTCCTGGAGACTCCCCAAGCAATGGAGAGTCAGGGCATGTCTGGAGCAACCAGAAAAGCCCAATTGAAGTACAGTTGTCTTTCTCAGGGACCCACAAGTCGATGGACAAGGGATCGCAAAGGGACCTCAAGAGGAATCACAAAATGGCAGCCCACGGGTCACTCGGAGTGGGTAGGCCAGCAATCTTCAGTGAATTCACTGCTTGGGGTTAGGGCTATAAGTAACCCAAAGCACAGCCTCTAGGATTGACAAGAAGCATATGCACTTGCAAATGTGCACAGTGTCCAGGGGTTCCAGTTCCACGGTACTCACGAGGGCTACGGGTCTCAGCTTTGCTGGGGCCTCGGGTCAGCCTCTGGTAAGTCTGGAACCCCACCTCCTGGGTTGCAAAGTTGTCAGCGTCCGGCGGGAGCTTCGGAGATGCAGACCGGGCAGATGCGTCTTTGGTGCCTGCCAAGCAGGGGAGTAACTCCTTTACTCCAAGGGAGATTCTTCAGTCATCTAGTCGTGTAGATCGTCGAAGTTCTGGGATTTCTGTATCAGAGTTTCGTCCAGGTGTAATCTAAAGTCCTGTAGTCAGGGGTTCCTTCTTTATACCCAAGGAAGGGGTTGGACTAACTCTGGGGACCCACCTATGGGAGGGTTTGGAAAGAGGGGTGGCTACACCCATTTCCTTTGTCCATTTTTGCGCCAGAGCAGGGGCTGGTAGCCCCTGCAACCAGCTTGAACTGGACTATGCACAGGGACACCAAATGTGCCCCCAGTGCAGGACTTCAAAGCACTTTTGGAGTGCACCCACCCAGCCCCAATCCACTAAGGCCTGTCTGGGAGGTGGTAACACCTCCCTGTGATAGGAAACCTATTGTCCAGGCCTCCCCTGCCGGAGTTTCGGTCGGCAGCAGGAGGCCAGACTTGTGTCTGTGGCTGGCAGCATCCATTTTGTAATGCCAGGGCTCTGTTAGCTGGTACCGGGTATACCGGTGCTGTCATGTCTCTCCCTCTAGAAGGGTGGGATCATACTCCCACACCAGTTACTAGTGTGGGAGTATGATTCCAAGGTGTTTGACACCAAACACGACATGTTTCCGTGCAGCCACCCCAAAGTTAGCATTTACCGCAAGGTTATAATGCACTTAAGAGTATATGGTCAGGATGCCTCACAGACAACCCCGGAGGATAGATTCCGAAGACTGCAGAGGGGCTCTGCTCATGCATGGGCACCCTCTCACACAAAACCAGGCACCCTGCCTTCAGGATTGATAAGGCCTGCCATAGGGGTGACTGATAGGTTTATATGTGCAGTGATAGGGTGAGATATAGTGAACCTATATCTCGGTAAGGGGTGCAGGCACCACCTCACTCAGGCTGCTGTAGCAGTCCTGTGGTGTCATTTTGGAAGACTGCCCAGAAGTGGCATAATTCAGCCCCTGGTAGGCCTCTGGGGTACCTATGCCCTGGGTACATAGTATACCATATACTAGGGACTTATAAGGGCACCCCACAATACAATCTGTGGTGTACCTAAGGTACAGGGAATCAATTTGGAGAGGAAGCAGCTAGGCTGGGGTCCTGGATAGCAGGGCCCCAGCCAGACTAAAGTCGAAAAACAGTGAAACATCAGCAAAAAGTGGGGGTAACCATAAGAAGCAGATCCTACTCTCCTACAACCCCTACTCACAAAACACCAGAGACGTCTGGAGTGGGTGGGCACAAACTCCGCCACAGCTGAGTAGGCTACAAAATCCTATTTATTGGCTGTTGGTTAATCAAGCTTGAAGGACACAGTGTTCCTAAAATTGTGCATAAACACCGTATCTTGGTTTCCTTGAAAACTATTTAGTGTTCTAAAAACAATGACTAACCAAGAATTAGACCCACTGCAACAAGCACTGCCCCTCTCTGAGGAGGAAGATGCAGATGCAATACAAATTGCACCAAACTTTAGAAATACAGTCACCCTGAAACTGCTAGAGCATGGTCTATAATCTAGGGGTGGCATAGTAGTTTGCGTGATTGAGGCACACGAATCAAACAGAACGGAGGTATTTTATTCGTGGGTTACATTCCCAGCAGCAAATGCAAGAACAAAAACATTTCACTCATACACAGAAGGAGATGCACCAGTGGAATATTGTCCATTCGAGGATATTGAGGTTCCGCTTACGTACCAGGAACACTTATACTGGTTTAAAGGCACCCTACCCCACATAAGAAGAAAAGTAAGACTCGGCCCGCTCGGAAGAGAAGGGGCAACATGGCCGATATTAGCAGCCTACACAGCACATCCTGACATTGAAACAATGCCACCAGGAGACTTACTCACACAACACAAAGATTTAATTAAAATATACAGAAACTTGACGCAATTCGTCAGGAGGACACTTACAGTCCAACCAGCGATAGTTGCAACTAATGGAACTCAAATTCAGGGTACAGCAACTAAAATTACACCACAAACATTACACGCGGTAATGAGTAAAATGCCCACAAAACGTGAACAAATGCCATTCTGGGTAGCTCAGAAAATAACACAGCTAGAGGCAGTATTACCGAATACTACCCCGTATGAAAAACACAGAATGCTAACAATCGTCTTGCCCATGGGGATGACACCACAAGTAGAGGATTGTACCACTTGGGGTACAGTCTTTGCTGCTATTTATACCAGAACACATGCTATCCCGTCATTAGCAGTAGTACCAGACGTATTGAGACAAATACAAAATGAGTACGGAGCAGAGCCTGCCCTAAACTTAGGGATGAAGTTACTAGGTAACTATGCCCAGGTATCAGCCATAATATTAGCTAATATTAAAGGGGAAGCAGCTTCAGTGGCTATCCGCCAACGCCTAAGGGAGTTCAGTCCTTTAGAACAACAACACAAACTACCAAAAATAATTGAAACTGCATATGCAGAATTAGGCAGAGACAGTTTGGGTGGGAAAGCTTTAAAACCACAACTGATGGGCAGTCCTGAAAAAGACACTTCTAAGCAGATACCTACTTCTACAAAGAAGAAGTGGGACAATAAAAAACAACACAGCTTTAAAGGAAACAGACCTCAATCCAGAGGTAGATCTCCTCCACATGAGCCCTCCGAAAAGAGGTATAACCTAAGGAATATGGATAACATTAGGAAACCTGACAGGTATCAGGATACTGATACACGTTCCTCTCGTTCCTTTCAGGGTTCATCGAAAAACTCAGAGAGGGAAGGACGTCAGAAAGGCAAGAAGAGCATACAAAGTCCAGAGACAAGCAGCAGGCGCAAGATTACACTTCTAAAAAAGAAGAAAAACCAAAGCAAAAGCCACAGTTCAAAAAGAAGAAGGTTGCAGGTCTAAAGATCAGACATGCCCAGAATTCTGAGGACTCGAACACTGAACGTGGAATGGGCTCTGACGATGCTAGATAGTGCGGCAGAAATAACAATAGCTCGCCAGAACCTGATGGAATTTCTGGTGACAGCGGACTTGAATGATTATATCACGGTAGAAACACCCGATACTAGGGTAAGTGTCCCACATAAAGTATATGAAATAATGCTCCAAATGGAGGGGAACAAATGTAGAACAGTAAGAGGTCTCTTTTGGGAGAATCTGAAGTTTGGTTATGATATTTTATTAGCTGAACAAGATTGGCGGCCAGCATTGGTCATGGATTGCCCTAAAGGAGACACAGTAATTCTTCCGGCCTTCTCAGACCATATTCCCAGGCACCTACAGCACACTTATGCGCAGGAGTGGGCAGTAGCCCAGGTTCCGGCATAATACAAAAACCATGTTGGATGGGATGAGGATTCAACCCACCACATAATTCCTTTAAAAAATACTCCCAACTGCGCAGTATTCAATAAAGCAAGAAGCTAAAAAACAGGTCAGGGAGATCTTAGATCAACTTGAGTACCAAGGGGTGATCGAAAATTGCACCTCATCAATGAACAATCCTTTGTTTCCGGTCATGAAACCTGACAATACATATCGTTTAGTTTTATATTATAGACATTTAAACACTTGCACTAAGACATTTGCAGTTCAAAATGCACATGGTGCCGCATTAATAAATAACATTGTGCGGAAAAAATATAAAACAACACTTGATATCTCAAATGGATTTTTCTGCCAAAATATAGCACCTGAAAGCAGGTATCTGACAGCCTTCTCAGCGCTAGGGACCCAATGGCAATTTTGTCGACTCCCCCAAGGGTATAAGAACAGCCCGGGGTTGTTTTCGGCCAGAGTAACTGAGTTACTTCAAAATTTGGATGAAGAGGCATTGTCCTATGTGGATGATATTTATCTAACGGACGATGACCTAGAGGAGCACTCTGAACAGAGTAAATACCATAATTCTGGGATTTGCATCTGAGGGCTACAAATTTAACTTTAAAAAATCAAAATTGCCCATCTCAGTGTCCTGTTTTTAGGATATGAGCTTTCAAGTGAAGGAAAAAGCCTAGCAGCCAATTTTTTGAAAAATGCGCGCTGCTTTAACCTCAAAAATCATGGAAAAATTTACAATCAATCCTGGGATTCCTAAATTTTGGTAGAACATACATTTTATATTACGCAGAAAGAGTAAAACCTTTCTACGATTTAATAAAACCTGATTTTTCAGTAAAACAATGGACACAGGAACATACAGATACACTTTGCTCCTTACAAGCTGACATGATAACTTCCAAACACTTACAGACAAGCGTAAACGTACGCAACCTGGTGATCCGTATAGTTGCGGGTCAATCTGGGTACACCTATCTAACATATAATGAAGGTGAGACAGTACCAATTGCATACAAATCACATTTGTACACAAATGCTGAGATGCGCTTTGCATCTACAGAAAAGATTCTAACAGCAGTACAGACTGCTGTAGTAAAAGAAAGATCACTGGCTATGGGGAAACGAATAATAGTAGTGACTCCGGTTCCAGCCTTAGAGGCTGTGACAAAGGCAAGCGTTCCTAACGCTAAAGCTTTACATCCGAGATGTATTCAATGGGCTAATTCACTCACTGCATCAGATGCAGAATACAGGTACGACCCATATTTAAAGACACAAGCATTTATGCAATACGAGCAAGAATATCCTCTACCAAACGAAATAATGCCTCTAGATCAGTATGAATATATAATTCATACTGACGGATCTGCTCAACCGGCCACAGGAAGTAAGCAACAATATAGCACGGCATGCGCAATCGTTAAAGGTCGCATGCAAGATGGAAAGTTCCACCCAAGTTGCACAAAAAACGCAATCTCTAGGAGACTGCACAGCACAGCTGGCAGAGTTAAAAGCGCTGATACTGGCACTGGTGAATACTGATCGAGTATTCCCCACACTAATTGTGTGCGATTACTTTTACTGTGTGCAGTCTTACAATGAATATTTGCAGCACTGGGTTCAAAATGGGTTCAAAGATGCAAAAGGTGGCACAATTAAGCATAAAAAGTTATGGGAACAGGTAGTGGAGTTGAAAACCGAACTACCGAGAGCTCACTTGATACATACACTGAGTCATCAGCGTGATGGCGTTCACGTTGATCCAGCGCGATATTAGCAAACAGCATTCATACACCAGATACTCACTTGGGCCCATACATTCATACTATGCTAATACTTACGCTGGGGTTGTCAGTTGTTACTCTTTATCAAAAATCCCTGCTACCAATTACCTTCAGATTGAAGAGTAATGACTTACCAATGAATCCTTTGCTAATTGGGAAGTTTAAAATGAGTGACATTCATTATAGTACATAATCCTGAAATAACCACTGAGTCAGGAAGTTTTAAAATGTTTATCTAAAGATTTAGCAGAGTAAATTACATAACCACTTGGTACTTAATCGCATATCACGGATGAAGCATAGAATAATAATTATTGATTAATGACGGTCCCTCAGAAAGGAGAAGATAGAGACAGCAGCGCAACTAAAGGTTGCATTTATATTTACCTAAGTGCGAGAACCAAACCCCTTGGCCAAGGAGTTGGAAAAGAATAGGACCCAGGAAGGATGAAGAGCAAAAGACCTCCTCCAGGATCAGGACAGGACCGGTGACCTCTCTACAACGACGCCTGCGTCGTTCCCCTCTCTGATACTCGACTTCTCCTCGATTCTCCCGTATCTTCCTTCTAATGGACTTGGCCGCCCCCTCTTCAGGACCTCTCTGGACAGCGGTTTAGTCTGCAATCGATCAGCTTGGCGGTCTGGAGCTCTTCTGCCTGACAGCATGAACGCCTGTTCTGACTAATTAACTAATGCTATATTCTATTATACCCTTCTACACCCATGTACCTCCCCTTAATGTTGCTAAAATATGGGACCACTACTTCTGATTGGACAGGGACAGGGGTTGATCCTCACACCATATTGATTTGGTTCGTATTCTGAAGCCCATTGTCTTTAAACTACCGCCCATCCAATTTTATACATTTGCTTTATTTCCCACCCGTCTCACGACAAATGTTATATATTCTTCATATACAAAGTTTCAATTTTCAACAGGAAAGGCAAGAGCACAGCAGCTTCGGCCATCAGGTCATGGCCTTGGACGACGTCCAGGTTGACTTCATTTTTATTCTTTGGCAGCCAAACAGGACACATGCGCAGAATCATTGTCTCTTGAGTTTCAGATCACCAACCCCAGGCCCAAGTTTACGAACTAATAAAAGTCAAAGAAGAAAATATTAAAATCACAAATAATATGTTTCACTGTATACCCACTCTTTCTACTCTATCCCCATTTACTTATAAATCTATCCCGCATTAGTAGCGTTAAGAAACGACAAATTAATAATAACACAAGAGCAAGCTGAAGCATGTGAAAACATCAAGCAGCCATTTTAAAGCACACTGCGCAGAAGCAGAAATTTCCCACCAAGCAAAGAAAGACGTCACAACACGTGATATGGTTGAGACATGCGCAGTAAGGTTCCCGCGCTTTAGCAGCCATTTTAGGAAAAGACAAGCGTTACTTGTTAGTTAGAACACATAGGCAAGCTTCCTTGCTATTCATGTAGTGTATGCAAAGTTAATATACACAATACAAGATTAATAAATTAATACTGTGAGGAGATTGCATCCGAGCAAGTCTCATTTGTGAGTCCTTGCTCCATCAATCCCCTCTCTGATGGCGTTTAAGAGCCATCAAATACTACCCACAATCAGATGCCAACTTCCTAGCAAATAGTTTCATTCTCATTTTTACATTTTCTATTTTTAACATCCCCTTTTAATTTCTTGTATAATTCACTTCTCCATTCTTCAAGTTCTATTTCGTCAATCTTTCTCTTCTTCCCTTTTCCTGTCACATTATATGTTCCATTCTTTCTACAACATTTGCACCATATTATTATTGTCAGTACTATTATTGCTAACCCTGCTGGGGGTACTAATATTTGACCTATAAGTCCTTTTCCTACATTAGCAAACCAGGTACCAATTGACGAGATACTATTTGTCAATCTTTCCCATACACTATCAACTTCCAGTGATAGTTTAAGTTCCTTCTCAAGTTTAGTTATATTCTGTATATACGTTCCAATTTCTGCACTTTTATCAGGAATGTAAGTGCAACAATGTTTCGTCTTCAGTAATTTACAGACTCCGCCCTCTTTTGCTAATATAATATCAAGAGCAAGTCGATTTTGCATAACCATAGATCTAATCGCAACCATTTCCGCATTAATCATTAGAAATCCTCCAGCAGTATCCGTTGATAAACGATCAACCACTGTAGACAATTTACATATTTTCCTTGAGTTCAGAATTATTCCCACCGAAGGTATCAATGCACCAAATATATCACCTACAATTTCAGAAAAACTAGCTCTTTTACTACGTGTTAATTCGCCATTGTTTTCATTGCTCCCAGTGTTTCTTTTTACGTGGTATATTTTTGGAAATACTATTCCAAAATAACAACTTCCATACCACCGTGCAGGAAGCCTAAAGTAAGCCTTATTCCCGCATACATAATAGATCCCAGGAAAAACTGAATCTGTTCCTCCTTTGATTCCCCAACCTCCAAGAATTAAGAAATTGTGTTCACATTCACTGGTACCGATGAAAACATTGTTATAATCAGTCCTTAACCTATGTAGACAAATTTTCCCCGTCTTTACAAAATCCAGAGCCATAGCAGCTTGAGCCTTGCCAGGTGTGTAACTCCCTTCTTTCTCAGCCCAAGGTGGCAAATGAGCCTTATGCTCAGAAGCTTTCCTTTGAAAATCTTGTCTTCTATTTTCTACTAACTTCAAAAATATATTTTCTTCTTCGTGTAAAGAACATGTTAGATTGTGTCTATGTGCATGTGTTATGTCTATTGATTTCATTGTTAAGAAAAATTCTCCCATAAACTGTGCGTCTTGACTACTAAGCACTGGGTTCATACTCTTTCGAATCGGAACCTCTGAAAATATCACATCTACGTTTGAATAATAATATTGAAGTCTCCCTGTTCTATAAAATAAACTAGATAAAACACTACATGATATGCCATATGTCAATGGTAAGTGATGATATGTTAATCCTTCTGCTACTGATTCGGGTAACTTCATACAGACATAACAATTACTAACTTCCATGGTATCTACATATTGAAATAATAACTTTGTGAAAACATTTAAACTAGTGTCGTTATCAGTTATTTCATGATGAAATTCTGGTTCATTTTCTGCCATTAGTTCTACTCTATTTCCCTTCATGTGTGCTGTCCTTCCTTTAGTTTCGTTATTAATCTTTTTATCCATTATCATAAGGTAAGGAACTGCTACGATCAGGACTAACCAAACTATAAGCACCATTACTAGACTACATATGCATATTGCACAGCATCTTCTACAACATCTCTGTTTTGGTCTCCCAGCAACTCTATCATCAGGCATTTCGACAAGGAAGATTGCTCTTCTTATCTATTTTTCGCTTTTCTTTATGTGACTCTTTTTCGTAGTCAAGGTGGTCTTGTTTCTTTCTCGTACGTCAGTTCTGCACTCGTTCCTTCGTCACCACTTTCACTTGACTCTGAACTTTCGTAATCTTCAAGAATAATGTAAGTCCAATCAGGACCCTTGAATTTGTTATTCAAAAGTTTCAGTCTTTTGCTTCTTCTTTTCTTAGTTCTGTTTTCTTGTTCGGTTTGACTTGTTACTTCATTTACTTGATCTGGATCTTCACTTCTGGTTGTTATGTGGTATTTTACTCTTTTAATGACACTAGGCCAATGATCACCTTTTCTTGTTTTCTTTGTTTGCACTGTTTCTTTATTTTTGTCTTCAGCAATCTCTTTATTTTCACTTTCTGACACTTTTTCGTTTTCTGCAATTACTGTTTTTCTTTCTTGCTCTTTTTCAGGTCTGATTTGCTTTTCTTCAGCAGCTCCACTGTGAGTTTCCAATAATTGACCTCGTGCTTGATTTATTTCTTCATGTTCACTTTTCTCGAGATCTTTTTCTTCTGTGTGATTTTCTTGATCTAACTGGTTCTGATCAGGGCTTATTGCACTTTGTACTTCTGCAGCCTGACCGGATTCTTCTAAACCTGTCTGTTCCTGCTCAAAACTTGTTGGTTCTTCGTTATTTTGAGCCCAGTTTCCTTTCCTTATCTGGTCCTGCTCAGGTTCTTTTATTGTATGTTCTTCTTTTCCCTGAGCTGCTTCTTCTTCGCCTATCTGATCTTCTTCAATTTCTTCCAATTTTGTTTGACTTCTTGTTCTGTAGTAGACTTCAGGAATTTCTACCACCGGTATCCAGTCCTGACTTGTGCTCGGTTGTTCTTCTGCAGCTTCTTCTGAATCTCGAGCCTGAGATTCTTCAGCTGGGCAACCTTCAGCTTCCTCAGTGATTGATGCTGACTGAGGATTTTCTTCTTCAGGGTCTGGTACTCTTTTGGTGTGGCTTACATGAATCCAATTAGGAAATCCTGCACACTTCACTGCTGTGTTGGTAGTCAGTATGACTTGACAAGGTTTTCCCCATCTAGGTGATAGACACGTCTCTCTGGTGTGATTCTTCACTACCACCCAGTCACCAGGATTCAGATCATGTTCTTGTTCAGGCTGCCTTGAAACTGCGTCTTCTCCGACCTGATGAGAGATAGAACGCACTAGGTCAGCCAATCCTTTGCAATAATCCAGAACTATATCATCAGATATATTCAGCAGTTTGTTTATGGGAACATGTGCTTGTCTCATTGCTCTTCCCATCATTATCTCGTGTGGACTCAGTCCCATTATTTCTATCAGGAATGCTTCTTAGGCCCATTAAGACAAGTGGAAATGCATCTGGCCACTCCAATGATGTTGATGCACACATTTTTCCCAGTCTGGATTTTATAGTGCCATTCAATTGTTCAACCACTCCAGAAGCCTCTGGACGATATGCATAGTGCAATTTTTGTTCAATTTGGAATGCTCCGCAAATTATTTGAATCACTTCACTGTTAAAATGTTTTCCTCTATCTGATTCCAAAGTTACTGGGAAACCAAACCTAGGAATGAGTTCTCGTAGTAACAGCTTTGCGACTGTAATGCTGTCACTCCTCCTGGTAGGGTAAGCCTCCACCCACTTTGAAAACAGACATACTATGACTAGTACATATTTCAACCCTCTGCATGGTGGTAACTGTATAAAGTCGAACTGGAGTCTTATAAATGGACCCTCTGCCTTTCCAATCTTCCCAAACCCGATTATTGTCTTTCTCCCTGGATTATGCATCTGACAAGTCAAACATCTCTGGCAAAGGCTCTCTGCTACAGCCCTGAACTTGGGATTGTACCAGTTCTGTCTGAAAAGCCTAATCATTGCATCTCTCCCTATGTGTGTGTCTCCATGATACATCCTGGCCATTTGAGAGAGCAGACAGTCAGGCATGACTGGTCTGCCATCAGCACAAATCCACACTTCATCATCTCCCCTTTGGGAACAACCCACTTTGACCCATGTTTTCTTTTCATTTTCATCAGCCCCATCTTGCAATCTTCTAACCTCATTCCATGTTTCAGGTGGCATATACAGCATAAGTTGGCAGCTGATTCCCATTCTTTCCACCCTTTTATTGACTGATAATCTATTTCTGGCACAATGTTGAGCCACAAGATCTGCATATCGATTGCCAATTACCACCCAGTCATCTCCTGACTGGTGTGCGGCACATTTCACCACAGCCAATTCTTTTGGTGATTGTATTGCTTCCAGCAATTCCCTTACAAACTGTCCATTTTTAATGGGGGATCCTGAAGAAGTCATGAAATCCCTCTGCATCCATAGTTGGCCAAAATCATGCACAACCCCGTAACCATATTGGCTATCTGTAAATATAGTTACTTTTTGATTCCTCCCAATTTTGCAAGCTTTTATCAAAGCAATCAATTCAGCTACTTGTGCAGATTTTACTCCTGGTAAATAGGATGCTTCAACTATTCCAGTTAATTCACACACCGCATAGGCTGCAGTTAGTTTACCGTCTTCATGCCTCTGACATGAACCATCAACAAACAGCTCCCTGTCTGGCTTTCTAAGGGGCTGTTCTTCAATGTCCGGACGTGGTTTCGTGCATAATTCTGTGACTTGTAAACAATCATGTTCTTCTTCTTCGTCAATTTTAATTTCCTCATGATATGGGTCTGGTAGTAAGGTTGCGGGATTTACTATTGTACACCTCACTATGTTCACATTTTCAGCACCCATTATTATTCTCTCATATTTAGTCAGCCGACTAGGAGTAAGATGCTGAGTTCGTGTTCTTGTCAACAGAATTACAACTGCATGTGGAACATACACCTTTACTTGGTGTCCCATCACAATTGACTCACTTTGTTCAATACTTAAACAGGTAGCCGCTACTGCTTTTAAGCAGCCTAGCAACGCGGCTGCCACTGGATCCAATGTAGCAGAAAAATATGCTATAGGACGTCTGTCTAGACCATGTCTTTGTGTTAAGACTGAAAGTGCACAATTTTCGCTCTCATGACAGAACAATGCGAAGCTTCTTTTATAGTCGGGCATGCCTAGGGCTGGTGCTGAGCACAGAGCATTTCTCAATTTTACAAAAGCTCCTACACTCTCATCATCCCATTCAACTGGGTCCTTTGCTTTCTTTTTTGTCATTTGAATTAGGGGCTTCGCTAACAAGGAAAATCCTAGTATCCATTGTCGACAGTAACCTACTATTCCTAGGAACATTCTCACTTCTCTTTGGGTTACAGGCATTTGCATTTTCTTAATCAATTGTACTCTTTCCGAGGTTATTCTTCTTTTTCCCCTCTCAATTTGGTGTCCCAGATATTTAACAGCTGTTGTACAGAACAGCAATTTTTCTGGTGAGACAAAATTGCCCTTCTTCAGCCAAATGATTCAATAGTGCTATGGAATCAACAACACAGTCCTCTCTGGTGTTCGATGCCACCAGTAAGTCGTCAATATACTGCACTAGGACTGAACTACCTGGCATCACTAGTTTCTCAAGGCACTTTTTCAATATCTGATTAAAGATGGAAGGACTTTCCGTGTACCCCTGAGGAACACGATTCCATACATAGACTTTGTTCTCAAATTTAAATGAAAAAAGATACTGGCTGTCTGGGTGCAATGGTATTGAAAAGAACGCTTGGCATAAATCAATCACTGTGAACCATCCTGCACTCCAAGGAATCTGGTATAGGATTACTGCAGGATTGGGTACTATAGGACAACAAGGTTCCACAATCTTATTTATTTTGCGCAGGTCCTGTACAATCCTATATTTTCCGCTAGGTTTCTTTAAACCCATTATTGGTGAATTACATGGGCTACTCATTACTTCTCTTAGTATGTTTTGTTCTACCATTCGATTGATTTCTTCAATGACTCCTGTCTTTACTTCTGCACTCATTTTGTACTGTCTAGTATTTGGGAAAATCGCACCTTCCTTTACGGTGATTTTAACTGGGTCTATTTTGGCCATAAGTCCTACTTCCTTTCCTGTGAAATCCCATACTATGGGGTTTACTGCAGTTTTTAATTCTTCTGGCAGCTCATCTTTTGTTATCAAAGAAAACATCTCATCTACCTCTGTACCTTGTTTTGCAATCATAAACTTATATACATGATCTTCATCTGGGGTTTGAACTGCCACACCATCTGGGGTGCAGAAAATTGTGCAATTCATCTTGCACAGTAAATCACGACCTAATAAATTTACTGGACTAGAATCACACACCACAAATTGGTGCATTTCTCTGAAATTTCCAATTTTAACTTCCATTGGTTCGGTAAGAGGTGTTCTAATCTTTCTATTAGCTACTCCCACTACTTGGATAGCTTCTCCAGAGAGAGGAAGGTCTGGAATGTCTGCTGTTCTCACAGTAGACCTGGTAGCACCAGTGTCCAAAAGAAAAGTAATATCATTACCTTTCACATTCCCTTCAACATATGGACCTGACTGATCTACCGGTAAGGATGCGCCAAGTACGCACTCCTTCTCCCCCTCTCCCAGGCACCGTCATGAACTGTATTGACAGAAATCGTCCTGTAAAAGAAACTGTGATGTTACATAATCATTCTTACCACTTCCTCCTTGATATCCGACGTCTGTACCGTGGTTTGCTCTGCTTACATTACCCTGAATAGGTGCAGGTGGCAACTGACTCTGAGGATTTACACCCTGCTGTGAGTCATTCTGCGTCTGTGGATTTAAATTTTGATTTGGGCCATTATTATTCCGAATCTTTTTACATTCATCCTTCCAATGCCCCAATTTTCCGCATCCATGACAAGGAAATTTCTTTTTAGCTTCTTCTCTACTCATTCGTCCTCTCACTTTTCCACCATTCCCAGTATCGCCATTCGTTCCAGAATCCTTTCCTTGATTTTCACTTGGATTATCCAAATTAATTCCCTGTTTCTCAGCCATTTTCACCTGTGCCCACATCACCTTTTCCTGCAATTTCTTGTGCCTATCCTCAATATCATCTCCACAGTATTTTGCATATTTCAGAATCTCATCTATGGGCTTGCCCTGCCAACACAACATGTGCTGCTTAATCATCTGACAAATCTCCGGCTTCAAACCATAAACAAATCGATACACAAACTGACTCATGTTCTTATCTCCAATGTCCTCAAATCCACTATACTGCTTAAATACCTGCAATAAACGCACATAATAAGCGTGTACCGATTCACTAGCTTCTTGGGTGGTTCGGTCTATTTTCACCCAATCTGTTTCTTTCGGTGGTATTTTGCCTTTCAGGTAAGTTATCACCTGCTGATACTTTTTCATTACATCATTTGACGGGGCACCTGTTTTCGGATCTCTAGGATACTCGTCACTTGGCCAATCAACTGTAATTTTACAATCGGTCCACAAATCTGCAGGTACCACTATGTCAAACAAACCATCTAAATCCTTCAACAATACCTTTGACACTTTCACAAACCTCTCAACCTGCTTGTACCATTCAATTGGTTTTTCTCTCAACTTTGGAAAATCATTCGTAAATGACAAAATATCCTGTCTACTCCATGGGACATGTACATAGCCCCCTCCTGGAACTTCTCGCATCGGATACATTTGATCTGTTTTCCCTGTTTCTTTCATCACATATTCAGAGGCTGTTCTACTGGATCATGCCTCTTCCTTTTTCTTTGCCCCTCGAACTCTCCATTTATCTAGGTCTCCCCATTTCTGTAAGACTATCATTAATTCTTTTACTTGTAACTTCCTTCCAGAGGCATTCATATTTTCTAAATCTTTGTCTGAGAAATCTGCTCTATAGGGTTTCTGCAATACCTTTGATCTCCCTATTTCAATTCCCATCTGCAGAGCTAAATCTGATAATTTTTCATGGAATATTTTTACATTTCTGGTGATACTTCTGCATATAAACAATAATTCTTCTTCATTGTAAGCATTTAGGCGATCTAGCCCCACATTTCCTGCTATTATTTCTTCTAATTCGACTTTTAATTTATAAATATCCAACATTTTTGGAGGTGTACACTGCTGTTCTGATCCTTGTGCCCACCTTTCTAAGTCTTCTGGACTAACTACAGTGACACTTTTTGCTCCTGATGAGGTTATCAAGTTTATCTCTTTCGAGCACCCAGGTGTAGTTCTTCTGGGAGTACTATTGACGGAATCTCGAATTGGTAAATCCATTAGAGATATCGTAGATTCACAATCACTAAAGTGATCTTCCACCATTACTGTTGCTTCAGGTTTAGGAATATTCACAGGAGTAGGCATAACTAACGGTGGAGGACAGTTTCCCTGACTACCATATAATGGAACTACTGGACCAATTGTTACAGGTATGGTCAAAGAGTCAGGATGCACTTTTATCTGTGTTATTTTCTGTATTAATTCTGCTCTGGTCTTCTCTAGGGCTTCTTTCTCTTTATCGTGAAGTATCCTACTGGGGGTGAAATCATGCATTACCTGTGGTACTAATGGAGTTTTTAACAGTGGGGCACTTGGGGTGCATCCACTTGTCTCTTCCTGATATGGTGGGGGGTTCCTTAATATTTCTTCTATAAATTCATCTTCGGAATCTCCATTTCTCATTAGGTGTTTTGTCTTTTCTGTGCATTTGCTTCCTAATTTTTCTTCTGCTGTTAACAAAGGATATAATCCTTCTGTAAGCATTGCCCTCCTCCATTGTTTCATCTGACCGTCCCTAGTCTCATGCTGGTTTCTTGGGAAAAATCCTCGATAACCCCTATTACTCCTGGATCGGTCACGCTCAAATGCCTCGGTTTCCCATTCCTCTAAGGCTTCATATTGAGTTAATCTAGGTCTGGGTTCTAGGTCATTCATCCTCAATCTCAAATTTTGAAGAATTCTTCCATTGAAGGTACCATTCTCGGGAAATGCTAATATTCCATCATTTTTGGTATATTCTATCCAATTCTCTATCCATACACAAGTATGATAACCTCTCTCCATCATCATGAATGAAGCGGGCGTTTTAGTTGGTGGAATGATAATTCCTTCCCTAGTTTTGATTGGTTTATCCTTTTTAAAATAGTTCTTAATCTTTTGCAGAAAGGACATTTTTCTCTTCTCTCCGTACATTCTATCTAATCTTTGGTGTATAAAATTATATTCTGCAAAACCTAGGAATCTCCTATCCGGACGAGTTCCTGTTAAAGTCGGATCGCGTTTTAACATGCAATTTCTATCCACTAAGATTTTAGCTTCTAGAATATCAACCAATCAAGTGTTGGCTTTCTTCTATTTATGAACAAATCCTAGCGCGGCCTTTCTGTGACGTTAGTCTGTCAACCCCTCCTTTACAATCTGCGCTTCTCTGTCTCTCGCTGTTTCAACCAATCCCAGCGCGGCACCTGTGACGTCAGTACTGCTTCTGACTACTGACCCCTCCTTTACAAGGTCTTTCCACACCAGCTGATTCAACCAATCCCAGCGCGGCATTTTCTGACGTCAGCTCCCTCTCCGGCAGCTGACCCTCCCTTTACAAAATCTTACGCAAACTTTATTTTCTCTATAAATCTTCAATTAAATTTCAGTAACAACATAAAACATTCGCTATCGTGCCAGTTTCTCTAAAAATAGAAAAGATAGTTTCCTCCCACACTTAGTAAAACCTTTCCGTTTATTAAACATACACTACGAGTAAAACCCTTCCGTTTACTCTTCACACAAGGTCCAGAAGTATCTGTTACTTCTTCAATGTTACCCTTTCTAGGTGATATAACATCAAATTTTTACCAGCGTACCTTTTGCTATTACTCACGCACATAGATTCCCTAACCAGTACTGATAGTCCTGCTTAACTTTTCAGTACTATTTCTGCCTGACAGATAACCTCACTGTAGTATGGCTTCCACTTACCATCTGCTATTCAATTTTCCCCGGGGATTCTAGACAACATAAAACAAACTTTGAATACACAGATGTTAGTTCATAAAAAATAAAATTCTCATTACCCAATTAACAAAGACTAACCATCCTCTGATTACCAGAAAACTGATCCAGCGCGATATTAGCAAACAGCATTCATACACCAGATACTCACTTGGGCCCATACATTCATACTATGCTAATACTTACGCTGGGGATGTCAGTTGTTACTCTTTATCAAAATCCCTGCTACCAATTACCTTCAGATTGAAGAGTAATGACTTACCAATGAATCCTTTGCTAATTGGGAAGTTTAAAATGAGTGACATTCATTATAGTACATAATCCTGAAATAACCACTGAGTCAGGAAGTTTTAAAATGTTTATCTAAAGATTTAGCAGAGTAAATTACATAACCACTTGGTACTTAATCGCATATCACGGATGAAGCATAGAATAATAATTATTGATTAATGACGGTCCCTCAGAAAGGAGAAGATAGAGACAGCAGCGCAACTAAAGGTTGCATTTATATTTACCTAAGTGCGAGAACCAAACCCCTTGGCCAAGGAGTTGGAAAAGAATAGGACCCAGGAAGGATGAAGAGCAAAAGACCTCCTCCAGGATCAGGACAGGACCGGTGACCTCTCTACAACGACGCCTGCGTCGTTCCCCTCTCTGATACTCGACTTCTCCTCGATTCTCCCGTATCTTCCTTCTAATGGACTCCGCCGCCCCCTCCTCAGGACCTCTCTGGACAGCGGTTTAGTCTGCAATCGATCAGCTTGGCGGTCTGGAGCTCTTCTGCCTGACAGCATGAACGCCTGTTCTGACTAATTAACTAATGCTATATTCTATTATACCCTTCTACACCCATGTACCTCCCCTTAATGTTGCTAAAATATGGGACCACTACTTCTGATTGGACAGGGACAGGGGGTTGATCCTCACACCATATTGATTTGGTTCGTATTCTGAAGCCCATTGTCTTTAAACTACCGCCCATCCAATTTTATACATTTGCTTTATTTCCCACCCGTCTCACGACAAATGTTATATATTCTTCATATACAAAGTTTCAATTTTCAACAGGAAAGTCAAGAGCACAGCAGCTTCGGCCATCAGGTCATTGCCTTGGACGACATACAGGTTGACTTCATTTTTATTCTTTGGCAGCCAAACAGGACACATGCGCAGAATCATTGTCTCTCGAGTTTCAGATCACCAACCCCAGGCCCAAGTTTACGAACTAATAAAAGTCAAATAAGAAAATATTAAAATCACAAATAATATGTTTCACTGTATACCCACTCTTTCTACTCTATCCCCAATTACTTATAAATCTATCCCGCATTAGTAGCGTTAAGAAACGACAAATTAATAATAACACAAGAGCAAGCTGAAGCATGTGAAAACATCAAGCAGCCATTTTAAAGCACACTGCGCAGAAGCAGAAATTTCCCACCAAGCAAAGAAAGACGTCACAACACGTGATACGCTTTAGCGGCCATTTTAGGAAAAGACAAGCGTTACTTGTTAGTTAGAACACATAAGCAAGCTTCCTTGCAATTCATGTAGTGTATGCAAAGTTAATATACACAATACAAGATTAATAAATTAATACTGTGAGGAGATTGCATCCGAGCAAGTCTCATTTGTGAGTCCTTGCTCCATCAACGTTGAAGGGAATTCATTGGCTGATGAAGCCGCAAAGGGGGCTGTACGCACGGCTTCCGTAGCTGCAATCACTCATTCTAGAATGAGAATAGACGGTGAGATTATGATAGCTATCAATGCTTGTCGCAAAAACAGCGGAGCAGTACCAAAAAGGTTTCTACTCAAGAAACTCCTACAAGTTAGATGCCAATAATATTCCATTTGCTCAGATTCCTGAAGTGGGGGATAGAGTAATTCCAAACATGGATCGTAGGTTAGGTTTAATTCTAGCAGCACACGAAGGGATAGGTTCTGCACATGCAGGAGTGACGGCGACGGTATCTTTGTTGAAACAACGCTATTGGTGGCCTGACTTAACAAAGCAGACTAAAGACTATGGGGCATATTATCAAGCACATGCGATAATTATCGCAAATCGCGCATAGCGTGATTTTCATTATCGCCGTCTATCGCTGGATTTCAGCGCCGGGTTAGCGACGTATTATTAACGCTTTTCACCCAGGCGATGTGAAATCCAGCGATAGAGGGTGATAACGTGCATTAGCGTGGTAAAGCAGCGAAAAATGACCTGCGATAATGTAAACCTTGATAATAGGCAGGTGTGGACTTAGCCCTGAGATCCACCTCCCATGTTACAGATGGCTAAGTCGGATTAATAGCAGGTGTTAAAATCCTGCGATAAAGGGGCCTTAGCGCGACTTTGATCATCGATTCGCGGGTCTGGGGCATCCTTGTAAATCTCGCGATGCAGTTGTAGCGATGTTTACCCATGTTGTTCTGTGAGGAACGCCCACTTTGCATGTCATTAGCGATAATAATCGCTGACATGCAAAGTGGAGACAAGACGGCTGCTAACTCAAGGAAACACGCGTTAGCGTGTCCTTGATGATAGAGCGATACTTAAATCGCCGCTTTTCGGCCGAAAACGGCCGCTAAAGCGGCAAAATTGGGCTTGATAATATGCCCCTATGTCTTAAAATGCGACATCTGCCAGCAGATGAAAGGTTCCACTGTAACACGTCCAGCGCAGACACCGCTGTTAATATCTGACAAACCACTAGCGTGTGTTTATTTGGACAACTGCGGTCCCTTACAAAGAGATGGGGCTTACAGGTATATCATGGTTGCAGTGGATTCCTGCTCAAGATTCCTATGGGTGTGGCCCCAACGCTCGGCTGACGCTCGGACTGTTATCAAAGATTTGCGAGTCTTTATAGGGACATACGCAATTGGAACATTACACTCTGACCAGTGCCCTGCGTTTAGCTCTCGGGCTTACAAGCATGCCATGTGAGGATTGGGTGTAGCGTTGCAGTACTCATCTCCGTACCATTCCGAGGCGAAATCCGATTGCGGAGAGAAAAAAACTTGACTTAAAGCATTCTTTAACAGCTAGAATATTAGGCACGTTGGGAAAGTTGGGTAAAACATCTGTATGGAGTCTAGCGAGCTTTGAATAACCCTGGGCGGTGAACTCTGCTCCGCTCGCGGAGTTTGCAGAGTTTTCTGCACTCCGCGGAGATCGCGGAGTTCTAAAAAACTCCGCATTGCGGAGCAGAGTTTTTTTCCTCGCTCGCGTTCATCAACCTCAAGTTGGCGACTGCGAGCGAGGAAAATCAACCTCCCGGCGAGATTGTTCCTCGTTTGCGATCGTCAACATCAAGTTGGCGAGCGCGAGCGTGGAAAATAAACATCCCAGCGAGATTTCTCAACACGGGGGGGTCAGGTTTCTCATTGCGAGTGGTCGCGTAAGCTCGCGACAGCTCACGTTGAGAAACTGCCCGTTCGCGTTAAGAAAGCTGCCGCTCAAGTAAAAATCTACTCGAGCGGCAGAAAAGGAAAGCAGGGACCACTTGCACTGTGCATGGTGCCGTTCGCAATGATTGCACAGTGTGGACAAGCATCCGGCACTGTGCAATCACCGCGAACGGCATTTTTCTATCATACTCCGCCGCTCGCGGAGCTCCGCGTAGTGCGACTGAGTTTTTTTTGCACTTTGCGGTGTTCTGCGTAGTGCAACTCCGCGAACTCCACCCAGAGTTAGCTTTGAACAACATGCCAAGAAGTTCTGTAGGGGGGGTCACTCCATATGAGATCCTATTTGGGACAAGAATGTGGGTACCTGATCTTGTTTGTGAAGGCGCAGTGGCGGATGAAAAGCCTTTTGACATCCATGATCGTTTGGCTGTTTTACAGGATCTAAATGAATCCAGGACACAACAAAGTAATGTCCACCTGAAGAAGATCGCCATTGGGGAAGTCAAATCAGTCACGGCGAGGCCTGTCTGGATCCCAAAAGTCGGGAATCTGGTCAGAGAGAAGACAGAGGACAAGAAAGAATTTTGGCCATCATACAGAAAGCCTGTACCGGTCCTAGCAATTGAAGGAACAAGAACTGTACTTCTGCCGCCTCTTGCCGGAAAAAAGGAGAAGAGATTTGTCTCAATTGACTTAATCAAACCACACTATGTGGCCGATACTGAGTATCGGGCCACGTGGACTCCAAAGTAGCAGGCGCCCTCCTCTCACTACAATTCAAGAAGTTCAAACGGAAAGACTCATCACGTTCGAAGAGTCCCCTGAACGGAATGAAGGACTATGCAACAATGCTATGGAACTCGTTCCTCTTGAACCTGAAGTTCAATTTCAAAATCAAACTCAAAATGAAAGACAACTCGCTATTCGACCAAATACAGATGTCTACGTCAACATGCCTCGACAAGAACAAACTACGATTTCTACAAATCCTGATGCAATACCAACATTTGATCGAACTGCTTCTGGCTACTTCATAAACTTTGATACGTTTTCTTTGGATCCAAGCGAACCGGAAACGACGCCAGCCAAAAAAACACGCAAGCAGCAAGTAAAAGACTTTCTGAACTTTCTTAAAAAGACTTACCTGGTGTCACCTTGGGTAGAAGTATGGGTAATTACTGGGATACTTTTCTTTCTTTTCTGGGTAGGCTTGGTAATAGTTTTTAGTATGCTTGTTAATGGAAGATACCTTCGACAAAGCTCTGCAGCCCAAAAAGTGAACTTACTTTTAAAACCACACCTATCATCTCATTGTGAACAAAGAGACTTGTCATCAGTGAACATTACAGCAGTTCCTATAGTTTGGGACAAGGTTGATTTCGATATATTTGGTCCGACCGAAATTTTAAGAATTCCTCATTTATTTAAAATATCGTTGAGTGATATCATTACCTCAAGTACATTTTCCGATGATTGGGATTTTGGAACTGTTAATAACATGTTGTCTGATTTGGAAAAATCTGCTGCATTTTCTAATAGTGAAACATTGGAAAGCACATCAGATTTCGAAACTATGTATTGTTATCAACACTATGGTCATCACCTTTTGCATAAATCTGCTAATCCTAGACCTGTGTTCACATACCACCAGCCGAAAGGCAGTTCAAAAACATTTACACAAACGTTTCCATATTTTTTGGGGTTTAATATGTCTGACCCAGCATCATATTATTATAAGGTTGCACCAGCATCAGCACAGGAAAATATGTTGACAAACACCAAACAGATTTACTCTGCTTCCTTTATTGCCCAGTTGTCTGAACGAGGTTTCGACTTATGGAAAGACACCATAGACTTAAAATCAGTCTGGGGTAGCAGAGAATGGCAAGTTCAGGGAACAGAAGCTTTGTTTAGAGCATGCCTCATCCCTCAACAAATCATGTTTTTGAATGAGACAGTGCAACAGACGTCTTGCCTTGGACTAGCCAAGAACAAAGACTTGAACACACCTCGGTTGCCAACTCCATCACACACCGAGGGTAACGAAACATCACAGAAAGAGGTTACAGTAGATGACATCATACAATACAACAGATCAGATCCCGATTGGAAAAAATGGTTGATTTGGTCCACAGACACTAATAGTTGTCAGGCAAGATTCAGGGGTAGAGCCGAAGAGTTTAGTACCCATAGGCCAGATCCACGTTATGTACAGAGACAACATCCAGGGGTAGTGACATCCTACAGTGTTGGGAAGTTGTGCCTTGAGTGGCTAAAAACCTCAACACTCACAAAGGTGAAACAACACTTATCCTTACTATCACAGGATGTGGATCTCAGGGATTTTTTATATGGTCCCAGACAACCACGTCAGAAACGTTTCTATTATGCTGTCTACAATGAAATATGGAAACATCACAACAAGAGGCCGCAGAGAGGTTACGTGAAATAGGTCTTATACACCTAGAAAAATCTCTAGCAGTGGTAGACAATGAGTTAACTACATTGACCTCCAGGATATATTCCTTAGGCAACATTGTATCTTCTGTGATAGACATACTAGAACAAGATTTAGCCATATTACAACACTGGCAATCTCAATTACGTTCTATTATGTTACTAAGCTGGACGCTGCAATCTTTGCGTGCAGGCTATGTGCCTTGGCGTTATATCAACAGTACGTCTCTGTTTTCTAAATATAATCTAACAGATAAACAGATAGAAATGGCACAAAACGGGAGCAAAATATACAATGCTGTGTATCGAAAAACTGGATAGATTAGCATTTACAGTGGCAGAATCACCGTCCACAGAATGGCTAATCCATGGCCACATAACTATACCGGTCACTACTTTTCAGTTTCAGTATTGCCTTGAACAAAAGCAAGTAGGCAGATATGACGAAATGGGTAAGGAATACATTAAGGAATCATGGGTATTACCAGACAGATTTCGATGCCGGAGTGGGGATCGAGAAGTATTTATGAGCGGTACAAACTGTGAGAACGCTTTAAGTGGATCACTCATATGCCAGGATATAATGCTTGTAAAGGTTCTGTGGCGAACCTGTCCGCCATTTGAGGGGTTTACCCAGCTGCTATGATTACTCCAGCATTCAGGCTACTTTCGAATGGGAGTTACTTGATGCTGAACAGTCAAGGCTGTTGTTGCATGCTCCCGGGCATTGCATATCTGGTAACCGTGAGCTCCAGGGTTACTTGTTGTATGCAAGTATTGTTTCCACCGACATATACAATCAGGGAGGCCGCCGTTATGGCCTTCACTGAATGTTTCTTTAATACGGCTTGATACTCTAAGCAGAATGAAAGCCATGCTTCTACAAAAGTCTGTGCCCTTAACCTCAACTCGAGAGACTTTTGATCTCCAGATTGCAAGGTCTTCGGCAGAGATACAGGCGCTAATTCATACAAACTGCCCTTTCCATTTCGCAGAAATGGTCAATCGCATCTTTAACATGTCTGATACGACAGGCATAGTCCACCTATTTAAGACCATAGGTTCTGGACTTCTGAGCACCTTTCAGACGGTACTTGGAGTTATCCCAAATTTCATACACTCCGTATTTGGAGGCATCTTTGGAGGACTTTCGCTCATCCTGTTCCTAGCAGCAGGTATCCTGATTGTTTTATATTTGCTACACAATGGATGTCCCAGTCACCAAGGAAATGGAAAAAGCACTCCTGGAGCATAAATACCGTGACCACATGGTACAACAGCTGGGCACACCTTGCCTAAGAGAACTAAGTGAATCTTGGTTCTTGTCATTTTGACCAGTCTGGATAGACTGCATCTTACCTGTCCTCCGATGCCTGTTTTGCGGAGAAGAATGCGTGTTAGAACTGTGTTTGACACTCCCATCATGTGCGCAACCGGACGTGAATGCGTTACTGGACCCAATAACGGCCCATGTTCTGCAGTGTCCTCAGCGTATTCCAATGTTGATGGCGGCATTCCTTGAGCCACCGCAGGTAGTAACTGCACCTGTTGGTATGAACACCGGCTCCTCCACTGACACCCAGGCTTTGGACAGCGCACAGGCTGCCACAGCACCGGCTGCGGACAGCGTGGAACATCATCTGTGCTCAATTGACATACTCTGCGAGGTGTTACAGGGGCCGTTTACGGCGGAAGCAAGCAACGGAAATGTTGCATCTACCAGCCAGGACACATGAACATCTGACTCATTTGGCTCGTTGTGTGCTGGGAAGAAATTCACCCTTTTTTAAATAAACTCAAATTTGGAACTCAAGAACAAAAATTGACATTCCTTTCATTTTTTGGGCATACACTGCTTTTTAATGCTTATAGTGCTTCGGACTATAATTATGGACACTTTAGAGCTATGGCTTGCATTATTTTTTAACATTCTTTTTAAAGTTTTTCAAACTTTTAGAGAATTTTTTACATTTTTTAGCATAATCAATGTTTTATTGTTCTATACTAATATGCATTAGCCTAGTAGTACGGTAATAAGTTACATGTGTTGTCCAGCTCGCAGTGGTCTAACATCCCTCACGGGGTGTCCAACTCGAGATCAGGACGTGGTCCCATATTCTTTCATTTTAAGGTAATGGGGTTGACTAGATCCTAGAGGGATTCTTGGCATATCACCTACACAGATGCTAGGTACATTTAGGTACATCTAGTTAGGGAGACATCGTAGGAGTACAAACTTTTTATCATGTGTTTTATGTACTTGTATATATTCATGATTTCTGCAAGATGGTAGAACTATATCATCTTTTTACTTTCGTAGTACTGCTAATCATATATCTCTGCTACTGTCTAATGGTTGTTGCAGCTCATCTATTCTACACTAGAATAACAACTGTTCAATAAATACTTATTGAAAACGCCCAGCCTGTTTATTCTGTGTATCTCTCCGAGACAAACTAAATAAGCACGAGTGACTGAGCAAAAGGTAGTATATTGTTTCCACGATTCTGAGGGATCAGGGTTGTCATGTTCTGAGGTTGCCAGAATCTATTCTCTCATTGGTAAGAGGCGATTATAGCGGCACTGTGAGCTAGCTAATACAGATAGGCTAACGTATCCGGTCTGGGGTGCACGGAATCAGTCTGCCACCAATCCCACAATTTATGTTATCCAAATGCGCAGATCCTGTATAGGTTATATAGGAACTACACAACATGCTATCGCATTTTATGTCATCATTTAATCCAGGGAGGTGCATCCAGACTCTAGAGATCCAGCTCTGCTCAAAAATCAGAAGGGGTTTTGTCTCATCTTTGCATGATTGTTTTAATTTCTCAAGAATGTGCCACTCCATGTCATCCTCGCTGAGTCCACTGGCTATATGTTGTCTTGTCAGTTTGGTAGCATCGCATTCGCACCTGATAGAGCTCTGATGCTCGGTGATGTGGGTATGTACACATCTAGTTGTCATCCTAATGTAAATAAGATTACAACGGTACTTTATCACGTAACCAATTGTTTTTAATTGCAATTGGTGAGATTCTTGTGTCTCCACGGGGTTCTCAGACCCAGATCCATCTCTCTTGTTCTCTTCACAAGTGGACTTCCACTGCAATTCCTGCATGGTGCGTGTCCTGCTGAGGGGTGGGGGGTAAGTTCCAGATGGTAGTCTGGTTTTTCTGGGTCTCAGGTGTTTTTGGACGGGTATGTACCAGTATGCCCTTATTGTTCCTTGCTCTCTTAGAGGAGTACATAGGTTTATTTAGATTCAGACCACCTGACTGTAGGATGCCCCAATTCTTATTTACAATCTTTGGGAAATTGTTGGCTAGGGGGGTGAAGGTGGTTACACATATTGATCTGTCATTCCCCTCTTATTTGTATGTCATACACAACTGGTCCCTGTATATATTTAGTGTCAAGGCGCATCGTAGCAGAGTACACTGACAGCCGAGAAGCTGTAGTGTGTACATCGTAGGCTGAAAGACTCGTTCTCCCAGCAACCTTCACGTTTCTGGCGTAACACGCAGGGGTGAGCGTGCCGTCAGAACACATGAATTTAAACCTGAAGACGCCTTCACGGAGCTGCCGATTATTTTGTGGAATCCGGGCAGTGCTCGTTCGTGAGGACAAGGCGGTCCGGTAAAGGTGCTCGTAGCACCAACCTTGATTCATCTGGAAGCGGTTTTGTGTGATCTTAAAGGTGGAATCAATTCTTGTTGTTTTCTCCCGTTGGCGAGACGTGTTCCTTGCGCAGTCTCATGCGGGAGAAAAATGCTTTGGTGAACTTGTTTCGCTCTCCTCAGCCCTGCGCGGTAACTCTGTTGTGAAGAGTTACAATGCGCAAAGTAATCTCCTCAGTTGGCGAGTCTTTCAGGGCTCTGATGTAGACTCATGCGGAGGAGTTTTTTTTTAATTTAAATACTTATTTCCGTTGATTCATGACTAACTGCACATATCGTCCAGGTATTGCGCTCCCCACCTTGGATTAAGGAGTGGGAATTCATTCATCACGTATTACGGGCACTACTGACTAAGTCGCCCTCTTTGGTATCTAAAGCGCACTGTTTCCCCAGTTCTGTTCGCTACAGAAATGGTATAACTTGCACTCTGTGAGTCTTGTTTCTTATGTACTGCTAAGAACATCTGGGTCTTTTGACATTGTTTCCGCTGGTCCTTCGTTTACAGACTGGGGATGTGTGTCTCCTGCCTCTCAGAATAAGAGATACTTATAGGAAGAACCACAAGTACAATATATCCATATCATTAACTGTAGCCTTTCTATTTTCATACATTTCTTGCAGGGGAGGTCAGTAGGGGGTGCCTAGGAAAGATCAGGCGAACACAGTTGAATCTCCTCCTCTTGTTTCTAAGGGTAGGTGAATTTGACTAGAAAAGCAACACTCTTCATCAGTGCCTGTTTGTTGCCTATCGAGGTTATTGTAAATCTGAATGTAGGTTGTTCTTTCTCTAGGATTTTTTCACGTTTGAGTATCCTGAATGCACCCTCTCCTCTCTCCTGTTGTAAGGCAGCTTCTTTTCCTTTACAGGTATCTCTAACTTATCTTTTTCTACGTCATACATTACCATGTCAAGCGTTAGACAAAACACTAAAAGGATGCAGTAGTAATTGTGTTGTTTCTTGTCTTTCTCAGATCTCCCTCCCTGCAGTTCCTATCCTTTACTTCCCCCGCTTGACCATTCCACTAGTCCGAGTTGATATATATATCCGGACTTGGGGCTGTCGAGAGGTGGACCCCTCTGAGCATCAACACGACCCTGAGGATATTATGGTGACCGTGACAGAATAATCGGCCCACGAATTGTTCACCTCCTGGTCGAGTTGTAATCAGAATGACCACCCTAGATGACGTTCTAGCAGCCCTGGCCTTGGTACAAACGGAGCTGGCGGCTTCACGTAATGAGACTGCAGCTTTACAAGCCTGTGTAGAAAAGATGCAGAGAAATCCTTTTGATGTTGGGGGGCCTTCACTTCCCTCGACCAGTGCAGTAGTAGTGGAAGTACCATCGCAATTTCCTCTAGCCCCTCCAGAAAGGTTTTATGGGGATATACATAAAGTGCAGGTATTCCTAACTCAGGTTCTGCTTCACTTTAACTGTAAACCAAAAATGTTTGCAACTAACCAGGCCCGTGTAGCCTTCTTAATATATTTTTTGGCTGGGGAAGCAGCCCAATGGGCAGTCTCCATTGTTAGAAGAGATGATCCCCTACTCTACGATTGGGATGCCTTCAGAGAAGATTTCAAGAAGACCTTTGATCGCAGGGCTGAGACGTTTTCTGCAGATAGGGAATTGCTCAAACTGAAGCAGGGTAACAAGGATCTGCTGGTCTGCCTGAATATGTTCAGAAGGCTAGTCGCTGAAACAGAGTGGCCAGAAGCCAAACAAGCAGCTCTCTTCTACCAGGGGCTCAGGGACGAACTTAAAGATCTTATAGCGCAAGTGGACCCCCAGCTTCGGACCTGTACAGCACTTATCGACTTAACCATGCGGTTGGATCACCGTATTAGAGAGCGGAAAGGAGACCACAGACGAATAGTGAAGATCCCACCGTGTTTTGACCATCCTAGAACACCGGAACATGGAACCACCCCATCAGAACCCATGGAGATCGGGACAGTGCGAGCATCTCTCACTCCCCACGAAAGGGAATACAGACAGAAACAAGGGCTTTGTCTATACTGTGGGAAGAAGGGACACTACCTCAAAGAATGTCCCGTTAAACCCCGAAACAGTCGTCCCAGGTTTGGACAAGTGGCCACAGTTACAGCTAAGATAAAAAAACAGAGAACTAGAACGCTTGAGGCATGAGGAAGGGGAGCCCTCGGGCATTTGTGAATTCCCTTCAGTAAAACAGGATAATGTCCTAGGACCAGAACACTTTTTTTATCTATATGAATATTCTAGTAGCTCAAGATCGGAAACACATCAAGGTAATGGTCGATTCAGAGGCCACAGACTGCTTCATGGATGAAGAAGAAGCTAAAGGGCTAGGAGTGGAGTTATTACTCAAGACACCACTGGAGAGCGTTTTTGCTGTGGATGGCAAACTCCTGGAATCCGGACCTATCCGATATGCCACTAAGGACTACGAGATACGGTACAATGAAGAACATCGTGAACAACTCTCGTTCAATATCATCCATGCTCCTAAATATGGGGTAATATTGGGTCTACCCTGGATACAGAAACATGACCCTACCATTGAATGGTCGAAGAAAACATTGAAGATGGAGTCTGAATACTGCAGTAGATACTGTCTCCATCCACCTACGATTCCTTCGAAGGCTCTGGCTTTACGACATCACATTGCTAGCGCCGCGGAAAAAGAAGTGGACCTTCCTGCCTGTTACCAGAAGATTGCGGATGTTTTTTGTGATAGCGTGGCAGAAGTATTACCACCCCATAGGATACACGATTGTCAGATTTACCTTATCCCAGGAGCTGTGGTACCTTGTAGCAGGATTTAATACATCGACAAATATCTCTCCTTGGGATTCATTCGCCACTCCAGATCGCCTGCTGCCCCGCTCCCTTTAATACCCGTTTTGTTGGAACAAGTGAAAGGGGCGGTGATTTACACTAAACTCGATCTCCGAGGAGCATATCATTTGGTGCGTATGCGGGAGGGTGATCAGTGGAAGACCGCCTTCAAGACCAGGTATAGAATATACAAATGTATGGTCATGCCTTTTGGCCTATGTAACGCTCCTGCGGCCTTCCAGTTCTTCTTGAATGATGTCCTCAGAGAGTATCTGGATCATTTCGTGGTAGTATACATTGACGACATTCTTGTTTTTTCTTCCAACACTGAAGAACATACGAAACATGTGGGTCTCGTTCTACGTACTCTTCAAGCTCATCAATATGTTATCTGTATGCACACTGACAACAGGGTGAGTCGCAGCGCCAGGATACCCGCAGGGTGACAGTTTGCGCTATATAAGTTCAAATTACATTACATTACATCACCTATTTTGCAAGATCAGCAAGTGTGAGTTTCACGTTACCACAGTGGAATTTTTAGGAGTCATGCTCACACCATCAGGACAGGTCATGGCGGAGAGGAAAGTGACAGCAGTCACAGCAGAATGGCCACGTCCTTAAAACATTAGAGACACCCAATGTGTTTTAGGCTTCGCCAATTTTTATAGGCGGTTCATCAACCATTATTCCACTACAGTGGCACCTATTACGAAACTGTTATGCAAAAAGATCCCATTCCAGTGGACGGACGAGGTCTAATCTGCCTTTGAATCACTCAAACAGGCGTTTTCTTCAGCCCCGGTGTTGGCTCATGCCAACTCAGATGTACCTTTTGTGGTGGAAGCAGATGCCTCCAATGTGGCAGTAGGAGCAGTTTTGTCCCAAAGGCATACAACAACAGGTCAATTGCATCCCATCGCCTTCATGTCTCGGAAATTGAATAGCGCAGGAAGAAACTATACTATAGCAGAAAAAGAGCTGCTAGCCATCAAAGAGGCCTTTCTGGAATGGAGACATTGGATAAAAGGGGCCATGGTGACCGTGACCGTGACATTCAGAGCCCTTTTTTTAACTCCTTTTATCAGGTGTGGCAGATCGTTTTTTTCAGATACTTTCATTGAGAGCCTACTTGCATTTGACTTGTAGTGCTTTGTATCAGAACAACTGAATCTGAGACTCAGAAACTGCCGGACTGGTAAGTTCTCACATAATGCTCAGGGGTGAACACTTTTAAACCAGAGGAGATCATTCCGGTTTGTAGGTTTATAGAAGACCTCAGCTTTTAGGTGCCCATCATTAGACTTGATAAGGAGATCAAGTAAGGGCAATTCAGTTCCTCCTATGGTTGTTGTGAATCGCAAAAAGAGGTTCAGTGCATTGAGTCACATTTCAAACTCAAGGGCCTTGTCCTGGGTGCCTGTCCAAATTAAGAACACATCATAGATGTAGTGTTTACTCATCTTTATCTTACACAGAAATGGATTGAGGTGGTATGGACATACTTTGATTCACAAAAGTGAACGTAGAGGCATACCAGCCTCAGGGCAAAGGTGCTGCCAGTGGAGGTCCTATGTACATAGATAAAGAATTCCCCTTCAAATTTGAAAAAGTTGCATGTCAATGCCAAATGAGCCAGATCGGGCACGAGGCTGCACTTGCTTGACTGTGTAACTGGCAAGAATTACTTGCTGTTGTGTTGCATGCTGGAGGATTCCATGGAGCCCGTTCCTGTTTGGGTGTAATTAAGGTTGCTGGCTCACTGACACTTGTGAGAGCTGCTGCGGGCAATATCGCCGCCACTGGGGACTGAAGTTCCTAGAATCCCCCTCGTCACAACACACCTAGGGCTGGTTTTTGGCATTATTTAAATTGTGCTGTGGTGCCTGGGTGAAACCTGGGCCAATGGCAGGCTCGTCCACGCCTGTCATCGTCCAGTAGAGGCAGGGCTGGGACATTCCCCTTGGCTCTTCCTATGGGGAAAAGATCTGGATAACGCCAACTTCCTGTAACTGTTTCTTGTCTCCGCACAGCTGCTGAATGAGGGCCCCTTGGTGCAGGCATTTACGCAAATGGGAAAGTGAGGAGATAATTGTTGCCTGCTTTAACATTATTGTGCATAGAAGGTATTTGGAACTCTGTGTTTTTCCCTGAAAATAGGGGGGTTTTGGTGGGCGACATAAGGATCAAGGGCAATTAGATAACATGGGTAAGCGGAAGAATACAGCACCTGCCAAGAAGGGAGCCGGACCCTTGGAAAAATACCTACATGGTACAATGGGAGCATTAAATAGATTATCAGCATAGAGGCTAAATTGTAGGCCACAAGGAAAGTGGTCATTGTGCTAATTGAACATCACCCTGATGTCCCTGTCATATCACCAATGAGGGAAATGGCCAAGAATTCAGTGCCACTGTCTAGCTCCAGTTTGGGGCATTTGCCCTCAGATGGCGCTAATGGAGTCAACTGTTACATTCCTCTCCATCCATGATACGGGTTCCCCTCCTAAAAAGAAGTCCTCCAGAGTCTGCTCCCTACATGATGGTCCTAGCACAAGTACCCTCTCTTGCGGATAATAAAAGCAAGTCGTGATGGGAGTTTAAAAATACATGTGTACAATGGCTGGGTTCCAGGATATGTCTAACTGATATCAATACTTTTTTTTTTTTTGTCCTCATTCACCTCTTTAATGGGAAGGAAAACAAAATGCTCTTCCACTTGCACATTTAGATGGGTGGGATGGCCTGGCCTCATGTTCTGGTAACATGAGAGAAGAAATTGGAGATCACAATCTGTACCACCCTCGGGTTTGGCCTCCTTCTTCCATATTTTACTTTTTGTCTCTCTCCCCCCTCTCTCTAGCCAACAGAGAGACAAAATACCAGTTGAGTCAGAGAAGGCTTAATCATCGGACCCCTGATTTTATCTGCTAGCACTTAAATTATCACACCATTCAAACAACGGGAGCCAAAAATCGTGGTTTCTAAAGCCCATCATGTCCAGTGCGGCTATATGTTTGGCGGAGCACACCCAATCGTCAAAGCTAGGCGGGGCTACTGCCACCCATTGTTTACATATCTCTCTACGCTCCAGTAGTACACAATAAAAGATAAACCTTGCCTGGTTTTTTGTAGTTTTGACCACTGATTCCACATGTCCAAAAATAACAAGCATAACGCTTACCTCAATATTATTCTCCAACATTTCAGACAAAGCCCTACTCACGTCTCTCCAGAATATCTGTATTTCTGGGCAAGCCACAAACATATGGACATCGTCCTCTTTCATACTACCGCACTTCGGGCAGGCGACTTCACCTCCTCTCCCGAACTTTGATAATCTCTGGGGGGACCAGTAAGCTCTGTGGATGGAAAAGAGATGATTTCTTCTCAGGTATGCAGGCTTTACTATTTTAAATAGCATGGTCATAGATACTTGCCATTTATGTTCCAGCGATGTCTCAGGCAAGTATCTTCCCCACAGTTCCATTGGCAAGGTGAAACCTCCGTCTTCCAGATCGATCATCAGCCAATAGATACCCGCCAGCTCCTTCTTGTGTACTGTCTCTTGCATCAGTCGGGCTTCCAGGTCATTTTGTTCCCCAATTTTTGTTTCCAGGTCTTGATACCAGCTCCACATTTGAAGATATTTAAATCTGGATAACTGGTAGTCAGCTTGTTGGTTACACATTTCCCATGAAATGAACTTGCCATCTACAATTATGTGCTGCCATCGTGTAAAACCCGCCTTTAACAGTGGTTTCGCAAGAGCGTCTTTCGTTCATTCCGGAGAACCCGGTGAGTCCCAGATAGGAGCCATTAGGCTATGATATGGGATTTAAAAAAAAATTCTGACCTTGTACCACGTCTCAGCTAGCTTCCTCAGTATCTTTAACCTAACTTTTTTTAAGTACTTTGGGTCCGCATATTTGAACAGAAACCCCTGTTTGCCACCTAACTCCAGTCGGGCTTCCAGGTCCACATGCCCCCCATCTTAGTTTGACTTGGTGTGCTGAACAAACACCTCCCCTTCTTCAGTAGAAAAGCCCAAGAATAGAAAAGTAGTTCTGGCAGTGCTAAGCCTCCTTTCTCCACCCTCCTTCTCAGTTTTTTCCATGCTATTCTTGGGCCTTTACTTGACCAAATAAAAGTGCTGATCTCGCTTTGCAACTTCTTTAGCCATTCCTTCCCGAAAGGCAGGGGTATAGTGTCAAATAGAAAAGTGAGCTTTGGGAGGACTATCATTTTAACTAAATTGACTCGTCCGAGAAGAGTTAGCTGAAGATGGGACCACATTTTCAGGAGTCTACTGATCTCCTTCTTAGCTTTCTCGAAATTAACTTTAGTTATTTTATTGATATCCTGTGATATCATAACTCCCAAATATCTCATTTCTCCTTTGACGCCTTCTGCCTTAATGTTCCAGGTCAGGATCTCCGTCTTGCCCCTATTGATTTCGTAGCGCGAGATCTTTCCAAAGTCGGTTGTCAGAATCGTGTTGCGGGACAGGGTGTCTTGTAGATTTGTAGTATAAATCAGAATGTCGTCCGCATATAGACCCAGTTTTTTATTCCAGTCGCTGTATTTAAAAGGTAGAATTTCAGAATCCTCTCTGATTTTCCTGGCTAAGGGCTCTACATAGAGATTGAAAAGAAGCGGCGACAGAGGGCAACCCTGCCTCGTGCCCCTAGATATACGTACGGGATCAGTTAGGGAGTCGTTGACCAACACTCTAGCTTCTGGAGCTTCGTAAAAACCTGTCAAGGCCTTACAAAAATTGAACCCCAGGTTCAAAGATTTTGCCACTGCTTTTAAATAGACCCAGTTCACCTGATCGAAAGCCTTTGTGGCATCCAAGGCCACTACGGCCAGAGGCAGTCTGTAAGAGGTTGCCAGGTCTATTGAGCCAATTAGTGCAAAAGTCAGATCTTTCAAGGACCTTCCCCGTATGAAGCCCTTCTGGTCATCATGCACCATCTCAGCCATTAACCCGTTCAACCTATTGGCCAGGATTTTAGCATAGATCTTATAGTCGCTATTTAATAGCGAAATTGGCCGATAGGAATCGCATTTCTTAGGGCATTTTCCTGGCTTTAAGATTAGTGAGATAGTAGCTTCCTTCCAGGAGGCTGGCATGCCAGACCCTCCAATAAAAAGGTTGAACATTGAAGATCTTCACTAAAATGGGAGTTAATGTACCTACCAAAGCTTTATAGACCTCTTGAGGCAAACCATCGGGCCCTGGAGCCTTCCCCTTCTTAAGCTGTCTAATTACCAACTCTACCTCACTGATGTCAATTTCTCTATTCAACTGTCCAGTTTTTTCTGATGAAAGGGGGTTACGGGATCTTGTCCTAACCATGCTTTTAATTCATCTTCCGTTGGATTTAGATCTTCTCTGTAAACTTTACTAAAATAGCTGTGAAAAATTTGGTCAATCCCTCTACTATCACCAATTAGGGTCCCCGTTTGTTCACATATAACATGATCTATTCTGTTTCTTACTTGCTCCTTTTTTGCCTTCCAGGCCAGCAATTGGCTACAGCCTTCACTATACTCAAAATGAGCTAACCGGCTGGCCTCCCACCTTTTCCTAGCTCTTTCTTGTAGAACTATTGCTAAGTTGGATTTTGCTTGTGTCATTTTCTGTAACAACCCTGTCCTAACCCCCTCTTCTATCCTTGGGTCGATTCATTCCTTTTCTAGTGAGCGAACCAATTCCTCCTGTGTTGACACCTCTTTGTAATAACTTCTCCTTTTCTCCGCAGCCAGCGCCCCTAGTCTACCCCTTAAAAAGGCCTTATAAGCGTCCCAGGTCACCCCCGTAGCAGTAGAACCCCAATTGTACTTAAAAAACTCTTCAGTCTCTCTAATGAGTGATTCTATGACTCCCTCATCCTGCAAAATCGTGCGGTCCAAGGTCCATCTAGATTGAATAACCCCTCGCTGATCTTTAGTTGGAGCGTCACTGCCGAACGGTCAGACAGATGGACTCCCACATGGTCGACTCGCTGAACATGTCTTTTATATTGCAATCAATGAGGAAGTAGTCTATCCTCGACTGGTGTCTATATTTTTTGTTATAAAAGTTGTAAAACCTTTTTGTGGACCTTCTCTTTGACGCCATATGTCGCACAAACCCAATTGCTCCATCATTTGTTTTATCAGCCCAGACATTTTTGGATTTACCAATGCTCTGCTGTGCGAAGATCTGTCTAAGGCATAGTTTTGGACTGCATTGAAGTCTCCTGCCAAAATGATTGGGTCGGGGAATTTAAAAGCTCAGCCATCAATTCACCTAAGGGATTAACATCATCCGGATTAGGACCATAGTAGCCCGCGAGGGTGAAGATACGGGCTAAGATCTTTACTTTGGCCACTAACCACCTTCCGGCTTTGTCCGAAACATAAGACTCTAGGCTAACTTGCGCCCCTCATTTAATTAATATTGCTACCCCCTTTGTTACGGCTGATTGAGCTGTACCTGTCACTTGGGCAATCCATTTCTTTGCCTTAAAAGGTTCCATGGCTTCCTTCTCCGTAAGATGTGTCTCCTGTATTATTACAATCTGGGCTGGGCAATCCTTTAAATACTGTAGTGTTCTTGCCCGCCTTCCACGCACCCTGAGGCCATTCAAATTCCATGAGAGAATTTTGATAATACTCTCTTTCTTTTCACCCATCCCTGATACCGACTAAGAGGGATAACCACCCTCTAAAAATTAAAAAGGCTTCAGAGGAACTATTTTTTTTTCTTTTTCTCCCTCTGCTCCCCACCCTGTGCTCCCCCCCGTGGAAAACCCATCCCTACCTCTACATGGCTGAAAGCCATATGGGTACCCCATCAGAGCGTACTTTTCTCTGAGTATTATTTTTATATCTGAGTGAGTTAAACATAATTTTAAAGTAAGCTAACTAAAAACTTTTTTTTTTTTTTTAAGGACTCTAAGAGTAATTTCGCTTCTCACGACAGTGGTTTTTACTTTATTTTTTTATTTATTCTTTTCACTTTTAGAATTTTATCCCACATACTTTGAGTTTCGAACCTCCTGCTTGTAGATCTTTAATAAATTTGTCTACCTTATCACTGGAGTGGAAGATGAGCATTTTATTGTTATGCATCACCTTCAAAAAAGCCGGGAACCTCAACTGAACCACTGCACCCAAACTTTTGAGTAGATCCATCCTTTGCCCCAACTCCCATTGTCTATTTGAGGTAACATTTGAAACGTCAGACCTGAACTCATATTTGGCACCATCAACCTCTATCCTTTTCATACTCAAGGCTTTCGACAAAATCTTCTCCTTTAAAGAAAAAGTTAAAAAATTGAGCAAAATCTTTCTAGGCTTAGTCCTATTAGTATTTAATCTGAAAGGATCTCTGTGTACACGCTGTAGATCTTTCGCTATTTCTTCTTCCGATTCTTCTATCTGTAACTCCTTTTTGATCAATCTCACTACATAGGCTTTTATGTCTTCACCTTCTCTGCCCTCCGGCACCTTCAAAATTTTTGTATTGTTCCTTCTTTGAAAATTTCCCAACTTTTTGCACTCTGTCCTGATACTCCTTCTCCGCTGATTTTAATTTTACAATTTCAGATCAATTCATCTCTACCTTTTCTCTAAGCTCTTTAACCTCACCCTCTAACATAGTTGTCCTATTGCTGAGATCATCTATCTTTTTTTCTAGAGTTTCGCAAGCGTGTCTTATCTCATTCTGGTTTTCCTCCGATGTCTTGAATCTACTTTTAATCTCAGTAGTCAAAACCCTTAAGAGAGTTCCTATAGCTGGATCTTCCTTCTCCGCCTGCTTCGAAATCTGCTCGGGGCCCTTGTTTTTTGACTCGGAATTTGTTAGCACTACTGAGTCCTGTCTCCCCGCTACTAGAGGCTGGTTGTCACCCCCACATGCTTCTGTAGAAAGTGAAGCAAGAACTTGATACCTATTTGGTGACGAAACTTTGCTCCAATCCGTCCCGCCCGCTGTACCCATGCCTGCAGAGGCTTCTCCCTGCCTTATACTACCCTTCTCCCCGGTAGTTTTTAGTTCCTCCATTCTATCGTCAGCCAAAATTATCGTTTGGGGCAAGACTTTCAAATATGTTTTAAGGGAAGGAGTAACCTTTATCTTTTGATCTGGCGTACGTTTTCTAATCGCTATTTTATTTGAGCTAGCTTTAACTTTAACCGTTGAGCAATTCTTTTCAGTACCAAGTGTTTGTATATTGTCAATAATTTTGACCGAGCCTTTCAATTCCCTTTCCTCTTCCCCCTTATCTTTCCTCAGATTTCTTAGGGCATAACGTGAGAATACCTCCCTTTGAGCAGCCCCACTCACCGCCTTCCTCCTGCCTTTGAAAGATTTTAGCTGGATGGAGATTCTTTTCTAATACAGTCTGCTGTCTCCAAATCTTCCGTTGCCTCCTGTTCCAGGAGAAGGAGCCGGCTTTGTTTACCTGCCGACTCACTTCTACTCTCTTCTGACTTCTTTTCCAACCTGCAGTCTCTTGTGGTCGTGTAGCCCACGCCGCTGCTTCCGCGACCTCCTTTCCCCCGGAAGGGGATCCTTACTACCGCACCTCTCCCCCTGCGGAGCTCCAGGGCCGCTCTTCTCCACGGCTGCTCCGTCGCTGCCGCCGCCGCCGCTTTCACTGCTTTCTACCTGTCTCCGGTCCCTGGGTTCAGCAAGAACGTTTCACCAAGCCTTATCTTAAGTGGGATACATTTTATTCTTTTAAAAAATGTCCATTTGTATCCGCGCACGTTACACGCTTTGAAAAAGTAGCGTTTTCTCGCTCAGAATCCACTTTGCATTTCCTCCGCTCTGAGGGTGCTCCCGCGACCCGCTAAGCGCCGGCCGCCATGTTTTCCTCCCAGATATCAATACCTTGTACCAGAATGCCATTATGATAAGGTGTGTAGGATGGGTGGGGAAAGCATGTATGAAAATAGTGGGGAATTGGGTGGTTTTGAATTTTCGGGCAGGCATGCAGGAGCAAGTAATAGGCCCACCTGGTTTAGGTTGGGAAGTCATAGCATGACCCTAATGGTTGGTACTAGGAGGACCAAAGTCCAACATACAAATCTTAAGTATGATTGGAGAAAGGGGAACCGGTTTGGTTAACTTAGTGACCTTAATACACTGGACTGACTGGCACATTGTGGAAATAAGTGCGATGACAATCGAATACAGTCTTCCCCATCAGTAGTAATATCACTCCACAAGGGGCAACTAGTTTAGTGAGGCATTGATTGCTCCTTCACATCAGACCTTGAAAGGAAAAATTCTTTAGTATTAAAGTGATTAGCCATCAATTAAAGATTATCTCATTGAACATTGCAGGATTACGCCAAAAATTGGTGTTATCTGATCAGCAGAATATGCTAGCTGCCTATGACATCATCTGTTTTCAGGAACCATGGGAAGCTCAGGAAACCTTTATTGATGTGTTTTCTCTTTATCATGCACACGCCACCCTCACCTGCAGGGCGAGCTAAGGGAGGTTTGGTCATCTATATTGTCAATACCTTTCCTGGGAAGGTAATCAAGTGTATTAATAGTTTTACGTAATATCCATGAAGTTTGGATTTGTTCATTGTAAACTTCTATAATAACTGCTTTGATGGGATGAGCTCACAAGTTGTCGTCGATTTAGACATGGCCTACCATCTAATATTTAGGGATCACCCCTAACGATTCGTCTTTTTTGGGCAGGCCATTTTAACACCCATCAGTGCCCCATCTCCACTAAAGCAGTATGTGGGATTACCAGAATGAGCCATTGATGCATTTTATGCATGATGGCTATAGCTCTGCCCTAAACAACTTGCTGGTTAAGTTGGATCTCAGGATGGTTAATGAACTGGGGGCTATGGAGGAGCTAGCACCAATGTTTTTAAGGAATATAGGTTCCTCTACTATTTATTATATTTTAATTACTGAGGGCCTAACTAGTCAGGTGTCGGAATTTGATTGCAAATTCACTGTGTATAGCGACCATGCGGCCCTAACATGTAGCTTGGGGATAAGAGGTTTTTGTTAAGGTCCCCTCAACTCTGGGATATTTGCCACAGTTGGCAAATAAGAATGGGTATACTATCAAAAGGGGGAAGGTTGATCCCATATGTTTTCTTGCCTCTATAACCACACACACTAGGGATGAGGTGGCCATCTGCCTGGATTCGCAGGTTGACCCAGCCGTAATTAAAAGTGCTTTCCTGGGCATTTCGGCCAATATAAAACAGTCATTGACACCAGGGTCTGGTTTGATGCAAGCTGTACCAGAGCACGAGGGAGCTCTATAAGGCTCTGCGCATCAAGCCTAGAATAGCGGGATATATTAAGTCAGTACGTGTGGTCTATGAAGAGGCTCTCGAGACAAAGGAGGATGCATGGGAGGTTATCCAAAAGGCGAGCAAATTAAAAGATAGTGTATCCTTTTGGAATGTAATTAACGCACCCTACTTTAAGGAATCCTCTGACCTGAATATTGAAGTCCCCATACAACAAGAGAAGTGGGTAGATTATTTCTCTAGTATATACAATGTGGAGAATAGGGAGCAGGTCCCACTTAATAACACTCAGCGTGCTCCTAGAGGTAATTTTTATTATTTGACATTCCAATTAGAGAAAGTACAGAGGGCCCGAAGGAAAGAAGTAGGGGGAAATCTCCAGGCCCTGATGGAGTCCCACTTGATGAACTTTGTGAACCACTAGACCTTTGGGCACTGCTGATTACGAATGTTTTAATGCCATTGCTAAAGTAGGCCCACCATCTATGTTGAGCACCTCGATTATGATCCCTATTTTTTAAAAAGGTGATGAATCCCTCTCAAACAACAATATATCCCTACTGGACTCAACAATGAAGGTGATGGGGTGCATCGTATTGCATAGATTGGAGGATTGGGCCACTGTAAATAATATTTTAACAGACACTCAGTACTGTTTTAAAAAAGGATGGGGCACGGTGGACCATGGCCTGAATTTATCCTTACTTACTGGGGAAATGCACTGTTGCAAAAAAGGGAACAATTTTTCTTTCTTTTATGGACCTGTCAGCAGCATTTGACTGTGTGTCACATTCTAAACTCCGGGTCACTATGGCAGAACTAGGAATAGAGGAGATAATTATTGCCTTCATAAGACAAATGTATAGTGATGCAAATGCATTTGTTCACTATGGGCAAAACAGTGAATGCACCGGACATTTTAAGATTTTGAGAGGAGTAAGACAAGGGTGCGTACTTGCGCCTTTTCTCTTCTCCCTGTAAATGAATAGGGTGAAAAAGTACTGAGTTCAAGGTCCCGGGACACATCTCATATTGGTTCCCGCCCTTTACCGATTCTTTCTTATGCAGATGACACAGTGTTAAATGCACAAACAGGAAGAGTGCTCCAAGGGCTGATAGATTATTATAATGCCTTTATGCATGACCTTGATCTACAAGTTAACACTTCTAAAACCTTTACAATTTTATGCGGAGCAAGGCCTAGGAGAAGACCTGTGCATATTATTAAACATAGCAGAGTGATGAAGACTGTAACATACTCGTATCTTGGATTCCTATTTGATGACAAATGTCTAGAAACCTATGATTGCAAATAGGGCGGCCCTTTACGAACAGCCTATACATGGTGTACACAAATTTTTGAAAAAGTTGGTCTCCAAAGCAGTAAAGGAAATCGTCAAATTCTATGCATGTAAATGTGTGACAATTGACACATAATGAGCTGGGATCTGGGGTATCCAGGGGTACAAGACATTCAGTCTATAGAAAATGCATTTCTGAAAAAGCTTTTGGTTGTTCCGCTAAGTTCTTCAAATGCTATAATTCATGGTGAACTTCGGGCCCCTTACTTAACGGATAAAATTAACTTTGGCACTCCATATGGAGAAGGGATGAAAAAACGTAACTAAATTGATTTTGAAGTATTGCCTTCAACTGCACGCGGCCCAGGATGTTCTATGGCTCGCTTGTGTGAAATTGGTATGTATGGAGCTTGGTTGTGCCGATCTGTATAGTGACCCGGATTCATGTACAAAAGTCACCAAGTTATCTCTGAAGCATATGTTTTTGAATAAGGCACAATCAAAAAGGTTTAAGGGTGATAAAGTGAAATCTTCAGTAGTTGCTTATAATTTTTTACATTCTCAAGAGGGTCTCCCGTTATACCTATCTCACACACAGAATACACAACATTGTTGTGCGCTGACAAGATTCCTTTTTAACCTTTTACCGTTTATGATTGGTTATCCTGCAAACAGTTTTTTTTCTCGCAGATTTGAATTTGTGCCCTTACTATGGAGTTTCTATCCAATCCACTTTTCATATTACGTTTTTTGTACATTATATGATTCCCCTAGAAACCAATTGTTAATCCTGATTCTTAGGAAGTACAAATTGAGGGGCATATTATCAACGAGGCGATAAACAATTATCGCCGCTTTTGCGTCCGTTTTCGGACGAAAAGCGGCGATAATTTTATCGCCTAATCAGCAAGGTCACGCTATCGCGTGAATCCTTGCATTATCGCCTCTTTTTCACTAACGCTCATCTTTGCATCTCTAATGAGATGCAAAGTGGGCGCATTCTCGGATGGACTACGTTGCAAATATCGCTGATGTTCACATCGCGATATTTACAAGGCAGCCCACATGATTTTAGCAGAGGTTAGATTTTGGCGAAAACGGCCGTTTCGCCAAAATCTAACGTCTGCTAAAATCCTGACTTAGCCATCCCTAACATAGGGGTGGATTCTGCTGATACGACCACAGGGTCGATCAGCAGAGGATCGCCGCTTTGCAGGGGAACATCGCTGGAAAACCAGCGATGTTCCCTGCAAACGGCGATAATCTCGCTATCTCTGGAATTTTATCGCCCTGGAGAAGCGCGTTGTTAATAACGCCTACCAGGGCGATACATTCCAGAGATAGCCTGCGATAGGGAATCTGTCACTAAGCACGGCCAGCGATAATTATCGCTGGCCGTTGATAATATGCCCCTTAGACAATTCAGACCAGCGCTGTTCTTTTTACTAAACCTGTATAGCCCTTGGGTACATTATGCAGTGGCCTCGTTTAAACTATGGAAACGTGCAACTCCTTGAAATACTGATGTCATTGATAATCTATTGCTGCTAGACCTTTTGAGTACTGTGTTTATGTTCTTATGTTCCTCTTTTAACACCTGTCCATCCTGGATGCAATATGATATGCTTTTATTTCTCTGGATGCGAAATACTTCTATATGTTGCTTTTTCATGTACTTTATAATCTTTGATGCTAGCCCACGAGCAATCAGTTTATGAATTTATGATGTGTATTTTTAAATTTTTGACTGCACAAGATGTAATAGGATATGTTTTGTGTTTTATCTTCGCATGGATTATTTTATTCATGTGATGTATTTTTCGCTTGCTGTGCTTTTATGCCACAGAAATGTGGTGTAATAAAGCTCTTTTTTGATTGATTGATTGAGTACAAACTCATGCTGTGTCATGGGGTCCCACTCTGTTTCGCTAAGGATTTTGTCGACCACCTCAATGGTAGCCTCCTGAGGAATGTTAGTGTATAGGGACTACACATCCAGGCTAATCAGTAGGTCACCCATACTGTCAAATGCCAGGTCTTTTATCAGATTCAGGACATCTGTAGTGTCTTACAGGAAGGTGGGCATTTTTCTCACCAAAGGCCTGAAGAATACATCACAGAATTGTGACAAGGGTTCTAGGATGAACCTAATCCCTGAGACTATGGGTCTACCAGGTGGGGGAAACATGTTCTTGTGGACGTAAAAAGAGGGTACCTTAGGTTGTTTTTGTGTCAGGAAATCTAAATAATGTTTAGTGAGTCACCCATTTTTCCAAGCCCTTGGATACCAGTAAAGAGCCTCTTCCTGTATTTCAGAAATAGTCTCAGTCCCTTAGTCCCAGGGATTGGGTCCTTCCTGAAACGTTTGTCACAATTCTGTGGGCCTAGGATGCATCTAGGTTCACTCTTTTGAATCAGAGTATGACCTACACCACCTCAATCTATTTCTGGGTAGGTAGATCTGGAAACACTACATCGATGATGTGCTCTTAATTTGGACAGGCAACAAGGACAAGGCCCTTGAGTTTGGAATGTGGCTCAATACACTGAACCCCTTTTTACAATTCACATCCACCAAAGGAGGAGCTGAATTGCCCTTCCTTGATCTTCTGATCAAGACTAATAATGGGCACTTAAAAACTTAGGATTCTATAAACCTACAGACCGGAATAATCTCCTCCGGTTTGAAAGTGTTCACGCACGAGCATTACATGAAAACTTACCAGTAGGGCAGTTTCTACATCTTAGACACACTTGTTCTGATACAAAGGACTACAAGTCACATGCAAGCAGAGTCTTGATGAAACTATCTGAAAAAAACATTCCGCCTCACTTGATAAAAAGAACGAACAAAAGGGCTCTGAATAATAACAGGGACCAGTTGCTTATGACACACAAAAAAATGAGGGGAATGACAGATTGATATGTGTAAACACCCTCAACCCCCATCCAACGATTTCCAAAAGATTGTAAAAAATGACTGGAGCATTCTACAATAAGGTGATTTGAATCTACATAAACCTATATATTCCTTTAAGAGAGCAGGGAACATTGAGGACACACTGGCACATACCCCCTCTAATAAACCTGAGACCCAGACAAAACAGACTACTCTCTGGAACTTACGCCACCAGTAGGACACACATCATGCAGTAATTGCAGTGTATGTCCCTCACAAACAGAACAAAAGAGTTGGATCTGGGTCTGAGAACCTTGTTAAGACTTAAGAATCCCACCAATTACAAGACAAAATATGTGGTATCCGTGATAAACTGCCCCTGTAATCTTGTTTACATTGGGATGATGAACAGATGTCTACAAACCCACATCACCCAGCATCAGAGCAATATCAAAAGTGACACCACTAACCTGACACAACACTATATAGACAGTGGACACAGTGGACGACAAGGAGGAGTATGTCCTTCAGAAACTAAAGCAATCACACAAAGACATGATAAAACCCCTCCTGATTTCTGAGCAGAGATGGATCTAAAGGCTCCGGATGGACCTCCATGGATTAAATGATGACATACCATGGGGTAGCATAAACACATGAGTGAGAAATATGAAGCTACCTCCCTATACACTTGATATACCAAGGCATCACAAAGTTGTAACTGACGGCCCCCATACTAATTATCACTGAGCAATGCATCAGGGGCTCATTCCTTTTCCCCATTGCCGCAGTCCTTCCATTGGACTAGGTATATATATATATATATATATATATATATATATATATATATACACACATATATACACACACATTATCTACTGGCAATCGCCAGTAGATAGTTATAGTTAGGACCTATTTTCCATAGGAAATTCACAACATTCTATTTGAAATAACTTTGGCGCCGGTTGACGAATCTTCGCGAAATTTTCAAAACTCGTGGGGCGCTCCGATCCACTCCTATCCTGAAAGTTTCGGGGTGATTCGGCAAGCGGGGACTGAGAAAAAAGGGGGTCCCAAAACGTGTTTTCCCCATGCAATTTTCCATAGGAAACTTTAGACACGGCTACAGCCCGAACTGCTGAACGGAATTACACCAAATTTGGCAAAGAGGTAGTTCTTGGTTCAGAAAGAACCCTTTTTGTTAAATGGTGTAAATCCGTTTGGTAGTTGCTGAGAAAATCAAAAGTAAAAACACATATATATCTATGGCCGCGGAGGATCCGCGCACCCTCCCGATCACGAGCTGTATGCTAATTGGCTGTCAACACTCCAAACCAGGAAGTGTTGGCAGCCATCTTGTGCCTCGGTAGAACCGAGGCACAAGAAATCAGTAAAACAAGTGCGCAAAACGCAAAAAGGGGGCAGGGTAGAAACACCCTGACCCCCTAGGACTGCTCAGGGGGTCCCACAAGGACCCCCAGGGCCAAAAAAAGATTATTATTTTTTTAAATCGGCGGGATGCGCTTAGGATGCGCGGATCCCACCGTGAAAAAAATAAAACGAAGCACGGGCTACCGTGCTTCGTTGTTATTTGGCCCCCGGGTGGGCCAAGTCCCGGGGGCATGCGGGGTTAATGAAAAAATTGTGTGGGGGGCCTCTAAGGGCCCCCCAAGCCCCGGGGACCGCCACCCCCCCGGGGCTTTGAATTAAAAATGGTGCGGGAGGGCACTCGGCCCTCCCGCATCCCCGGGGACCGCCACCCCCGGGGCTTCTTTAAAAAAAAAAAAATTACCTGTGTGGGGGGGCTCGAGCCCCCCCACACGCCCCGGGGACTGCCACCTCCCCGGGGCACTAAGAATTTTACTGTGGGGGTCCCCTCCTGGAGCCTGTGATGGCCCTGGGGACCACCACCCCCCAGTGCCGGCTCCTGCAGTGTCCTGGGGTGCCCACCCCCGGGACACTGCTGTTTGCTATGACAGGGCGGGAGACTCGCGGCTCCCGCCTTACCATAGCAAACATGCTTTGAATTTTGGAAGAGAGAGCAGGAAACCTGCTCTCTCTTCCAAAATTCAAAGCAAATTGCTTTTCCACACGGGGAGCTGCATCTAAGCAGTTCCCCGTGTGGAAAAGCAATGCCGGCTCCCGCAGGAGGCGGGGAGCCGGCGGTCCCCAACGGAGAGGGCCAGCCCCGGGGGATGGGGTCCCCGGGGCTACAAGTGGCCCGGGAGGGGGGCCACGCGGCCCCCTTCCCCAAAATTTACATAAAACAAAAAAAATTAATTAAAAAACAAAGGCCGGCCCTGGGGATGGGGTCCCCGGGGCCATAAGTGGCCTGGAGGAGGGGGCAACGCAGCCCCCTCCAAAACATTAAAAAAAAAAAAAAAGGCCATGCCCCGGGGGATGGGGTCCCCGGGGCCGATTAAGGCCTCGGGAGGGGTGCCACGCGGCCCCCTTCCAAATTTTATTTAAAAAAAAAAAATTAGAAAAAGAAGGGGGGCCACACAGCCCCCCTTCTTAAAAAATAAATAAAATAAAAGACCGGCATCGCGCCGGAGGCCACGCCCCCTCCTTGCAGCACTCTGCAACGCGCCCTGGCGCGTTTGCAGATGGGGAACGAATTCCCCTTGAATACTGGGGGTCCCTGGGGCCAACTAGCCCACCAGGAACCTCCAGTATGCGCTAGGGGCTGCGTTGCAGAGAGGTGTTCTGAGGCCACGCCCTTTTTACACTCTCTTGCAACGCAGCTCTGTGGCGCTTAATGGAGGTAGCTGGTGGGCTAGTTGCACCCCAGGGACCCTCTGGATTCAAGGGGAGTTAATCCCCCAACTTAAAACGTGCCACGGGGCACGTTTGCACAGTGGTGAAGGGAGGGGGCGGGGCCTGAGGTGACATGTGTGCAAACACGCCCTGTGGCGCGTTTTAGGTTGGGGGATTAACTCCTTGAATCCTGAGGGTCCCTGGGGTGCAATCTAGCCCACCAGCTCCCTCCATCAAGCGCCACAGAGCTGCGTTGCAGAGAGGTGTAAAAAGGGGCGTGGCCTCTGACCACCTCTCTGCAACGCAGGCCTGTGGCGCCTACTGGAAGTACCTGGTGGGCTAGTTGGGCCCCAGGGACCCTCAGGATTCAAGGTGACCTAATACCCCAACTTAAATCGTGCCACAGGGTGCATTTGCACAGTGGTGAAGGGAGGGGGTGGGGCCTCAGGTGACATGTGTGCAAACACGCCCTGTGGCGCGTTTTAAGTTGGGGAATTAATTCCCCTTGAATCCTGAGGGACCCTGGGGGCCAACTAGCCCACCAGGTACCTCCAGTGCGCGCCACAGGGCTGCATTGCAGAGAGGTGGTCCAGGCCACTCCCCTTTTTACACCTCTGTGCAACGCAGCTCTGTGGCTCTTACTGGAGGTACCTGGTGGGCTAATTGGACCCCAGGGACCCTCTGGATTCAAGGGGTGTTAATCTCCCAACTTAAAACGGCCAGAGGGCGTGTTTGCGCACATGTAACCTCAGGCCCCCCCTCCCTACACCAGTGTGCATACGCGCCCCATGGCGCGTTTTAAGAGGTAGTTTTAATCCCCCTGCCCTATTATGTACTAGGGAGCTACAGAGGAGGTCATGCTAATCACAGGGGTACCCCAACGCATAGTGTTCCCTAGTGTATGTAGGTGTTTTAACTGTATTCTAAGTGTCTTTTACCATAGCACTGGCTCTAGGCCTGGTTAGTCAGAGTCAGTTACCACCAGTACACGTCTGGAAAAGGTGTGGGCACAGGATGATTTTGCAACAAGGCCTCTTTCTGCTCCTCTGTTGGTTCTTTCTGCACATGTCTTGCTTCTTCCTGGATTTTTCTTCGTCTTTGTGGACTTCTGTTTCTTTCGACATTTCTTTTGCTTCTTTCTGTGCGTTTTTTCTTCTTTCTTCACATGTCCTACTTCTGTAGGCATAGTTACAAACTAGCATTTGAAAAACCTTTGAAATTCACTGAAAAACCATAGGTTTCAGGCACGTTATAGCTAGAAATTAGCATTTAAAAAACCTTTGAAATTCACTGAAAAAACCATAGGTTTCAGGCACGTTATAGTTAGAAATTAGCATTTAAAAAACCTTAGAAATTCACTGAAAAAACCATAGGTTTTAGGGAAAGTTATAGTTAGTTGGGCATTGCACTCGTACAAAACCCGTGAAATTCCCCCATTATAGTTAGTTCAGCTAACTATAACTCGCGCCCCCACAATGCACTGCTGATGACGTCACATATTACATCACTCATGTCATGGTCAGTGACATCACTGATGACATCACTGATGACATCTCAAATGACATCACTGATGACATCACTGATGACATCATCCACGTGAAAATCTGATGCACCTCCTCACACCCTAATATAACTTTTGATACACCCACTGTAAATTACAGACTGCCATTGTCAAAACCATAGACACTCCAACACCAATAACTACATACACACTCACTGATTCTTAGGTCTACACACACATCCACTCACTCACCCGTACAATCACTCATACTTACGGTCACTCAGTACAGGACTATCATATGCACTCATACACCTATATAGACACTCACACACCGTCACTCATCCTTAGAGGTACTCACACACCTAGTCAGTCATACAAATAATTAATCACACTGCCATTTAGTCACCTATATAGTTATACACACACCAGCTCACTTACTCATACAAATACTAGCACATTCTTACGCTCTTATACAATCACTGATACAAGTACACACTCATCCATACAGCCACTCTCACAATCACACACTCTCACTTATACCCATTTATATACTCCAACACACATATATACTGCCTTTCACATATGTAGTTACTCACACATGTACCACTGAGATATACATTCACTCACTAACACACCCATACACACACTCACCCACCCATACAGTCCATCACATATGCACTCTTGAAACCATGCACCCAGTGAATCACCCACTCACACATCTATGCACAGAGTCACACACACCCCACCCACACAAACACTCATGCAGCCGCTTACACACCACAGACAGACGGATACAGACATTCACACAGTTTAGTCACTAACCCATGCATTCAGTAAGATACGTTTAATCACTCACTTATAGAGTCAGTCACGCACCTACTAAATCATCCATTCAAACAATTATACACCCACTCATTCTTCAATACGCCTTTCCCTATATATATTAAACATATTTAAACTTTACAGAAACACACAGTCACTGGATAATGTCATCAGTGATGTCATTTGAGATGTCATCAGTGATGTCATCAGTGATGTCACTGACCATGTCATGAGTGATGTAATATGTGACGTAATCAGCAGTGCATTGCGGGGGTGCGAGTTATAGTTAGCTGAACTAACTATAACGGGGGAATTTCACGGGTTTTGTACGAGTGCAATGTCCAGCTAACTATAACTTTCCCTAAAACCTATGGTTTTTTCAGTGAATATATATATATATATATTTGAAAGACCACACGAATTATCTGCACTTCCGCACAAACTGTAGGCGAACAGAGAACCACGAACCACTGGAAATGTCGGCACTAGACTTTATTGCTCCTCAGAATGACGCGTTTTGGACACCACTTGTCCTTGATCACATTTCAGAGAATGCAGTTCGCCATCTTTTTTTATAGTATACTGTGTGCTGAAACCACGTGGTAAGTAAATATAGTAAACATGGTAAACACACTAGCACATTGATCTGCATATAAGTCAGTCTGTTTTCTTTTATGTCAATGTTGACGTTGTAACAAATTAATCAATTCCTGCCCCCATAAATGGCTTAAAGTGCACACTACTTTTCATATTATTCAGTACATGCGGTAAGTGGAGTAATAAACAATGTTTAAAATTCATAAACGTCATTGTGAATGCATCATAATTTTAAATAACGTAAATGCATAAAACTCCTTAAATGAATAATGAATTAATTAAGACATGTTTATAAAGGAGAATAAAAACCATAAAAATCATACCATTCATTATTAATGGCTAAAATCTCACAATAAATTACATATCCTGGTCAAAAATATATTAAATACCTTGAGGACAGCTCATTAGTCGCTTTATAAGCAAGATATTAAATATACATGTGCAAACAATCGCATGACCAGATGTAAACCTTGAAAAATGTGCAAATTACATGCCCACTGGTAAGGATCAAAAAGATTACCACATTGCTGCTTAAATGCAAGTATAAGTTAACCCGTACATCACAGAATTAAAATTTGCGATGTTGTTAACCATTTTCAACATTGTACAAAAATTGCAGTCAACAATAAAGTGCTCTGTGCTAAAAGTGCTACCCTTTGGCCTGATTGACCGAATAAAGTGCATGTGCTACAAATTCGAAAATACCATCGTAAAAACATTATTCAACAAAAAAGAATGTACATGCTATGGGCCTAGATAACTAAGGAGGCCGCGGCGGGAACTAATCATCAAAAATAGAAAATAGAAACTAATATTAGAACTCTCCTACAGGAACTCAGATAATAATCAGTGGGGTGATAACTGTTTACTTCATCTAAGTGGGTTAGATCCTATAGGAAATAATGCAGGTCTTCCGTGTTGTTGAGCCCATTTGGAAATTTGCTGTCCAACTCCAAAATCATTTTGGACTCCATCTGCCTTAACAGTCTTTCTCTGTCACCCCCTCTACGGAGTTTGGGAATGGCAGCCACAACGAAATATTTCAAGCAATTGAGGTTGTTGTTATGTACTTGCTTGAAATGGCGAGCCACCGGATAGGTAAAATCATTATTGATGATGGCTCGCAAGTGCTGCAAAATTCTGACATGCACCTGCAGCTTGGTACTGCCAACATATCCTAAACCACAGGTGCATGTCAGAATGTAAATTGCAAACTCTGTCCTGCAATTGAAGTTTCCCTGAATGGCAATCCTATTAGGGCTGAACGGAGTAGAGTAGTGCGTGGTATTTTCTCCAAATTTGCAAGCTCTGCAGGTAGAGCATTTGGAGAATCCTTGCTTAGGCTGTAACCACATTTTGGCTACCAACAGTTCAGGACTGTTTTTGACAATTTGTGTTCGCATAGAAGGACCTTTCCTATATGTGACGGCAGGTTGTGCAGGGAGCCTGGGGGCTAATACACCATCTGTGAGCTCAATGGGCCAATTGCGTCTGATTATTGACCGAATCTTTCTTTCTTGCTTGCTATAGGTGGTTATTAACCTAGGGGCATTGATGACATCATTGGGTGTTTCCCTAGTCTTGTTGGTAAAAAATAGGGATTCCCTTGTTCTCTCCTTCATTTTTCTAACTGCCTCCTTAAGGATGCTTTCACTGTATCCTCTCCTTTTCAATCTACACAGTGCCTCTTCAGTACATATATTGAGATCTTCCTCCGTACTGCAAATCCTTTTCAGGCGCAAAAGTTCCCCAAAAGGAATATTCTTAATGAGGTGTTTGGGGTGTGCACTGTTGGCATGGAGTGTTAAATTGCCAGCAGTGGCTTTTCTGTGCAGAGTGGTCGCTATCTTACCTTCTTTTATGTAAACTTTTACATCCAGAAATTCAATGTTGTTTTTACTAATTTGTGAGGTAAACTTCAGATTGGTAGTGTTATCATTGATATGATGGATAAAATCAATAGCACTTTTTTCGTCCCCTCGCCACACAATAAAAACATCATTGATATATCTCAACCAGTATAAAACATGATTGGTGTATTCGGCACAATGTGTGTTTTTGAGGACCTGCTCCTCCCACCACCCGACATGCAAGCATGCGTAACTGGGGGAGAAGCAGGCCCCCATTGCCACGCCTCTCTTTTGTAAGTAAACGTCATTCCCAAATGTAAAATAGTTATTGTGCAGACACCATGAGACTAAACTTACAAGCATCTTGTTATGATTGTAGCAATCCACAGGCCTAGTGTTAAGAAAATATTCCACTGCATTTATCCCAATAGTATGTTCTATACTGGTGTATAATGATTCGATGTCCAGAGTAATGAACATCAAATCATCAGCCCATTGTATGCCTTTTACTTTCTTAAGGAAGTCGCCAGTATCTTTAACATACGTTGGCAGTTGTTTTACAAAATCCTGCAGAAAAAAGTCCACATATTGTGTTGCTTTTTCCCCCACACTGTTGATGGCCGATATAATGGGCCTACCCGCAATGGGTGTGTTTTTTTAGTGGACTTTTGGGATAAAATATAGCCTTGGTAACACAGGATGTTCAACATTCAGAAATCGGTACTCTTCCCGGGAAATGACTCCCTCTCGTTTCCACTCCAGCAGATTCTTTTTCAAATTGTCCTTTGCCAGATTGTATTGTTTATGGTTAGTTTTCTCGTAACAAACTTGATCATCCAAGTGTCTACGTGCTTCCAATAAGTAATCTTTCTGCGGCCAGATCACTATATTTCCGCCTTTATCGGATTTGGCGACCACTATCTCATGATTACTGCTATATATATATATTCCAAAAGAAAAACGGAACAGCCCATCCAGGGCGTACTATTTAGTATTTAAATGACGGGGTGGTGTCCCGCGTTTTTTCGAACTGCTGAAGCCTCTGAGGAGGAGTTGAGATACTCCAGAAACGCGTCAGGCATTAACGGCGGTCGAGCTGCTCATGGAATCGGTATGCTGGATGTGCGCATACCTTCTAAGGCTTGTTGCTTGTGGCTGCTGTCCGAGTGCTCCTTGTACGTTGGGTACTCTTGGAGCTTTGATATTAAACGCGGCTACCCTGCCGCGGAGGAGCACCACCCAGAGATTGAAGGGGGCCGCGTGGTTTGGTATTCACCGAGCCATAAGAGTGGGATAGCAGCTTAGGATTTTGCGTGCACTAGCATGCCGAGGCCCATTGAGGGCTTGCTATTTTTGCCAGCAGTGATTAACAGTGCTTACCATCCGTGGAATTATTATGGCCACTACAAATCCCAGACTACTCCGTTTGAGACGTGACGGAACAGCCCATCCAGGGTGTACTATTTAGTATTTAAATGATGGGGTGGTGACGCGTCGGGCATTAACGGCGGTTGAGCTGCTCATGGAATCGGTATGCTGCATGTGCGCATACCTTCTAAGGCTTGTTGCTTGTGGCTGCTGTCCGAGTGCTCCTTGTACGTTGGGTATTCTTGGAGCTTTGATATATATATATATATATATATATATATTTATATATATATATATATATATATATATATGAAGCACCACAATCCTGTCAACTCCAAATCTTCGGATGCAGGTACAGACCACAGCGTGCCAAAAAGTAGTTATGCAGTATTCTTTATTATGTGCAAACCAGCATGATGCGTTTCGGCCGTGTTGCCACGGCCTTGATCACATGACACGCTAGGACCAATGATGTCTATTTATAGTGTCAATAATTACATGAAAAAAAAACCCTTGTTAGCCTTTCACCCATTACCATAGACCTAGACAAAGTACTCTGCTGGACATGGAGAACAAAAACATCAGCATCTTAAGGAGAACAGACTGAAAAAATAAATAATCAATCATTACATCTTTTTTTTTAATTAACTGCTTCAGTCCAAATAATTACCACACAGTGAACTCACAATATTGTATACGATCTCCTTAGTCCTAAAAAATGACGATTATATTAATTTTGTACACAGCAGAGTGGTAATTAGAATGGGCTAATATTACACAAATCCAGATAGTGCAAAATACAATGTGTAAAATGATTGTGAAAATATTAAAATTTGTCAATTTATTCTTAAGGTCACTATTCCTTTCATAGTTAGACCGTGGGTTTTAAAATACATGTGAACAGTTCAAACAGGTTGTAGCAGATAAAGCCTGATATATATGATTATTAGATCGTACCTAAGATTGGAACCAAAAGGCGTCTTAACCTAAGAAGTATATTTTTGTAATAGCACAATCTACATGTACGAAACACATTTTTAACTTGTGAGTTTCGTCACATGCGAGTGATGGACACTGCCTTGCAATTCACAGTAAATAAAAGTTGCACGATGATACAACGAGCTCCACCTTTCATATTCATGATTACCCTGTCATAGTAAAATCCTTTGTCAAAATGGCTTAGGTTTAATTCCCTACTTCAAGGATAAATCCTTTATTAGTGATTGCTCATGAATAGTAAAAAAGGGGACAATGTATACTCTATATAGCGTACAAGGGCAGTGACCTTGTGGTAAATTTGTCGAATACATGTAATCACCCAAAGGCTGGAGCAGCGATATCACCTACGTTTTAAAGTGCAAGTGCATAGGTGCAAATACGCAAGTTAGCAAGAGATTCCATTCTCTACAAGTACGTGTAATATGTGAAGTGCTAGTGCTAAAACAGAAAACTATCCATAAAACCTGACATGTCAGTTAGTATCCCAGCAGATTCTTAGTTGCGTGAAATAAAGTGCACAAAGTGGAGGATAAAAAGTGTAGCACATAAAAGCCGTCTAAAATTCCAGTACAAAAACCAAAGCACCAACCAAGTAAAAACCCATAAGTTAAAACCCGGTTAAAACAGTAGAAAAGGACTGGCTAAAAGACCGACCAAATAATGCCCACAATAAAATCCATCCAAAAAATTAATTAGAACAGTAAAAAATCAAGTCTCATGATTATAAAAAGTTATGCAAGTCTTCCCCTGTGTTGAGCCCGTTAGGCATCCTGGTGTCGAGTAGAAGTATGTAATGGGATTCCAGTTGTCTCAGTCTCTTTTCCTGTTCCCTCCTCTCACTAATCTGGGTTCTGCATCAATGACATAGTATGACAAGTCACTGAGATTATTGTGATGAGCTAACTTAAAATGACGAGCTACTGGGTAACTGGGAATCTGAATTAACAATAGCTCGTAAGTGTTGAAGGATACGGGAAAATACCTGTAACTTAGTGCTCCCAACATACTTCAATTTGCAAGAACATTCTAGTACGTATACTGCATGGTCCGTCTTGCATGTAAAAAAACCTTTTATTTTAGTTGGGGTTGACTCAAATGCGTTATTAAATTCACAGGTATTCACCCCAAATTTACAAGCTCTACACGTAATACACTTAAAGAAGCCTGTACGGTTTGATAGCCAATTAGTAGTAGTGACCACCTCAGGACTAGTTCTTACCAATGCATTCTCTCATAGAGGGAGCACGTCTAAATGTTATCTGAGGAAGATTTGGCACTAATTGTGACATAGTTAAGTCTGTTTTAATGATTGGCCAATTCTTGTAGATGATTTTTCTTATTTCCTTGTCCTGAGTGCAAAAAGTAGTTATTAACCGTACATGGTCTTGGCTCTGAGATATAGTAGTATCACTGGGATTAGGACTGCCCATAGCTTTGTTAGTTACTGTTCCCAAATAGTCACCACAACTGTGTTTGTTAGCTCTCTCTCGTGCTGTTTCAAGGTCTTTGCTTTTGTAACCACGGGCTAAAAATCTTGAAAAAGAATCATTTTGGCATGTAACACAATCAGAATCAGAGCTGCAGATTCGCCTAATATGGAGAAATTCCCCATATGGTATGTTCTTTAATAGATGGTGAGGGTGGGAGCTCTGAGCGTGGAGTATGGAATTGCCCGCTGTGCTCTTCCTGTGAAGTTTACTTTGAATTGTATTATTGGCTATATATAGCTCAACATCAAGAAAATTAACCATCCTATCACTAATTTGAGCTGTAAATTCCAAATTGAGCATATTATCATTGACAAAATTTATGAATTCATTGGCAGATTCAACTGTTCCTTTCCAGATAACAAAAACGTTGTCAATGAATCGCCACCAATGGATGACATGAGCATCATATAGCATCCTGTGGGTGCGCCTGAGGACCTGCTCCTCCCACCAGCCTACATGCAAGCATGCATAGCTGGGAGAGAAACAGGCCCCCATGGCTACTCCCTGCAGTTGCTGAAAGATCTCATTATTGAACATAAAATAATTATTGTTCAAACATAGTTCAATCATATGCAGTAGCATGATGTTATGTTGATAAAACTTAATGCTTCTTTTATCCAGATAAAACTTAACTGCATTGAGACCATCATTGTGTCGTATGCTCGTGTACAAGGAGCATATATCCATGACTATAAACAAATAATCATCCTGCCACGTGACAGATTGCACGATGGATAAAAAATGCCCAGTGTCTTTAATGTAGGACGGCAATTCTTCAACAAATTCATGTAAGAAGTAGTCAACATATTTAGACATTGTTTCAAATAAACTTTTTTGGGCTGATATAATAGGTCTCCCCGGAGTTGGTACCACCAATTTATGTACTTTGGGGATACAATAGAGAATCGGTGTAATAGGGAAATCAACCTTCAAAAAGCAGTATTCGTTTTATTCAAAAGTCCAACTCTTTTCCAGTGACCTAGTTGTTCATGGACTGACGTCTTTACTTGTCTCATATCACCTGCTGTGGCCCTTCTGTAACATGTAGCATCATTTAGCTGGCGATAAGCCTCTTCTAGATATTGATTTCTAGGCCACAGCACAATGTTGCCCCCTTTATCCGCCTTGGCCACGATTACATCAGCATTTTCATTAAGTTTTTTCATCAAGGCTGAGTATTGCTTATCTTTATACAATCGATGTTTGATGGTCTTTAAAACTTTTTGATTCAAAGTTTTTAAGTCTTTAATGACGCAATATATATATATATAACCAACCATCAACGTGGTTCCACAACACAACGCGCTCACAGCCGGTGCTGGCATCCAGGGTGGAATCAAGCCCATATAAATTATTAACACCAAGAAGAATATGCCACCCTCCAGGAGTTGAGTATTCAAATTATTTAATCACACCACCAACACCAACGTGTTTCGACTATGATGTCTTGATCACGGTTGGGTGAGTCCTACTTTCATTGCAATATATACAGACAAACCCACTTTACTCATAATGGAGCATTGTGGGATATGTAGTTCTGACAATGAAAAAACATTTTCCAGTTTAACTTCAGCATGTCATATGTTACATATATAAGTATCGGTCATTCTCCTACTCTCTCATTTTGTAATTTCATTATAAGAGTAGCATAAATATCTGGCCATCATATTTAATGCATATATTTGCTATGCTGTTTCTGCTGAGTGCAATTATAATCATCTTTTGCTATCACGTTTATGGCACAGTGCCATTCGTTGATAACATTCTTCATATGACATATGGCATAGCATGTCCATTGAACAGTTCCCCTTGATCTTTGATACAGACATAGTGCCTCTAATTGGTCAAGTACCAATAATATTCCTGAGATTTAGGAATATTTATACATTTTACTCTATCTGGCTTTGCCTTTAAGGTTATTGTTAATAAATGGACACATCAACATGGCCGTTTTTTCTATCTTCTTTGCTCTTTTGATTCTGAAGCTCTCTTAGTGATGAAACTTGGATCGCAGCACTTATGTTAAACAAATTCTTCCTGATTTATAAATGTACATATAGTTCTTCCTATGCATTCAATCCCTGCGGCTGTTTTGTTCTGAACCTTATTATTAGCCGGGAATCTAGGCATCGCAAGTTTAGTGTTCTGTCACCACCTCTCTCATGTTTTGGCACATGCGCTATGCCATAGTACCTCATGTTTTGCCAGTTGTATCCTTCATGATTTTCTAGGTGTTTGGCCATAGCATAGTTGGTATCCTTATTTTGCACAGCTCTAATATGTTTCAATATTCTTTTCTTTAATGGACATATGGTGCTGCCAATATATTTTAAGCCACATTCGCATTCGATAATATAAACTACATGGCTAGTTTCACATGCGATTTTATGATTGATGGCGAACCTTTTGCCTTTGAAATCAACATGCTGTATCATGTTTCTTCCAATTTTGCACGCCTTGCATTTGTGACATTTGCAAGAAAAATTAAACATTTAATTTTTTGAATTTTGAATGGTGCCCCTGGTTAGCTATTACTTTCATGGAATTTGTTGTTCATTGTTGATATTTTAGCATTTTTTGGTGGTGGATCAGATTTTGTACATTTTAAAAGGATTACTGTTTTTTGGATGATTGGGGTGTTTGGTTTCTTCAGCTTCAAATTAGTAAATGATGTTTTATGCTATTTTCCTAAGGGTGGGGAATGATATTTTATTGCAATGTTTTATATATATAATTTTTTATTATCATTGTTTTTATGCATTGTATTGTTGTACTGTAAATTGCATTATAGTGTTGCTAGGGTTGTTATTTGGGCTGTTTAATACTTATCTATTTATTAATTTTTATTTCAATCACTTTTACTGTTCAATCATATTAGATTATGTTGAACTTTCATTGTATATTCAGTATTCGATTTGTAAATATTTTTATTTAATATGCATAAATAAATAAATTACTAACAATAGTTTGTATTGTTTAGGCCTATATTTGGTTATGAGTTTTTAGAGTAACTTTCTTCCTCTGCGAGTTTTTGTATGGTAGTCCTTGATTAGTAACAAAAAGTCAGACTTTATAAAATGACATGCATTGTCATGCATATGTTTGTTTTGTTTTGAGAGTTTAGTTTTTTCTTGGGTCATTCATTGTTAATTTTTTTATTCTTCCCAACTTTGGGCCTTATTATGATGTTGGTGGGATCGCCACATTACGATGCGGTCAGTCGAACCGCAGTGGTCGGAGAACAGACAGCTGCCTCCGACTGGCTCAAGGAGACCGTTGGGGCGGTGGTCAGACCGTAATCCCTACAATGGGGACAGGACCTGCGCAGGCATCGCCATATGGATAGATGTCCATTTCCCACAGCCTTTTCATGGTGGTCCCACTGCCATGAAAGTGCTGTTGGAAAGGGACTTTCGTTGCCCCTAGCAGGGCCCCTGTCCCCAATGGGCCTCCGCTTTGTATCCAGGGGGCACATGTGGTGCCCTTCCAAACATTCATGCACCGTATGCCAGGCACAGGGTACATGGACATTTAAAAGCATCCCTTTTTAGGTTTTGCCTGCTTGAAATCTCTTGTATTTAATACATCTTAAAAGGAGCCTCTTATCAATCCCCACGGCTGAATTACTGTGTTCATTCGCTTTTGTGTGGAACTTTTTTTTGTTAACTTCCCCTGGCTGCACGCATTTACGATTCTTCTACTGAAGCTGTTCACACTGCTTAAGTGCCAGTCACTGTCATGTTAAGATCTCTTCCCACGGAAAAGGCAGACAACTGCTGGAATGCTTGCTTTTTATTACTTAGTTGTGTAAAGCAGATGTTTTAGCCTTAGAACGTTTGTGACATTTCCTATTCATGCCTCAGTATCTTTCTTTGCACTTTGTAGGCATTATCGGATTAATTTTTTTCAAACTAATCTATTTGGTCATTATGATCATATCTAAATATTGTATTAAACATTGCACGTAAAAAATCAAGTTAATATACAAGAGCTATGCTATATTTAAAAACTAAATAAGCAGCCACAAGTGCAGTGACCTTGCAGACAACAAGGTCATGATTTGAATGGTCCAGCAGGTGCCCAAAAGTTGTTAGAACTCTAAACACATAATATTGCAATTTAGACTACTAAACAGGCTGTCACAATTGCAGTTACCTTGCAGTTAAAAGGGACTTGATTTGAATGGTGCAAAAGGTGCAGTGGTACTGGGGCCAAAAGCTCTATGGATCCCACTAAACCCAGATCTTTTTATATACTTTAAACACCTAAAATTGCTATATTTTACTACTAAACAAGCTGTCACAGGTGCAGTTACCTTGCAGTTGAAAGGGGCCTGATGTAAATGGTGTGGCAAGTGCAGTGCCACACCATTGTCATAACTCCACTAAACACCAAATATTGCTATATTTTACTACTAAACAAGCAGTCACTAGTGGCGTTACCTTGCAGATAACAGGGTCATGATTTGAATGGTGCAGCAGGTGCAGTGGCACTGGGCCCAAAAGTTATCAGAACTCCTCTAAACACTTAATATTGCTATAATTTTACTACTGTACAGGCAGTCACAATTGCAGTTACCTTGCAGTTGAAAGGGGATGGATATAAATGGTGCAGCAGGTGCAGTACCACCGGGGTCAAACGTTGTAAAAACTCCACTAAACACCTAATAATGCTATATTTTACTACTAAACAGACAGTCACAAGTGCAGTTATCTATCAGGCACTAGGGCCATGATTTGAACGGTGCAGCAGGTGTAGTGGCACCAGGCGAAAAAGTTGTCAGAACTCCCCATAACACCTGATATTCCTATATTTTACAACTAAACAGACAGTCACAAGTGCAGTTATCTAGCAAGCACTAGGGTCATGATTTCAATAGTGCAGCAGGTGCAGTGGCACCAGGGCCAAAAGTTCCAGGCCCCCCACTAAACCATGATTATTGCTAAACAGGCAGTCACAGGTGCAGTTATCTTTTAGGCACTAGGTTCATGACATAAATGGAACAGCAGGTGCAGTGGCACCGGGCCAAAAAGTTGTCAGAACTTCTCTAAACACCTATTATTTCTAAATTTTACTACTAAACAGGCAGTCACAATTCCAGTTACCTTGCAGTTGAAAGGGGCTTGATTTAAATGGTGCAGCAGGTGCAGTGGCACCCTGGCCAAAAGTTGTCATAACTCCACTAAATACCACATATTGCTATATTTCACTACTAAACAGGCAGTCACAAGTGCAGTTATCTTGCAGGCAACAGGGTCATTATTTGAGTTGTGCAGGAGGTGCAGTGGCACCAGGCCCAAAAGTTGTAGTATCTCCTCTAAACACCTAATATTGCTATATTTTACAACTAACCAGGCAGTGATAAGTGCAGTTATCTATTAAGCACTAGGGTCATGATTTCAATAGTGCAGCAAGTGCACTGGTACTGGGAACAATAGCTCCAGGCACCCCACTAAATATCTAATAATGTTATATTGTATTCCTAAATAGGCAACCACAGGTGCAGTTATCTTGCAGACAACAGGGTCATGATTTGAATGGTGAAGCAGGTGCAGTAGAACAGGGCCCAAAAGTTGTCAGAACTCGTCTAAGCAAATAATATTGCTATATTTGACTACTATACAGGCAGTCACAATTACAGGTACCTTGCAGTTAAAATGGACTTGATTTGAAGGGTGCAACAGGCGCAGTGGTACTGGGGCCATAAGCTCTAGGGACCCCATTAAACCCAGATTATTGCTAAAATGTAAAAAAATAACACAGGCAGTCACAAGTGCAGTTACCCAGTAACCCAGATTATTGCTACATTTTATAACTAAACAAGACAGTCACAAGCTCATTTATATAGCAAGCAATAGGGTCATGATTTGAATGGTGAAGCAGGTGCAGTAGCACCAGGACCAAAAGCTCTTGGCACCACACTAAACACCTAATATTGCTATATTTTACTACTGAACAGACAGTCACAAGTGCTGGTACCTTGCTGACAACAGGGACATTATTTGAATGGTGCAGCAGGGGCAGTGGCACCGGGCCCAACATTTGTCATGACCTCCTCCAAACACCTAATATTGTTATATTTTACTACTGTACAGGCAGACACAATTGCAGCTGTCTTGCAGTTAAAAGGGACTTGATTTGAATGGTGCATCAGGTGCAGTGGCACTGGGGCCAAAAGCTCTAGGGACCTCACTAAACTCAGTATATTGCTAACCTTTCCTACTAAACAGGCAGTTACAATTCCAGTTACCTAGCAGGCACTAGGGCCATGATTTCATTGGTGCTGCAGGTACAGTGGCACGGGGCAAACAAATGTCAGAACTCTTCTAAACACCAAATATTGCTATATTTAACCACAAAATAAGCAATCACAAGTGTAGTTACATTGCAGGCACTACGCCCATGATTTCAATGGTGCAGCAGGTGCAGTGACACCAGGGCCCAAAGCTCTATGAACCCCTCTAGAGAACAACAATTGCAATATTTTACTACTAAACATCCAGTCACAAGTGCAGTTACATTACAGGCAATATGGTCATGATTTGGATGGTGCAGCAGTTGCAGTGGCACATGGGCAAAAGTTGTTATAACTCCTCTAAACACCAAATATTACTTTATTTTACTACTAAACAGGCAGTCACAAATGCAGTTATCTTGGAGGCACCAGGGGCATGATTTGAATGGAGCAGCAGGTGCAGTGGCACTGGGCCCAAAAGTTGTCAGAACTCCTCTAAACACATAATATTGCTATTACATCAATTGATTATATTATTTCCCTCTTTCATTGTATTTTTCAAAATGTTGCTATTACTTACCCGCACTATACCACAAGTAACAGCACAATATATTGCCTTTTTGTACATAAACAAGTCATAAAACGTTAACACTTTAACACTTATATTGTACAACTACTCAGCAAGCTACAACTAATGACAAAAAACAGGCTATTATTAATCACATAGGCGAAACCTAATGCATTTACCAATGCTTGTTCTATTGCAGCTTGTGCTGCTGCACTTTTCCGGGCCGCAGCACAAGCCGTGATAGAAAAAGAAATGTTTCCACCCGCCTACACAGCGGTCACATCATAATATGGCAGGTGGAACTGCTGACTACATATCGGGTGGTCATCCTGCAGCCGTGTCCGACTGCTGTCATAATAAGTCCCTCTGTTCTTTTAAAAAAAAAATCTTATAATTGGTATTGTGTAGGGTGAGTTCATCCTAATGTTCCTTGGAAGGAATTGTGCCACCCTACTACTGCGCTATTATAATTTTTCTCCTTGTTTCATAATCATTCCACCCTTGGTTACGATATTTGAGTTGGCATCTATGATTAGAACAGTGCTGTCTGCCAACCCAAGTATCTTCGAAGTCATCTATCAGTGCTTTTAATTTGTGTTCATGACTTTTGGTAGTAGGGTGATTCTATTAATAGGTTGTGGCATTTTGCTACTTCAAGTATTGGTACATGTACAAGAACTATTCGTTTTTTAAAATTTCACAGGTGAATTCGGCATTTGCTGAGAATTCCATACTTAGTGATGATTTTTAGAAGTGTTGTCAGATACTTTGATTAAAATAGTTTTAAAAAATCCCATGAATGCTTGCATTTGGGTATATTTTCTAAATGGTGGAAAACATTTACTCAAAGTCAGTATTTTTGTGGATTGTAATTTTTGTTTTTGGATTTAATTTAATGTAATAGTTTGTGGTATGTTGTATAGGTTAACAGTATGATAACAGTATGTTTTTGCTTTAATATTCTCCATGGATTGTGTAGATTTGTGTAAATCGAGGCGGGCACAAAATGAACATGTTGTTAACAACCCATGATTTGTTCTTAGTAAATTCTAGTAGGTTATTGTTGGTAGCATTACAATTATCCTTCTTTTATTGTTTCCATTGTCAAATAAAAGGAAAGTGTCATTTGTGTGTAATAAAGTTAATGTTTGAAATTGAGTTCTTGGTTGACTGGGGTATGAGCCCTGGTCAAGCAGCAACCACGATCCTAGTCAGGGTAAGAGGCAGGCAAACTCTAAATTAATCTGTGCTCACCTTTTGGTAGATTGGCACAGAGCAGTCAGGCTTAACTTTAGAGGCTGTGTGTAAAGTATTTGCGTAACACTTTAAACAGTAAATCAGTGAAATGACCACGCAAAATGATTCCAGACCAAGTTAGAACAATAACTCTAGTGAAAAATAGCACCATGTAGCATTAAGCGCTATTGGGGACATCTAGTCACACCAGACTAGGATAAAGTCACAAGTTCAGGCCGATCGCGATGGAGCATTTCCCAGCAACCGGGACCTAGTTACGGCCATTGAACAAAGTACCTTAAATCTGGATTGCAGAGGGTTGCGTGGATCTGCATCAAAGATTCATCACTCAGCAGAGGCAATGCAGCAATTCCGAGATGCGTTGAGACTGAGGTCATGTTGCATCATCATTGAGGATCCTGTCAATTGGCCTTCCGATGCGAAGTCCGGTGTCGAGGATGTGAGGAGCAGCAGAGGTGATGCATCGGTTCCAATGAGTGATGAAGCTGCGATGCAGAGTTTTGGCGGTGTCGTCGAGGCTGCTGTCGATGAGGGATGTGAGGAGCTTGCGCTGGGTAAAGCGACTCCCAGCTGCAGTTTCAAAGGCAATTCATTGGTCCCAAAATGCAGGAGGAGTAGGCAATGTGAGTATTTTGTGACGGGTCCAATCCACGCAGCAGAGGCGAATCATTGCTTCTGCTCAGGGATGCACTGCTCAGCCAAGGAGATGCGTCGGTTCTGCTCGGGGATGCTTCGCTCAGCAGAGAAGATACGTCAGTTCCACTGGCAAGCACCTTAGGCCGACCTCCAAGGGTCCAGGACTGGGGTGGCACCACGTGGCAGGGTAGACTCACAGCTGGCAGAGTCCAGGTGCAGGGGCTGGAAGCCTGTTATGTCCCTGAGGCTTCAGATCAGGAGGTCAGCAACTGAGCCCTTGGAGTCACTCTGGATTCTGGGGTCAAGTGATGCAGGTTCAGTCCTTCTCACTAAGACAAGGGGACAGCAGGCAGCAGATCAGCACAGCAAACAGGAGTCCAGCAGAGTGCAGTCCAGCAGAGTGGAAGTCCTTCAACAGCACAGCAGTCATTCCTTGCAGTGCAAGTGAGGCTATTCCCAGCTCTGCCCTCCCATCCTGTCAGGGTGGCCCATCAAGTCACACCTAAGCTGCCATTGTGTGTGGGTGTCTAGGAGGAATACACAAAACCCATTTTCCAACTACACCCAGTCATGTGATCAGAGACAGACTACAGGCACCAAATGACTAAAGCAAGAACATGCCAGCTTTTTAAAAGTGGCATTTTCAGAATTGCAATTTAAAATCCGACTTCACCATAAGTTTGGAATATAAGTTGTGAAGTTACTCTTATAAAATGTAATAAGATAGTCCCAATGTTATCAAATAGTAGATATAGGCCTTGTTGTAGTTACCAGTTCAGTGTTTTTCACTACCAGGTCATGCAAAATTTAAAAGTACATGTCCTTCCTTTTAAATACATGGCACCCTGCCCATTGGGTTGGCCAGGCCTACATTAGGGGTGACATATGTTTAAAGAGGGAAGACTTGGGCCTGGCAAAATATGTATTTTTCCAGGTGGACATGGCAGTGTAAACTGCACACAGAGGCTCTGCAATGGCAGGCCTGAAACATGGTTGGAGGAATACTTGAGTGGGTGGCACAAGCTGTGCTGCAGGCCCACTGGTAGCATTTAATTTACAGGCCCTCGGCACATGTAGTCCACTTTGCGAGGGACCTATAAGTAAATTAAATATGCCAATTGGGAATGAACCAATATTACCATGTTTAGAAGAGATAGCACAGGCCCTTTAACACTGGGTAGCAGTCCTTAATCAAGCAAAAACAAGGTCAGACAAAGTGGAGGAGAAAGGCAAAAATTTGGGGCGAATGAATATCTATATCTTAAAATCTTCTTGGAGCAACATACGCTTTTCTAGTTACTTTTCTAATTCTGGCCATGAATCTTTTTAAATTTGGAATTGCAAGGAGCAGGTCTGTAGCATATTCTTAAAAATGTTAAGTTCTTTTGAAAATTGTTTCAATAGGCTCTTGTCAGCTTGTGCTAGCTAGCAATAGGTCTCGCATACATTTCTTTCTTTAATTTCTGTTATAGTGGGGGAATGATGATATTCCCTAATATTTTCAACAATTTCTTTTTTTGTAGTTCCTGTCCCTAACATGCATTAGAATAATATTTTGTACATATCCAGTGTTTCTAACTACCTGTACTTTTTTGCTGCATGTATACCCCATGTGGTTTGATGATTTTCCTTTCTGAGATCTTGTGTATGTGGGTCTCTCAATCATTTTATCTGTGGGTTCAACAATATTAAATTATTAATTAAATAATAATGATAATTTAATTTTTAATGTACTTATTTACACATTTTAAAAATGTTTGCACATTTATATGTATGATATTATATAGTTGTAAAAAAATTGTAAGAAAATCGCTGTAAGAAAACACCATTGATGTTTTGAACACACAACGCTTTGCAGGTGCTGAGACAGCCCTGGATGGTTGACGCCTCCTTGGTGCCACCAATCAACCCTGGACTTATTAGACTTTCTCAGATTCCAGACCGTGACCGGTTAAAATAAAAAACGCTGCAGTGACAAAATCTTATCTTGGGGCCGCAATGAACGCTGCTTATATTTTTTCATTATGGCTATTTATGGATAATGAGCTTGCAACTCTTTTGAAGTATTTTTATTATGTCACTTAATGTTTGCCGTTTTTGGTATCTGATAAAGAATTCAGGAGAACCTCTAGGGTGCAAGGAGGTGGTGGGCACATGGCGTGAGCGCACAAACATTTCCCTAGTTTAGATACAAATACTCTGAACTGTCCAGGCCCATTGGATAACATCTCAGGGAAGACATTGCTTGCAATGAATTCCTGAGTGCAAAACTATATTTTGAGCAACAAGTGAAAACAGACATAGAACATGTAGTCTTACGAACATCACAGATCAAAAATAGTTAGCCCACATGCATACAGCATAAAAACACCCAGATAGCATTAGAAACAAATATGGTATATGGAACCAGCGTTATTTTTTATTACAGTTTTTTATGCTACAAACTTGGCCCAAGTGCATTAGAACACTACATTTTACAAATGGTTTACATGCGAACTAAACGTTACATTGAGGTTAAGTGATTTGCACAGTGCAACCAGGAACAGACAATAGGCAATACTTATCTGCCATGATCTATCTATATATTTGGATTCAAACACTAAGAACATGATAATAGGTAGAGAAAAAAAACATGCTTGTAAACAAACATAGAGGGTGCCTTGCTGGGACTCCAGGAGGCACACTATCATTCCCCACCATTGTGCCAGAATTCTCTTCTGCCTCTTTTAGCCTGCAAACTGTGGCCCTATAAGTTAATAGAACATGTGTAAGGCCAGCAGCTTTTAACTGCTGCGCATTCCTTGTGTAAAGGGCCTACACCCCCACCACCTGGCATAGCCCTATGGATCCATATAGACAGCTGACCTACAACTTGTCAAAGGTTCCCATATCGGCACTGGTCAGCCTCCTTGTCAAGTTGTTTGTATATGGGTTCACTGAAAGTGCGTGTGAAACTGTGATGCACTCTCTGTCCCAACATTACACTTAATGCTACCTAGAGCCTGCATGTGGAATATAATAAACCCGCCCAGCATATGATGCTGTGGAACTGCCTACATATGCTCACTGCATTTCTGAAAGAAAAGGGAGCTGCACAGAACACTGAAACTTGTAAATACCATAGCTGGAGATGCATGGTTGTGTTCCACTCACAAGAGGAGGATTTATTGCGGAACATGAGCTCTCTAATCAGTCTCAATGGTTCTGAATGAGTTTGAGTGAGTGTGCGCGTGAGTGAGAATATGGTGTACTGTTAGGCTTGTGAGTCTGCCTTTGGCCAAGGCATACAATTCTTAGCTTATAAAGGCACCATTGGCAAAATGCAGATTCTAGCATACTGGAGGCATCAGCAGGCATCTGTGCCAAAATACTGGCACTGGTATGCTAGATGTAATACTTGGCATGAGGCGCCCATGGAAAAATGCTGGCTGGCACTAGCATACTTGACAAAATTCTACAAAATGCTGTCTGGCTCTGGCATATTGGAGTTAATTCTTGACATACGTGAGGACAAGTATGGCACAGGGGCAACTGTGACAAAATTCTGGCTCTAACATTGTTAGGGGCAGATTTACAAGCCCCTTGAGCCACATTTGCGTCATTTTTAACATGGGAAAAGTGACACAAAAGTGGCGCAAGGGGCTTGTAAATCTGCCCCTTAGAGTACATTTTTGACGTAAGGGTCACCCAGGGTATATGAATGGCAATAATGGCAAAATTGTGGCACTAGCATGTTTGGCAAAAAAGGCATTTGGGCAGCACCCATCACAAAATGCTGGTCCTCGAACAATATAGGACTTTTTTTTAAATATGGGGACACCCATTGCATATTTGTTTAAACAATTGTGTCAACTCATGGAGAGCATCAGGTTCCGAGTATACAAAGCCTATGGCTATTTGCAAATGTATCCGAAAGTTATGATTTAAAATGCACTACTAGAAGATGCCCGGCTTGCTTCACTCTTTCATAATACATTCAAGGCAAGTATTACGCCCAACCACTTTCTAAGCTGATCAGAGTCACTGAAAGAACTGCAGCAAAACGTGCCTCAATGAACACTGTTTACTGTCTGCAGCTTCCACAGGGACATTCTGCTATAGGTTTTCTGGATAAATAAATTCAGCAGTGCAATGCAAACTCTTCTGATTAAATACAACATGGCAAAAACTATGTTTTCAACATGTTCTTCCAATATTTCATTATTGTGAATTCATGAAAAATGATTTTGTAAATTAAAACCTTCCCCTCATTGCTTCCCAACGAGTGACAGTACCTTGCAAATAAATAATAAATCAAAATGTTTTAACAATAAGAAATAATTGAAACCAATAACATAATTATTATTCATTATGTATGGTTAATGTCATGTGGACATTACTATTGTTTTAAAAAAATCTCTTTTCCTCTTCCTATCACTTTTCAATCCATATCTCGATGTGGTATACACTAAGTAAACTATTAAATCATGCCTTTTTGTGGTATACGTAATTTAGGGTCCCAGTGCTGTTTTGTGGCACTATATATTCCTCAGACATGCTCATAACATTTCATGTAATGTTAAGAGAAACATATGAAGTTCCCCAGCCATATCATGCCGGCAATTTATAGGTCGTTTTTAAAATAAACATTAGTTTTTGCAGCGTCGTTATCAGAATTAAGGTCATGAGACATCACTTCCTGGGAAGATTCAGATCAAAGGTCCAATGATGTCTCTGAATGTCACGTCGTTAAGGCCAAAGGGTGTGTGATGTTGCTTCCACTACCCCAGCCATTTTGGTGAATTGCCCTCCATGTGCATCACTTCCTGTGATAGCACCAAGCCAAAGGTCATGCGATGCTACTTCCTTTGATTTCATTGTGTCCAATGGTCACATGATGTCACTTCCTGTGATGTCATTAGGTCAAAAACCTTGCAATGTCACTTCCTTTGACATCATCAGAGTGGGTCAAAAGGCAGGTGATGTCACTTCCTGTGATGTCACCACATCAAAGTTCATTCATGTGTTGTCACTTCCTGTGACATCAGGTGGGGTCACATGGCATGTGATGTCACTTCCACTACCCCTGACATTTTGGTGAATCGACATATATACTCATTATATTACAATTTCAGCACAGACTCCACATCTATGTGCTTTGAAGATACATATACCTAGCTGTGGATAGAAGTATAGTAAATATATAGAAACCTATATATACATAACTTGACAATATTTTCGTAGACAACATTCTGGATACACTATTATTTAGGACACTGGATTTGAAACCTGTTTTTATTTTCCTCTGAGATTAGCCTAGTGAAAACTGAAACCAATTTTCACTATTCTTTTTGTCAGTATAGTGAAAAACAGGAATTCAATTCCTTGCATTAGGAAGCACTGATACACTGCCACCGTGGGTCTTCAGAGCATCAACGGAGGCACTGGAAGCGTTGATGGCACTCCTTTCTCTCACCAGCTTGTCTCACTTTTTGGAAGACCCAATGGGGATTATAGGTGCCCTGGTGCTTATAGCCAAAGTCTCTTGTGCCTACTGCGTTTCTGCACAGATCTGTGAGGGAAGGTCAATGGGAAGGTAGAGAGGGTATCAGGTATATATTTCAATTTTTAAGAGGAATGACATTTTTTGTATGGTTACCCATGACTCCGCCCCCTCTGAGCACTAGATCTATGGATCAGCTCATGGTGAGCAATTCATGCTTGGCCATACATACGTAAAATGTAGTTGGGCAGTTGTTATTTATGGAGTTTCCGACCTTGATGGGAAAGAACCATATTCTTGAAATCTGCATATCTGTAATTACATCTTTCATGTATGACTTCCAAAGAAAGTATTATTGAGAATTTCAGATTATGAATCCCACTATTTATTGGTGTTGCATAAATTTCGTGAAAATCAAAACTAATAGCAGTGTAGTCACAACGTTTTTGTTTCTGCCCTGTCTGGAGTGTGGTTCCAAAGATCTGAGTGGAGTGGTCAAGGTACAGGTGTGCAGTAGCATGCCCCCGCCTCTGGATTTTCTGAGACCTGAAGGAAGCAATGGGAAAGGCCACTAATGGATTGTGGCTAATCCACCTGTTCTTGCTCCGCCTCCATTTGTCCTCCACCGACCTGAAGTACAACGGTAGTTAGCGGCTGCCCTTATGCGCCTGCCTCCACCTCCCAGGCAACTTCCACAGACCGGAAGGAGGTAAGAAATGTGTGTGACCTGCTGCGATCGCCAACTTGTTTACCTTTCCCGCCGTGGACAGACATATGATTGACAGGAGAGTTCACTCTATTGTAAAGTCAAAAGAGGGAGTTTTGCACCTTTAAGTGACATGATGCTCACTTTAGTTCATTTGTTACAAAGATAACATTACTGAACATACAAGAGCAGTTCCTTACATGTATAAGAACATGTACATTGCTATAGCACATCAAACAGTGCTTTGCTCGCCATTGCACGTATTAAAGAAAAAGAAAGATAAAAAGGCATGGGCAGGCCTAAACTTATAGTAAAGTAGGTAAGAATAAAACTAAACTGTTGTATGTGTCCAGAAGAATGCGGACTCCCTATTACCAGAGTGAAAGTGTTAACCCTAATATGGATAGGACAATTCTAGTAGACTGAGATTGTTTAATTAAAAGTTACATGAAAAAACAACAGTATTTGTCTGTCCTCGTGGGAGGAAGTATGCTGAGAACAACGCATGGAGTGATTTAGCATGGAAGAATGAACTCATCATCTTATGCAGAGGCACATACTTTTCATGAAAAACATCAGGTGTGCAGGTTATAAATGTCCCGAGGCTACATTCATTTACATGACTGACAATATTGTGGCAGATAGCCCAGACAGCCACTGACCATGACAACTTCACTGGATAATATGGATACACGGAGGAAAGGCTGTTTCATCATCTCTGCAGAGAATTCATGCGCATTTATTCATTTAGCAACAGACAAACATGATGTCTAGTTTTTGAATTTTCATGCTGAATTAGTGCCAAGGTAGTTAAGCTTCAGTTAGCATCTAATTCTTTGGTGTCTACCTAATAATCACTCTTTAGATACAACACTGAGTTACAGGCAGATATTGGGCACTGTTCACAAAGGTTTTGCTTTGACTTATTCTTATTGTACTCCTGAATTTCAGGAGTAATCCAGCAACCAGTACTACTGGTTTACTCCTGAAATTGAAAATGGCAGAGTGCTACAAGAGAATACCATAATTTCTTTTTTTTTAAGTTCAGAAATATATTTATTAAAGGATATGCAAATCTCAATACAGAAAGCAAATTAGCAATACTTAATCACATGAAATATCTTCTGAATATAAGGAGGAGGTAAGTATATGTACACTCAGAATTGGTCCATCTGAAGAGAAAGGATTGATAACAATAGAAAATAGAGAATCACAAACTGTATAAACTGTAATGCAAAAGAAGAGTAGTTAAGCAAATAATAAAAAAAAAAAATTACAGTAAAGGAAAGTTACGGGGGTTTGGAGACCTCTTGTTGTATAGGAGCCAGAGAAAATGAGCCCCTAGCACTAGCCTCAATGAATGTTGTAACAGGTAGCCATAAATTTAAACGCTTCGTGGCTATAGTGATAGGATACACAAAGGCTGTATCTAGTCTGTGATTGTAGCAAATAGCAAACCACCAAGCTTGATAGGATAATTTGGTTAGGTCCTTCCAATTTTTAGTAATTTGTTGAAAGGCAACTGCCAGCAAGAGGTCTACGATTTTTGTATTATATGTATGATCTGACCATACCGGGGATAAACTACCTAAAAATACATTGGAAACAGAAAAAGGAGATCGGGAATGAAAAATTGAGTTAATTTGGTCCCAAACCTTTTCCCAAAAGTTCTGAACAGGTGGACATGTAAAAAGTAAATGGTGTAGGTCTGCATGAGGGGAAGATCATGTCCAGCAAGCATCCGATACGCAAGCGTGTTGTTTGTGTAAAGCAACTGGAGAAAAAAATAGTCTATTATAAATGAAAAAGAGTGTTTGCGTGGTGTTAGCAGCTCTCGAGGATTTTCTAATCTTATCCCATATCTTATTCCAAAAAGTAGTTGGCCATTCAACTTCCAGATCCTTCTCCCAGTAAAGTTCTGTTTTGGATTTGTCCCATGGAGTGCATGAAACGTGTAAATAATTGTAAATGGCAGAAGCTTTGGGGTTAACTTGTAATAGGGAATGTAATTTATCAACCGGAGCATTAGAAGGAGTAATGAAGGAGTTTGGGGGTGCGCAGTGAGTGTACGCTTCCAAAATGGCTTGCTTTAAAAGTGTATATTTAGATTGGGAGGAGGACGGCAACCCAAACAAACTTTTAATTTGTACAAAGGACATGAGTTGGTCTTGTTGATATAGTTGGTGAACCCATATTAGACCTTTTTGCCTCCACGTCTTCCAATAAAGAGGTTTATCACGTATCAATATCGAGTTATTGTGCCGAATCGTGGAATTGGAAAGAAGAGTACCATTAATGGAATCATTAAAGTGTGCAGGTTGTAGAATCTTAGATGTATATTTAATTATGGGGGTCAAAAGACACTGTGGTTTTCGCGAGAATGAGAGATATTCTTGAAAGGAATAGGGGGATAAAAAGGAAAGCTCAAGTTTAGTCCATAAGGGGTGATGCGCAGAAGAGTGTGAGAGCCATCTAGATGATTGTCGAAGCAAAAAAGATTTTTGATATAAGGGAAAGTCAGGAAAGTTAACACCACCCTCCGATTTTGGGCGGATCAATTTTGATATAGACATACAAGATTTTCTATTGCACCAAAGGAAAGAGGATAACAAAGAGTTTTTTTTTTTTTTTAAAGGAATGGAAAGTGGGATGTTAGATATCGTGTAAAGAACTATGGGGGACAACATCATTTTTATGGTATCAAGACGGCCCCACCATGATAAGTACAAGGGGTGCCATTTAGCAATTAAAGTCGATATTCTCTGTATACAATTGTCCATGCATCTTGAAATTGTATCTGGGATGGAGGAGGTGAAATGAAGGCCCAGGTATTTAATATATTGGGGACGCCATGCAAAGGTTGAGAGAGTAAAATCTTCTTTAAAGGTATATTTCGTCAGGGGTAATATTTCGCATTTATCTCTATTCAATTTATACCCAGAAACATCTGCAAAGGAATCGACTTCAGTTAGAAATGCAGGAATAGAGGTTTGGGGCTGGGATATGAATAACAATATATCATCAGCATATGCTGCCAATTTAATGTGAGTATCATTAAAGTTAAAACCCTGAATATCCTCATTCTGACGAGTCCGCAGAAGAAACGGTTCTAGGGCTAGGTTAAAAAGAAACGGGGACAATGGACAACCTTGGCGAACACCCCTTCCCAAGGTAAAATAAGAGGATGACGTACCATTAGCGCACACTGCTGCTCTTGGGTTGGAATATAAAAGTGAAATTAGGGAAATAATCTTAGGTCCAAAGCCAAACCACTTGAGGGTTTGGAAAAGGTACGCCCACTCCACTCTATCGAACGCCTTTTCGGCATCCAATGCTATAGCGGCCAGAGAATGCGTGACATGTGAAGATTTAGATAAGATATCAAAAAACAAGCGAGTGTTGTCTGTGATAAGACGTCTTTTAACGAAACCCGACTGTTCCGAGCCCAACAGGTCAGGGAGGTGTGAGTCCAGTCGAAAAGCTAAAGATTTAGAGAAAATTTTATAATCAACATTGACTAGAGATATGGGTCGAAAGTTTTTACAGTATCTCAAGTCCCTTCCCTCCTTGGGGATAAGGCAGATGAGGGCTTCAGAAAAGGAGCCAGAGGATTTCCCGAGGAGAGAAAGGAATTTAACAATATATGTAACTTTGGAATTAACAAGGAGGCAAAATGTGTAAAGAATTCAACTGAAAACCCATCCGGGCCGGGGGCTTTGTCTTTTTTAAGTGCCGCAAGCGCAGTATGAAGTTCTGTTTGTGAGAGGTCAAGTTCTAAACTAGAGAGGTCAGGCTGAGCGGAGGGAGATCGGTGAATGTCAGACAGAAACCGAGAGATGTGTTGTTCTGTAGGGGAGGCTTCTGAAGTGTAAAGCGTTTGGTAGAATTTAAAAAATTCGTTTAAAATTTCATCGTCCTTATATTTTAATTCCTGCTGGGCATTCATAATAGACTCTATATTTAATTTGTTATGCTTAACTTTCAAGTAATTGGCTAGAACCTTGCCGGCTTTGTTCTGTCCACCATAAAACTTTGCACTGGATCTTAATAGGTAGGTGGAAGCATTATTCATTGATTCCTTATTAAATTGAAATTTAACATTAATGAGTTCCGACAGACATTCTTTTGATCTAGATGAGTAAAAAGAATGTTCAAGTCTTTTTATCTTAGCTAGGAGAGTTGTGGTGAGCTCTTTTGACTGTTTACGTTTTTTAGAGACATAGCCAATAATAAAGTCTCTAGCTGTTGCCTTAAAGGCGTCCCAAATCACGTGGAAAGGAAGTTCATCAGTCTGATTGAATGAAAAATATTCGTTAAAAAAGGAAGTAAATGAAGAAACAAAAGTTTTATCCAAGAGAAGGGAGTTGTTGAAACGCCACTTCCGTGATGTGCAGGGTTTCTGCAGAATATCTACTTTCATAATGATGGGAGCATGATCAGAGATTAGAATGGATCCAATCTCTGCTGTCATTAATGTCTGTGATATGTTATGAGAGATGAAAAAATAGTCCAATCTTGATTGGGTGTGGTGAGCTGGAGAATAATAGGTGTATTCTTTAGCAGTAGGGTTACACAGTCTCCAGGCATCAATAAGCTTGTATTGTTTGATAGTTTGTACAAATGATTTGTGGGCCTTATGAGGGACAAAGGAGACCATTGAATTGCGATCCAAAAAGGGGTCATAAACTTGATTACAATCGCCTGTGAGTATGAAATTTTCATCAACACATTCTGCAAGTAGCTGTGCTAAGGTCGACCAAAAGGAAGGATCACCAGCAGTAGGTGCGTAAACATTTAACAAGGATATTGGAACTTTATCAATCAGAAGCTTTGTAAATAACCAACGACCATTTTCATCTAAGCTTTGTGATAACATTTTAACAGAAAGTGATTTATGACATAAAGTAAGTACCCCATTCCGTTTACCATCCCCCGGCGAATAAAAAACCTCCCCAACCCAGCTTCTTTTCAATTTTATGGATTCTTCTGCTGTCAAATGAGATTCCTGTAGACATGCTATATCTGCACCAAGCTTGGCTAGGTGAGTCAGGACCCGTTGTCTTTTAATGGGAGAATGGAGACCTTTCACATTCCAAGAGACAATATTTAAAGACATATGTAAAATGAAAGAATGGGTATGAAACAAATAGCCATAAGAAAAAGCAAATAAAAGAGTGTAGACCAGAGGATAGACCAACTAACTGTAATACGAACCAATTTTGTAAACAGGAAGTAGGAACAGTAACAATAAAACAAACCTACATGTGGCACCTGCAAAGTGTAAAAACAGAAAACAATATACGCAATATTGAGATACGCAGAATAAACTAGGAGTATATGAAGAAAAGAAAGATGAAATATAAGATAAAGAGTAAAAGATAAGGAGTAGAAAAAAGAGACAATAAGCGAAGACAAGTTAGAGGCAAATGACAATGAGTAAGTAGAGAAGAGTGAAAGTATTATTGAGACTGGGGAAAGGGAAGAGAAGAAAGAGACTATACCTAGAATGAGTCCAAAACATAAAGAGGATGGGGAGGGATGAGGCCACATGGAACGATGACACGTCCGGACTCCACAGGGTGAGACAGCCCAACTTCGGGGAGAGCAACCACAAAACATGGGGAAAAGACAACGTGAAGGAAAACCTGTATGAGGAAAAAAAAGGGTTAAACAGTTACGATATCATAAAGATATAAGCGATTGATAAGATCTTATAAATGTAAATCTACTAAAAACGAGCATTGAACTGCATTAAATAGAGCACGACAATATATGAACTGTTAAGTCGTCAATGAAATACATAAACAATTTCAACGGAATAGAAATTTGAGTTTGTATTTAGAGATCCTACAAGTAGGAAGACATCAGGGACCGGGTTTAGAAGTTTCCATCCTGTCAGGGCAGTGAAAATTCAAGAAACTTTTGAGTTTAATCGGGTCCTCATAAGTCACAGTGCTGTTATTGAAGGTTACTTTGAACAAGCAAGGATGAAATAAGCCGAATTGTGCACCAATAGAGCGCAGAGCGGGTCTCATGGATAGGAATTCTTTTCTTCTGTCTGCTGTGGGCTTTGCATAATCCTGCGAGAAATAAAGTTGGTTTCCTGAGGATGAAATCCGCTTCAGAGAACGAACTGCAGCTAGTACTTTGAGAAGGTCTGTGTACTCTAGAAAGTAAATTATAACACCTCGTGGTTTACGTTGGCCAGATGACGAAGAATGTAAGGGGCCCAGCCTGTGAGCGCGTTGAATGTTTAGGACGGTAGTTTCCGGCAACTTGAGCACTGTCGGCAAAAAGGATTTAAAAAATGTTATAGGGTCAGACCCTTCTGAAGCCTCCGGCAAACCATAAATGCGTAAGTTATTTCTCCTATTCCTGTTTTCAAGGTTTTCAATCTGCTTCTGGCAAGATGCAACCTGTGATTGAAGGGCTACCACCTGGGTGCAAGTCGAACTCAGGAGTCTACACAGTGTTCTACTGCAGTGATTCGCTCCTCCATTTTCGTCCATCCATCAGTCAGAACTTGTATCTTTGAATTAGTCTCTTCTACAAATGGACGTAGTGCCCTTATTTCTTCCAAGAGGATGTCCAATGAGACTGACGAAGTTTGCTTTGGAGGTCATGGTGGGTCCTTCTTCCACCGTTTGGTTGAAACCTTGGTAATTGTAGAGGAAGAGGCAGATGCCCCCTTTGGAGAGGAAGCCAGCGAGTCTTCCATTTTGAGGCGGTGAACGCAGAGGTGTGCACGAGAAATAGATGAGCGATTAGCAGGCGTCACCAATAGGTTAATTGTTTTCAGTCTGCCCATAAAAATGAGATTCACAAATATTCAGGTCCAATAGTGAAAAAATACACACTCAAAGGCTGAGAGCCGCAAATTGTCATGCCCATGTAACTATAGAAAGCATGTAATGCGTAAGAAATATCAAGAATAGGATATGCAGGGTAGATAATTCACAACATTGAAAAGTGCCGTTGAAGCCTTTGGTTTCAAGAAGAGACCTTAATTATCTAAGAAGCGCCCTGTAACAGGAATATAATGTCACATTTGTCGGTAATATCAAAATACATACGCACTGAGGAAAACAGCATCATATTTAGGAGCCTTTATGAGCCTTTTCGCAGATAACGTTGAATGAAAAGGAAGCTAGGAATAAACATGCCAGGTTAGCAGAAGCAGGCGAGTCCTGTGGCACTGAATTAGAACGCAATAATGCTCATGAGGAGTTCTGCAAGTGTACGCTCCGTGGAGACAAAATGGCCGCTATCAGTTCAAGTGTAAAGGGAGGAATTCAACCTACTAGCGGTGAAGAATTTCCAGAAGCAGCACCCAGTAAAACAAAGCTGTTCAATAGCTATAATCCTCTGATCACAATGGAAACAATGAGGACAGGGGCCCATTAACGCAAAAATGAGCAGTTCCAGGGGTGAGAGGGAAACTCCTCAGGTCGCAAGAAAACGGCAAAAATATAAAATGGCGGGCGCCATAAGCGTCGGCAAAGAAATGAGGAATGCGATCAAATGACAATTCCTCCCACGTTGAAAATTACCCCGCTGGAGGCCGCCCGAGTTCTGTCATCCGCGCTGATGTTTCCGCCAGGTTTCTTCACGGGAAAGTCATCTCAGAGCCCTCGCTGCGCCGTCGTCACCGGGAGCTCTACGGAGCCGCCGCCATCTTCCGTGGGCGCTAGCCACGCCCCCCAGAATACCATAATTTCTAATACACTAACCAGGATCATGATTTATGTTCAGTACATGAAATAAATATGTATATGGCTATTTTACCCGGACATTTTAAATAGCTGTACAAACCTATTATTAATGCCCATTGCGGGGTGTAAAGGAGGATATTTGTGTATTTTAAGTTGTGGAATCAGTCTGTTCGTTGAACAGACAAGTTAAAGTATGTCTGAAAAAAAGTTTCCACGCTGTAGTAATGCCCTGCTTCATTCGGCCATCATGTGGCCCAGTGAAGAAAAGCAGCTGCTGCAGCTTTTTGGAAGAGGGAGCTTCAGACAGGTGGAGCAGCGTAACTACTATAGATCTACTATGAAATCTGAAAAAATGAGAATGCATGACGTGCCAACAGACCACAATTCGATTGCCTCATATATGCCACACAATTTGTGAACATAAACAACAGTGGCTTACCTTGCAATTACATTGATTTATGTATGAAATATATGTTAGGTGCATTTCTGCATATTGTAACGGTTCACAAAATTTGCCTTACTTTACAAGACCACTGGTTTGAGGAATCAACATGTTGGTCAATGTATAGGAGCGCCATTGGTTCACCATTCAAGCACATGCTTCTACATAAAAAACTACGGGCCATATTATCAAGCACGGCGATAACATTATCGCCGCTTTAGCGGCAGGAAACTGCCGCTAAAGCGGCAATAAGGGGCTTGATAATATGCCCTATAGAATTCCAATAGAAGCCCAGGTTTGATGTCCTTCACACCAGAACCTGGGCTTCTATTGGAATTCTATAGGGCATATTATCAAGCCCCTTATCGCCGCTTTAGCAGCAGTTTCCTGCCGCTAAAGCGGCGATAATGTTATTGCCGTTCTTGATAATATGGCCCTATATGATTTAAGGATTTGGGGGCAGATTTACAGGAACTGACGCATCGCTGCATATCAGCAGAGATGCGTCAGTTAATTTGCGCCACGCCAAAAAACCCTTGCGCCACCATGGATGAGTCACGTTTACAATGCGGAGCACCGTGGCGCAAGGATTGACAGATGCGTGACGCATCTGTCGGAGTAAAGGGAACGCATTGCTGGAGTCGTGTCACAAGCGCGACGTAACTCCAGCAATGCTCAGGGGCGGCCTATACTTATTGTGCTGCGTCACTCCTTATGCCTGCTTCAAGCAGGCGCAAGGTTTTGACTCAGCGGTATCGTAAAAGTGACTCAGTGAAATCTTCTAGATTTCACTGCGTCACTTTTATGAGGCCTTCTTGTGTGGGAACGCCCACCCTGCATACATTATACCTGACGCAGGTATAATGTGACGCAGGGCTTTACAACGTGACGCATCTCCCTAGATGCGTCACGTTGTAAATGTGTCTCAATGTGGCTCATTGTTTACGATGCCGCTGCGTCACAAAAGTGACGCAACGGCAGCGTAAAAGTGTTGCAACGGGCTTGTAAATCTGCCCCATGATATTCACATCCTCCGCACTACCAATCTAGTGTGGAAGACATGAACTTCACATAGACCTACTAAACAGAGGGGGGCAGATTTACAAGAAACTGACGCATCTGTATAGATGCGTCAGTTTCCCTGCGCCTGCGTGAAAAACCCTTGCGCCACCATAGATGCACCGTATTTTCAATACGGCGCACTATGATGCAAGGTTTGACAGATGCGCCAGAAATTCTGACGCATCTGTTGGCGGAAAAGTCACGCATTGCTGGAGTCATGTCAAAAGCACGTCACAACTCCAGCAATGCGTGTTGCGGCCTATTTCCAATACACTGCGTCACTCCTTACACCTGCTTCAAGCAGGCATAAGGTTTTGATGCAGTGGCGTCCTAAAAGTCACGCAGTGAAATCTTGTAGATTTCACTGCGTCACTTTTACGAGGCTTTCCTGCGTGGGAACGCCTCCCCTGCATGCATTATACCTGACGCAGGTATAATGTCACGCAGGGCTTTACAATGTGACGCATCTCCCTAGATGCGTCACGTTGTAAATTTTCTGCATTTTTTACGCCGCCGTTGAATCACAAAAGTGACGCAACGGCAGCGCAAAAGTGTCGCAAGGGGCTTGTAAATCTGCCCCAGGATATTCCTCTTGAGCTAGCACCAGATGGACTCCCTGTTTATACCCTCACTTCACGATGTAAGGGAAAATCTTACCTTGCAGCCCAAAGAATATATTTTTTCTGTTTTAGTACGTGCAACATACCATGTACGCTGGCTTCACTAAAAGGAAAGCAGCCAGAGACAAAAGGCTCTGAATGCTTTCATTTTGATAGGTGCTGTGGGCAATAGTTCAGCCTCCTGATGACCAATCACAATGGAGAGGCAGTGTTGGAAGGGGGAGAAGCTCCCCTTCCAATGATATGTTTTGCCAGTGGCTCCTTGTTCGGAGATTGCTGTACGAAAGTGTTTTCAAAGTAGGAATACACCCTCTAGCCACCAGGGATGGTTTCAAGCGGCTCACAGATGTAATGGTATATTACTTTTGTTGATCGTCCATGAGACAAAAAATTTGAGATGAAAACATTTAAAATCCCCAACATGTGGGAAAAAAGGACACCTATATATTTTGTAAAAAAAAGTTATAAAGGTATAAGCGCAAACTGCCCCAAATTTAAAAAAAGGCCCCAGCACCTGGGGGAGGATTCAGAATTTAAGGGGTTGCAAATTGTTGTTTTTAAGCACAACATATTGATTATGTTCACAGTTTACTGTTCTATGTTTTATTAGCAGTGATCTACTTTGCCCGATACTACGTTGACGTATTTACAGTAAATATTGGGTTATGTGTAATGAACTGGTGTTTTTGCACGAGTTGGGAGGCATTCTGTTTGTTTGCCATCATAATGTATTGGTTCATAGACATAACATTGCAGTTTGCACGCAAACCCTCCTTCTGTGCATATATTACACCCTGGTCCACATGTGTAAAGTATTGATAGTTAAACAGAACCGATTGAATTGCCTTCATAATATACTGGTTGAATACAAACCACATTTGTTCACAAGTATATCATACTACTTTGCATGATTAATATACAGATACAATTATTTTATGTACTGTTTTATATATATGTGTATATATATATATATATGTATCTATCTATAATTATATATAGATAGATAGATACATATATATAAAATCTAAAATATATATATATCTATTTACCACTGAAAAAAACAAAGATTACAGGGACGTTAGAGTTCACTCGTTCCAAACCAGTGAAATTCAGCAGTTATTGTTATCTGAGCTAACTATAACGTATGCCCTCACAATGCACTGCTTATGACCTCACATATTACATCACTCATGACATGGTCAGTGACATCACTGATGACATCTCAAATGACTGTGAGGTCTGTGAGTGGGTGAGTGAGTACCTGTGCGTGGGTGTGTGAATGCCTGTGTGAGTCTGTAAGTGGGTGTGTGAGTACCTATGTGAGTGTCTGAATGAGTTTCTGAGTGACTGTGTGGCTCTGTGAGTGCCTATGTGGGTCTGTGAGTGGGTGTGTGAGTGCCTGTGTGGGTCTGTGAGTGGGTCTGGGAGTGCCTGTGTGAGTGTCTGAGTGGATGTGTGAGTGCCTCTGTGGCTCTGTGAGTAGGTGTGTGAGTGCCTATGTGTCTGCGAGTGGGTGTGTGAGTGCCTGTGTATGTCTGTGAGTGGGTGTGTGTGTGGTGCTATGCATTTTGGGCATTTACATACTGAGGGTATTTAAAAGAGGGAATCATGGACTCTGCTCTCCAATAGATCAACAATGCATTCACCTCCATTAAGGATTTCAGATTGTTTTTCAACATTAAATAATAGCGGAAATACACTTGCTTTGCTTTTGTCAAGCCAAAAAAAGTTCGGATTGTCAGTGCTTTACTGAAGTGGAGCTTCCAATGGGGCACCTGCTGTGTTTATATTTGTAAGTGCTACCAGTTGAGGTTTCATTTCTGTGAAATGGACACTGGGGCCTGAATGGAACCTAATTGTTTTCAAGAATAGTCCCCAGTTTTGCCAAAAATGTCTTCCCAACTGGAGTACTTTGATCTGGTTAATTAGTAAGTGCTACCTCATTGGATAAATGTCTCATGCATATTCTGCACTACAGCTGTGTAAAGGACCACAAGGTAATGTTTCCAGTGACCTTGTGTGCATGTAATTTTGACAATGTGATTGTTCCTTGAGCGTCTTCATCCACAAATTTGTGATAACGAGAATTGTCGTTAAGAGAAGTCGATGAGACTATAAAGAGGTGAATCTCCACTAAACAGGGACGCTTCCTCTTAACTAAATGAAGTAAGTGTTTTTTTTTTGTTTGGTGGCGATGTCCTCGTATTCCTCTGCATAAATAATGCCTCACCAAAATTAGCTGGAAATGCGCTCGAGGGACTTTTGTTAAGCTGTTCATGAACGTGGGGAAAGGGGGAAGAACTTTGCAAAACGGGGACAGGGCCATGTGACCCACCTCCTTGAGCTGATTTCAGCCCCAGGGACCCCATCCCTGGGGCCTGGCTGAAATTTAATGGGATAGGGGGCTTCACAGCCCCCTTCCCAGGCTGAAGTTGGCCATGGGGACCCCATCCCCCAAGGCCACAATTGAATGGAGAGGGGGTCCACCACGATTCCCTGAGTGCCCTGGACCTCACTCAGGGCACCCAGTGTCCTATGAGACCGTGGGGGGATCCTCAAGACCCCTACGGTCCTAGCCGGCCTGCTGCCACCTCTGGGAACCGGTATTGCTCTCACACACAGTGAGCTGCTGGTCCCTGTGTGCAAGAGCAATAGTTTCATCTCTTTCCCTGCTGCAAAATAGATGAAAACTCTGTTTCCAGTAAAAGTGAGCATTTTGACAGCCCCCGCTTGCTGGAAGCGTAGTGTTTGCTTTACCTGGCGGGAGCTGTCACAGCTCCAACCAAGCAAAAGCAAACAGTTCTCTCCCAAGGGTGGGAACTATGGTAGATAGCAGGAGCTGGCTCTGGGGGGTGGCGGTCCCCAGGGACATATAGGGCTTCAGGAGGAGGGCCTCACAGACCCTCCTTTGTTGTGGATGGGCTGGACCGAGGGAAGTGGTAGTCCCCGGGGCCGAACATTCCTTTCATATTTCCTTGTTGT